>CM056580.1:3592213-4014713 GCA_029721435.1 Gymnothorax reevesii
GGCGAGGAACGTAGCACAAGACAAAGGAGTAAAGACGATCTGACAAGGAACTAAAAGTGCAGACACCTTATATACACATCCGGGGTGAACACATGACTAGGGTAAACAGGTGTAATCAATGACATGGGAGTGACACATGAGGAAAACTAATTACATGAATTTGGCGAATGCCGAAACGCAGACAGGGATAACGAGACATTCCTATGAACGAATAACAGCTCCGGTTAAGGAGTACTAAAGTGTATAGTCTAAAGAAAAGAGAAAGCCTGAGATATAAATGGAAACTGCAGTAGAGATAATTAGTGATAGGCAAGGAGGGCGGAGATACAGATTGGGCGAATGCTGAGAGATCGTTAGTCTATTAGTATGTGCAGCTATACAATCCCGAGTGCAAGTTAGTCAGTTAGTATGAATATACAATGTTAATCGGGGTTAGTAATTATCGAAAACAATAAACTGTTAGTAGGGTTAGTAGATAGCATAAAGAGAGAGGAAGGAAGAAAACGAGATATGAAGAAAGATTGAAATCCCAGAAACCAGGAAATCACCCGAATGAGTGGCACGTCAGACAAGGGACCGTGGGCAAAGACCTACACCAGACAAGACAGGGGAAAACGAAGTGCAGGACTAGAACCAAAAACAAGACTATGAAACATGGCAAGGCTATGAAACATGGCAAAGACGTAAATAATAACAAAACAAGAAAAATAATAAAACATGAAATCAAACAACCAAAACACAATACATAATCCTAGGGATGGTCAGAGGCAGGCAGTGGTCACTAAAACACAAAAGGCATACATGGCAAGCCAGGCACAGAACTTAAACATGGGGCTAGACAAAAGACATGGCTGAAATGCAGAATCACAACAGAACCCCCCCCCCAACGAACGCCTCCTGGCGTTCAATTCGAAGAGCGTGATGCAGCATGATAGTCTCTTATTAAAGTCTTATCCAGAATGTATCGGGCAGGAACCCAACTGCGGTGTTCCGGTCCGTAACCCTCCCAGTCGACGAGGTACTGTAGACCTCTGCCTCGTCGACGAGAGTCCAGGAGGGCACGGACCGTGTAGACTTCGCCTCCGTCGATGATCCGGGCGGGTGGAGGGGGATCAGGTCCAGAGGACAGGTGGTGGGTTACAGCAGGTTTTACTTGTGACACATGGAAAGTTGGGTGTATACGTCGCATGGATAGGGGGAGACGGAGGCGAATGGCAGTGGGACTAAGGACCCTCTCGATAGTGAAAGGGCCCAGGTATTTGGGGAAAAGCTTACCCCCGTTACCTCTGAGGGGGATGTCCCTTGAAGACAACCAGACCCGCTGCCCAGGTCGGTACATGGGCGCCGCGGTGCGTCTCTTGTCGGCCTGTTCTTTCATCCGAGCGACCGACCTGAGCAGGGCCTGGCGGGTGGCAGTCCAGGTGCGTCTGCACCTGCGGACGAATTCGCGGACTGAGGGGACAGCTACCTCCTCCTCCTGGGACGGGAACAAAGGGGGCTGGTAGCCCAGGCAGGCTTTGAAGGGGGAGACGCCGGAGGCAGCAGAGGTGTGGCTGTTCAACGCGTATTCCACCCACGGCAACTGATAGCTCCAGGAGGAGGGGTTCCTAATACAAAGACATCGTAACACACTTTCCACACACTGGTTAGCTCGCTCGGTCTGGCCATTAGTCTGGGGGTGGAAACCTGATGACAAACTGACTGAAGTGCCTAAAGCTTTAAAGAATGTTCTCCAAAAAAGTGCAGTGAACTGGGGGCCGCGATCAGAAGTGATATCAGTGGGTATGCCGTGGAGTCTAATGACATGTTGGATTACTAGGTTGGCAGTGTCTTGAGCAGAAGGGAGTTTAGTGAGGGGAACTAAGTGAACTGCTTTGGAGAATCTATCAACAATTGTGAGAATGGTGGTGTGGTGATTGGATGAGGGAAGGCCTGTGATAAAATCAAGAGCAATATGGGACCAGGGGCGGTGTGGTGTAGGAAGGGGCTGCAATAAACCTTGAGGTGGTTGGTGAGAAGTCTTAGCCTGGGCACAGACCGAGCAAGCAGCAACGAAGCCCTGGACATCTTGAGTGAGTTCTGGCCACCAAAACCTCTGAAGAATAAAGTTCTTAGTGCGGCGGATACCAGGGTGACAGGACAGTCTGGATGCGTGTCCCCATTCCAGGACTTTGGAGCGTAAGGTTGCTGGCACGTATAAACAATTGGTGGGACACGCACTGGGAGTAGCAGCATTGTCTTGGGCATTTCTGACTTCTCTCTCAATATCAAGACATAATGCGTTAATGAACGCTTCTTTAGGGAGGATGGTATCTTTGTTAATTTCCTCTTCCTGGATTTCAAAACAACGGGAGAGGGCATCTGGCTTGACATTCTTACTTCCAGGTCGATAGGCAATATGAAAGTTGAAACGTGAAAAGAAAAGTGCCCACCTGGCTTGTCGCGGATTGAGTCTTTTGGCCGTTTGTAGATATTCCAGGTTCTTATGGTCTGTCCAGACGATGAAGGGTACCTTGGAGCCCTCCAGCCATTGTCTCCACTCCTCTAAGGCCAACTTTACCGCCAACAGCTCCCGATTCCCAATGTCGTAGTTTCTTTCTGCAGAGCTGAGGCGGCGAGAAAAGAAGGCACAAGGATGGACCTTACCATCTTCTGTGGACCTCTGTGACAGGATGGCTCCAGCTCCGATATTGGAGGCGTCCACTTCAACAATAAACTGGAGTTCTGGATTGGGAATGGTTAGGATAGGTGCAGAGGTGAAACGAGCTTTTAAGTCATTGAAGGCCTCTTCGGCCTTTTCGGACCACAGAAACTTGGATTTGGAAGAGGTGAGAGCAGTAAGAGGAGCGGCAACAGAACTATAATTCCGGATGAACCGGCGGTAAAAGTTAGCGAAGCCCAAAAATCGCTGGAGAGACTTACGGTCCTCTGGTCTGGGCCAATTAGTGACAGCTTCCACCTTTAGGGGGTCCATCCGGATGGTGTCTGGGGAGATGATGTAACCCAAAAACGTAGTGGTTTCCACATTAAATTCACATTTTTCAGCTTTAACAAAGAGGCGGTTCTCCAGGAGGCGACGGAGCACTTGGCGAACATGTTTGACATGGGCCTCCTGGGACTCTGAAAAAATCAGGATATCATCAAGATACACAAACACAAACTTATTTATCATGTCTCTTAAAACATCGTTGACAAGGTTTTGAAACACTGCTGGAGCGTTAGTAAGCCCGAAAGGAAGAACTAAATACTCCCAGTGTCCCGTGGGAGTGTTAAAGGCAGTCTTCCATTCATCCCCCTCTCTGATGCGTACCAGGTGATAGGCATTACGGAGGTCGAGCTTAGTAAAAATCTTAGCTCCTTGCAGGAGATCGAAAGCAGTGTTCATTAGAGGAAGTGGATAGCGATTCTTGACAGTTATTTCATTAAGTCCACGGTAATCTATACAGGGTCTTAATGATCCGTCCTTCTTAGACACGAAGAAGAATCCAGCACCAGCAGGTGATGATGACGGGCGTATTATGCCAGCAGCAAGAGACTCTGAGAGATACTTCTCCATAGCTTGGGTTTCTGGTCTGGAGAGTGAATAGAGTCGGCCTCTAGGGGGCATAGCACCTGGCTTCAGGTCTATGGTGCAGTCATAGGGTCGGTGAGGTGGTAAGCTAGTGGCCCGGGACTTAGAGAACACTTCCTTGAGATCATGAAACTCTAGGGGGACCTTCTCCAGATCTGGTATCTCTTCTCGGGATGAGCAGGGCTGAGGTTCAAGAGCGTTGTGGAGGCACGTCAGGGAACAGTTAGGGCTCCAACCCTTAACCTCGTTCTTACCCCAGTCGATGTCGGGGAGGTGCTTGACCACCCATGGATGGCCCAGAACAATGGGGGCATTAGGAGAGTGTAACAGGAAGAGCTGAATAGTTTCATGGTGGTTTCCTGATGCTTTGAGCTTGATGGGACTGGTAACGTGCGTAATTTGGGCTATCCTCTGGCCACTGAGTGAATTAGCCACTCGGTCTGGAAAGATCCTTTCCGTAGGGATGCCCCAATCCTGGGCCAGCTCCACATCAATAAGATTCTCCTCAGCTCCTGTATCAATGAGAGCCAGGGTGGACTTGCTCTCTCCTCCCCATTCCACGGTCACTGGGAGACAGGTTCGGCTCTTAGTCTCCCGCACAGGTGTCACCCCAATTACTGTTTCTTTCTGGGCCCCAGGAGGACGACTTCTCTTCCTTTTGTTGGGACACTGAGCGATGAGGTGTCCCCCCTTGCCACAGTAGAAACAGGCCCCTTCACGGCGGCGGCGCTCCTTCTCCTCCACTGGGACATGAGTACGGTCTAGTTGCATGGGTTCTGGCTCAGGGGAACTGCCGCCAGTAGGGGGTGATAGAGGCGGAGTACTCTGGGGAGCTGGATATGGTCGTCTGCGGGAAGCGAGGCGTCGGCGCTCCTCCAATCGCGAATCCACGCGAATAGCCAGGTCGACAAGGTCGTCCAAGTTCTCCGGTAATTCCCGCGACACTAGCTCATCTTTAAGTGCTTCCGATAATCCATCAAAGAAGGCATCATACAGAGCTCTCTGTCCCCATCTGCTGTTGGTGGCCAACGTCTGAAAATCAATGGCGTAGTCGGCTACGGGACGTCCACCTTGTCGCATGCGTAGGATCTCTCGTCCTGCCTCGTGACCCAACTTGGTGCGATCAAAGATCCGCCTCATCTCTTCACCCAGTAGACGAAAAGTCTGTACACATGGGAGATCAGCTTCCCAAGCCGCTGTAGCCCACTGCTTAGCTCTTCCCGTCAGTTGCGTGATGATAAAAGCAACTCGCGCTCTTTCGGTGGGGAAGGACGAAGGCTGTAGGCTGAAGATGAGCTCACACTGGGTGAGAAACGCCCGACATGCTCCCGGGTTCCCGTCGTACCTCTCCGGCGGTGGTAGACGTGGCTCGCAGCTGGGTAGGGGCGGGGCGGAAGCGGGAGCAGGAGGAGTATAGACGGTAGGCTGGGGTGACTGTAGTTGCTGCGCCTCCTGTACTGAGCGAGTAAGATCCGCCATCTGGAGACTCATGGTTTGCATGTGCTGCATCAAAGCACGGAGCTGACGTTCCTGAAACTCCAACTGAGTGCCCTGCTGGTGCACTGCCTCCTGCAGAGACTGGTCTGACGCTGGCTCCGTCATGGTCAGATCGTAATGTGAGGTTTTACGAAATGAGCCAAGAGCGAGAACCAGATAAATGTAAAATGGAGGCTTTATTTCTGAAGGGGGGAACCCCCCAACAGAGCTGGCAACAGTACAATGTCCACAATCCTCAAACAGAATCCAAAGGGCAAAGTCCAAAACTGTAACCAGGGCACCAATAACGAAACTCAAGGTCAGGCAAAAATGGTTCGGTACACAGGCGTGGGTTTGGTGGAGAGACAAACTCATAAGCCGTAAACAGTCCGAATCCAAATACCAGGGCAGCAAAAGACAATAGACGTGGTCGGGCAAAAATAGGTCAAAACTCACAGATGCAACAATATCCAAAGAGGGCAAACCAAAAACAAGAGTCGGGCAATCCAGTCAGAAAGAAAATATCACAATGAGCAAGGCGAGGAACGTAGCACAAGACAAAGGAGTAAAGACGATCTGACAAGGAACTAAAAGTGCAGACACCTTATATACACATCCGGGGTGAACACATGACTAGGGTAAACAGGTGTAATCAATGACATGGGAGTGACACATGAGGAAAACTAATTACATGAATTTGGCGAATGCCGAAACGCAGACAGGGATAACGAGACATTCCTATGAACGAATAACAGCTCCGGTTAAGGAGTACTAAAGTGTATAGTCTAAAGAAAAGAGAAAGCCTGAGATATAAATGGAAACTGCAGTAGAGATAATTAGTGATAGGCAAGGAGGGCGGAGATACAGATTGGGCGAATGCTGAGAGATCGTTAGTCTATTAGTATGTGCAGCTATACAATCCCGAGTGCAAGTTAGTCAGTTAGTATGAATATACAATGTTAATCGGGGTTAGTAATTATCGAAAACAATAAACTGTTAGTAGGGTTAGTAGATAGCATAAAGAGAGAGGAAGGAAGAAAACGAGATATGAAGAAAGATTGAAATCCCAGAAACCAGGAAATCACCCGAATGAGTGGCACGTCAGACAAGGGACCGTGGGCAAAGACCTACACCAGACAAGACAGGGGAAAACGAAGTGCAGGACTAGAACCAAAAACAAGACTATGAAACATGGCAAGGCTATGAAACATGGCAAAGACGTAAATAATAACAAAACAAGAAAAATAATAAAACATGAAATCAAACAACCAAAACACAATACATAATCCTAGGGATGGTCAGAGGCAGGCAGTGGTCACTAAAACACAAAAGGCATACATGGCAAGCCAGGCACAGAACTTAAACATGGGGCTAGACAAAAGACATGGCTGAAATGCAGAATCACAACATATTTAGGATGTGACTGAGAAATGTCACATGGGTTAATGATAAATTGTCATAAAAATACTGCAGGAACTCCATGTCAAATAACCCACACTTTTCATCTATTAGATGCAGCAGAGATGGTGTGCCGTAAACGCATGAAAAAAGTGTTCTTTAAACATTAATATTAACAGTGAACATTAAAGCAAAAATTTTTACTGGTTTCATAAATAAGTTTAATATGGGCCACATCAGCCATTTTTACTGCAGATGTTTAAAATCTCAATAGCTTTGAAATTATGACTCCATTTTGATCCAGCTTTGGCAGTATTAGTGATTACAGAACCATATTTGATGGAACTATGAATTCTGTTCTCAACCCAAAAATCCTGAAGGAGAACATCCAGCTATCAGTTTATGACCTAAACCTAAAGTGCAGTTGGGCTACGCTTCGGGGAAATGAGCCAGAGCACATAAGCGGCTCTATATGTGAAAGAAACAAAATGGAGGTTTTGGAGTGGCTCAGTCAAAGTACTGACTTGAATCTGATAGAAATGCTGGGCCATGATCTTAAACCGACAGTCAAATTTTAAAAACCCTCAAATGCAGCCTGTGAGGGTGCGACCAGAAACCAGCCGTGAGAACCAAGCAATGCAGTAGATTTGGTTTTATTAATAAAGGGGGAAAACCCCCGCAGGGGAGAAGGCAAAGGTACAAAGTCCACACTCCAAAAATCACAATCCAGCTGGGCAAAAATAGAATCAAAAACCAGGGCAGCCATCACAGTAATCATAGTCGGACAGAAATGGGTCTGGTTCACAGGAATAGGTATGTCAGAGAAGCAAAACCAGAATCCAATGGGCGTAATCCGAATCGTAACCAGGGCAGCAATCATAGATCTCGTGGTCGGGCAGAAAAAGGGTCAAAACACAGAGATGCAACAGTAATCCAAAATCACAGACGCAAAATTCGAAAAGTCGGGCGGTCCAGTCAGAAAGATAATTTCTGCGCAATCAAGGCGAGAGAACCGTGGCACAAGAAGACTGAGGAAACGATCTGACGGGGAAGTGCTGTGAAAAGACTCTTAAAATACACTCCGGGGAATCACATGCTACACAGACACAGGTGCTGGAAATGAGACTAATTACAGAGGGTGGAACAAGAGGGAGAACCTAATCACATGAAATAAGCAAAAGCCAAAACGCGGACAAGGATCACGGGGCAGCCTATAGACAGAACAACGGATCCGGTTCGGGATTTCTAAGTGCACAGAGTGAGAGGCAAAACAGAGATAAGACAGGTTGCAGATTGAACGAAAGCAAGAGGCGGAGACTAGAACAGGGCGAGTGCTGAGAGCTTGTTAGTAATTTAGTCTAATATACAATGTTAGTGTTGGTAAATTAGCGAAAATAACAAACAGTTAGTAAGTGTTAGTAATATAGAAAAAGTGAGGGGAAGGAAGTAAATGAGATGGGGAAGGAAGATTGAAACCAGAACCCATTAAATCACCCGAAGTAGTGAGACGCAGGACCCGGGCTGAGAGCTGTGACAATACAAGAGACCAGACGGGGGAGACAAAGTGCAATGCAAAGTGGAGAGCAAAACATGGACCGGAATGACATGATGGTAAAATGCAAAATATGGAGAAGTAACACTAAGACAATAAATGAACAAATCAAAGTTACCAAATCACATTATGTGTATCAAGAATACTCAGACATGAGCAAATGATCCAAATACACAAAGGGCAGTCAGAAATGGCAAAGCAGAATCATAATCTAAAGACATGGCAAAGTCAGAATACAGGCATGGCAAGGCAGAACTGAACATGGCAGACAGCAGAATCACAACACAGCCCAATTAAAACACCTCAACAAAGAAGTGGGGGAAAAATTCCTCCACAGCAGCGTAAAAGACTCATTTCCAGTTATCGCCAATGTTCAACTGCTGTTGTTGCTGCCAAGAGTGGCACAATCAGTTTTTAAGGTTTAAGGAGCAATTATTTTTTACATGGGAAATATAGGTTTTGAATCCCTCTTGAGATTAAACAAATGAAACGAACATTTAAAAGCAGCATTTTGTGTTAATCCAGGTCGTTTTTTGTCATTCACTCCGCATGTAGACAGGTGTGCATTTATAGTGCACAGAATGCACATAATGCTGACGTTCGACGCAGTGCTGACCCTCTGTGAACCACCTGATTATGGTTAACAGGCATGAAATACTTGATATTTCCACTGCTGAGCAGTTAATCGAGGTTGGGCCTCCCAATCAGTCTGACTCCACAGCTCTCTCTTCTCACTCCAGTTTCAAACTATTGCTGAAACAGCACATTTGGGGGATGGTGTGGGTGGCATCTCTACCATCTCTGTCTGCAGACCACAGGTAAGCACGTCACACATCTCAGTAATTCATTTAAGTGGACCAGGCACAGAGCTATAGTCACCAAACCCGAACAGTCAGTCAGAGGATAAGGATTGGAACAGTATGGAAGTTGATCTGCAGTAATGCATTAAATAAATAACGGTACGTCGAGACAACGTGGCTTAAATTATTCAAACCGCTCGATAAATATACAATATCTCTCGGCTACTAGGACTACAGGAAAGCATGCTGTCCCACACAGCCATCTAAGATTACAGCTGAGAGAAACAGTCCGTGAGCACTTTGTAAACTTTCCACTGAAATTACTAAATTCGTACCAAAAGATGCACAATGCTAGGGTCAGCCAGTAATGACTAAAAATTAAATTACCAGCATCGGTAAAATGCCATGATTGTAGCAAAACAACTGATAAGGGTATAAAGACTACATAGTTCAATTTGATATTCTCTACTGAATTAACAGGCATCATAAAATCATTCATGCTTGCCTCAGAAGGAAGCATCCGGAAGTCTGCAGAAGCGAGAGCCTACAGATGCCGAGTGTGCATCTGCTCCCGGCCTCGCCGCTCACTCACACTCACGACACCCACCCATTCACCAGCAGTCGTTGTCGAATTCGATGTGACTTCCACGGACGTGAAGATTAACCTAAAGAGGCAGACACTGGGTTATGGTGTACACATGCTCTTTAGAGGTAACCTAACCCTTTCAGCGCTGTTGGCAACTATTGTTGCCCAATGATGTCAGATATCAAAATCAGACCCTATCGAAAAAAACCTATCATGTGGCAACTTGTTTATAAGATCTCCCGCAGGGTAGGGTTAGGGGAGCTCTTTTAAACAAGTTGACACATGATAGGCTTTGAACAGCTCAGGATAACTGCAGTTTTAATTCCTTGAAAATGTATTCAGCGCTCTAAGGGCTAATTTTCTAAAATTTTATTTGACCCAAGAAGGTTCCATTGAGAGCACATTTCTCATTTTCAAGGACACCATGTGAGAAATGCCCGATGGAACAGTTGCACGTGAGGAGGAATAGAGAGACAGAGGGATTAAGGCCCTGGAGCAGCTTTGGGCTAAGGGCCTTGCTCAAGGGCTCATTTGGACCCCACGAACCTTGAAACGAACATGAACCGGTTTCAGTGAGAGAAAAGCCAAGGTTAAGCCCTGGGACCACGGCTCTTACTCAAGGGCTTCACAGGTGAGTTCCTCTTTACCTCTGAAGTACCACTGATGACTTGAACATCCCGTTAGGCTCGAAACGCACCACTCGCCTTCCCTGCTACCCAACACGAGTGAGGTTTAGATGGAGCAGAGCTGACACCTTGGAGGTACTTCTTTTTATATGGATGATATTGGGGTCTGTTAACCATACATTAAATGAAATCTTAAAGGTCCCCTATCATGTCACCTGGTGCCCTGTCAAGTAGCCATTACGAGCCATTTCAAAATCTGTTCCTTTTTGACAGCACCAGGATAAGCAACTGACCAGAAACAAGAAGGACTGGTCAACTTCAGCCAACCAGTGAATAAATTCCTCCAAAATTTTGGATGGTCTCTCCCTTTTTGTGATGTCACAAAGGACAGTTTTTAAAATGTCTCGCAGTGACTGCTTGGCTGCGCACCTGCTGACATGATAAAGAACCTGTAAATGTAAAAACGTATTCAGTGTGCAGCACACCTTTCCCAACGTATGCCTTGATTTGATATAACTTATTAAAGTAATTATTTGTCAAAAGATATGAGATCATTCATATGGGCAAAAATTGAATAAAATAAAATGAGGAAAGGGCACATTCGTCTTCATGGCCCTTCATAACAATGGTCACCATCCTTGTTCCTGGAGACCCTCTGACCTGCTGGTTTTCATTCCAGCCATAATTTGGCACAAGCACGCCTGAGTCAAATAATAAGTGGCTTGGTGCAAATCTCTAGCTAGCAGTTGACTGAGGGGGGTGTTTTGTAAGGGTTCGAGAGGCAGCTAAAGGGCAGAATCACACAAGAATACAAACGCAAATGACAATGCCTCGGCCAGCCCGCACAAACGCACGTCTCTGGGGAAGATACTCAACATGTACTACCACGGACCAGTGGGGGAATTATTTGTCAGTCTTCAGGGGTTGATATAGCGTAGGGCAGGGGTGTCCAATCTTATCCATAAAGGCCAACGGTGTCTGGTTTTTGCGGCAGCCCAGCACTGCTTCTTATTACCAAAGACTGGATTGAACTGCCTGATCATTTAATTAGCAGAATCAGCTGCTGTAGCCCTGGGCAGTGATATAGACCTGCACCCATGCTGACCCTTCACGGATAAGATTGGATAACCCTGACACAGAGCAAATCAGAGTACTCTCATGACCACAGGAGTAAACACAGAGGTGAAGACTAACAGCAGGGACGAGTTTTATTTATTTATTTACATATTTATTTATTGCAGCACGCTGTTGCATCGCGTAAAGATTTGATGGTGATACAATACAGAACGCGATATTGGTCATGTGACTCCTAAAGCAACCGTGTTGCATTGTTGAGAGAACCGCGTTTCTGCTGAAAGGATAGTAGCATCAGGAGCAGGGCTCCAACAACTGCTATATGCGGACTCTGATGGTGTGCATCATCATCCCACCCCGTGTGTTTCTCCACGTTTTGGGCAGAACATCTCAGAAAATCTTACTGAACTAGAATGGAAGCAACACGTTTTTGATGTTCTCTTCAAACCACTGCGGGCTATGGGGATGGGATGGGCTCAAGGGCTGTACAAGAGTCTTGGATTGGCTACTGCCTGCGGGTATCAAACATATAGAACTTCAGCCCCCACAATTCAGCGAATGCTGCACGTATACAAATGGCCAACAGAGCGTGTTCCCGGGGAGTTTGGCGAGCGCCGCGCACCAATCAGACAGACATCTGAAAAGCAGCAGCTAGTCAGAGTGAGTATCGTAACCAGGTCTCATTTGAGAAGACTGCAGTGACGAAAGACCGAAGTGAGCGCGCAGCGAATGGAATAAAGAGAAATAGCCGTGGCAATTACGTTCCTAGTGCCTATTATTTTTATTTTCCCCTGTGGACATGCAGAGAGTCATTACAAGACTGTAGGACGCAGGCTGGGTTAGTGGCGCCGTCGGTGAAGGGAGAAGGTTGGGTTAGTTATTGGTCCGCGTACAGCTGGAGAGGAGCTTAGACTCGTGTCTAACTGGGCCTGTGTGGGCAGCACGTGTGAGCACTAGCAGACTGACTCTGAAACTTAACAGGTAGCCATGTGTTTGCAGTATTTAATTTTGCATCAGTTTAAGATGATGCACATTATACCTATTTTTTTAAATCACGTAACGCTATGCAGTGTGATGGAAGTTGAGCTGCGAGTCTGAAGTTGTTTGCGATCCAACCGAAGTTATGTCTCAGTTTTATGATCACGTTACGAAAGCGGGTGTTTTATTAAAACGTTTCAATTTCGGATCATTCGACCTCGGTCGCCAAAAGATTTCAATCCCATGCCCGATCGCTGAAATGTAGTCCTGAATGTCCAAGAACAGCTGAGTGGCTCCACGATGCACCGATTTCATGCGTTAAATCCTCTTTCCTCCCCCCTGTTTCAGCATGTCGAAGTCAAAGCCAGACGTGACATCCTCCTCGGGGAGCGACTCCGACAGTGAAGAGGAGACGAAGGTTTGCCGATTGTATCCGGTTTTACTCTGCATATTTCCAGTACAGCGTCCACCAGAAACGCAAATCTGGTTTTGCCCTCCTCTTGAATCCACTTTTCCAGACTTTATCATATTAATGTTTCACTCTGCGCTGAGTGTTCGTGGGCGATGACCGTGTCCCGATGCGCGCGGGACTGCGCTGCTGACACGCCCGGGCACGTGTGTTCGATTTCATAATTGGCCCCCCTCAGAACTTTTATTTATGGATCATGGCATATCCGATCACTTCCCATGGTGACCATCTCAGATTTTCATTTTTTTTTTCTATAATACCTGTTGATGCATCATGGAGACATTGAAATTTTTGTTACAAAGTTTTTATAATTTTTGAGTTCTAAACCCTGAAAGTTGGGCCATCACACCCCTTTCTGCAGCTCTTCAGAGAGGTTTGTCATTTTCATTTGACTTCAGAGCTTTAGATCTTGCTTACTCAAAGATATCCATCCATTATCTGTACTGCTTCATCCTCTCAGAACTGCACTGGCAGAATGGTACTCACTGCGGGTTACACTGCGCAAGATGAGTGCTCCTCCACGCAGAGTAGGACTTCACTGTTCGTCACTCGGACGGGAAAAGATTAATTCCGTTTTAACAATGACCGAGTTTCACCTACCATAATGGCGCCCCGTTTCTGACTCCTGCAGTCATTATTGGGTAGGGTTGCGACTGTGTAACGTGGTACTACACACCTGTGCGTGTGATTGTGGACCGTAAACTGCATACGAATGAGCTGCTCAGTTTGGGTGGTCTTGTGCTGCACTTTATCTGTCCGATGTGCGTAAGTCTGCCTGGAGCGCATATGGCCATAATCTGTATCTTTCTCTTGGTCTGTATGTGAGAAACGCAAAGGGGCTCGTAGAGTTTGTATTGAGCTTTTCCTTGTGAGACTGGCAAAAAGCAGCTTCACTGAGTTTGTGGGCCTTCCTTTCCTGTGCCTGTTTGGTAGGTGACATATTTTGGCTCCGCCCCACACTGGGCAAGAGGCACGCTGTTGGGTCGTTTGTCTGCCCATTACACAGTGTTTGTGCGAGATCTACTGCAGGAGTGGAGGGATCTTGGTGAAATCGGGCATGGTAACTCACCTGCGTGGATAGATTTGTCGATTAGATTTTGCAGGTCATTTGGTCAAAGGTCAAGTTCACATAAGGTCAGATGTACGTGGGGTTCGGGGCTGAAGATCACCTTTTAGGGCGTATGAAGCGATGGCAGGCGGAGACAAAGCAATCAAGCTCACCTTTCTCCTCACAGGTGAAGCGGAAGAAGCCGAGCGCCCCAGAGAAGCCAGCGAAGAGGGCCAAGCCTGGGGAATCGTCCCATGGAGGGGCGTCCTCCAGAGGTGCAGACGCGGGTGACAACATGTTCCAGGTGAGAGCCACCCAGCCTGACTGCTGGCTTCACTAACAGTGCAGAACCAAGAGGTGAGTCAAGTGGTCTAGTTCAGTGGGCAACACACCGTTAGAAAGCAACACTGGCAAATGGCAAACAGAGATACCACCCAACCCCCAAGTAGTAGTGATGTTACGTCTGACAGTGAAGCCCCGAGGTCTGTATTGATCGAAGGGGGCGTGTCCAAATGAAGCCTGTTTCGAGGCCTGTATCGTTTTTCAGAATATCACGTGACCAAAGACAAACGAGGCCCCGGTTCTCTGAAATCACGTTATTGCCTCGTTGCGTGATTCGATTAACTGAAAAAGCCGCGGGACATTCAAGACGCGTTCTGCATTATCTGCTGAAGTACATGCAAAACACTGGAGATAATGGAGCCAACAAAACGGAGGACATCATCCGTTTGGGAACATTTCGATATGAAATCTCCCAATAGGGTAAAACATAATATACATCTGCTGAAATCAATCACGTCGAGGATGAGTGGTGTGTGTGTCTACATAGATACAAACGCACAAGCTATGTTTCCATCCACTTGTCAATTGAACTATCTGAAGTTTGCCAAAAATATTCATGAAAAAAATGCAGGTGAAAATGCGTTTCCATCCAACGGCATTGAAGCAAATAAAAAGTTGTGTGTAATGACGTCACATGCTGTTATGCGATCAAATTTCTGACATTTTAAGTGGTTTCCATTCATTTTTGCACTGAATCGTAGAACCTTCAAGTAAACAAAAGTAGTGTGTTAGCCGACTGATTTAACTAGTTAGCCAAAATGGATCGCGTCGACCAACAAATGATGATTTTCCCAAGTTGTACGTGCTTATGTGCCAGCTATTAGCAACATAGCGAACCATTATCAGAAGGCAACGACGGCATCAAAACACCGTCACGATGCAGTTGCAGATTTATTCGGCTAAGCATTAATCGCATAAGCCTTTTTTCCTATCAAGAGAACATCCAATCAGATCAACCGTACAACCTTTGTGTCAATATTCTTGAAATCAAGTCGAATTTCACCGTTTCCATAAGGCATTCTTAATTCGATATGACTTAATGTGCATAAGAAAGTGTGGATGGAAACATGGTGAGAGAGAGAGAGAGATGTGTGTTTGCAGATGTCGTCCACATGTACTGCAGTACTATGGTGATGTTCACATCAAATGAACAGCAGATGTCAGCACTCCCAAATGAGCTGTTAAATGGGGCTTCATGATCAGCCTTATCATGAAGCAATTGCCTGGAAAGATTTGGTATATTCACGGGGCCTCAACACACCATCACTACCTAGTAGTACCTCTGAGGACTTGAAATCCCTTTCAGGAAAACTGAGGGCAAGGATTAAAGTCAGTGAAATTTTGGCGCGGAATCGGCCTCTGAGCGGCGATGGTTGTATGTGGCTGGTCTGAGTGAGGTCTGATGGAGCAGGTGGTGTTAAACCAGACTCATCCGTGGATTCTGTGTGAGGGGAGGGGGGGGGGCTTCTGTGTGTTTATATAAGGGTTAGGCTGGCTGTTCGGAGTGGATGGAAGAGACCGGCTTTCGATTGTCGGGACACAAGAGAATCTGAGAGAATCTATTAAATGTTGAATGCAGATCATTTCGTTCACTATATCGTGCCTTCCAGGATTATCGGCTCTGTTAGGAAAAATGAGATGCAACAAAATGTCCATCATTTATTCTCGCTCATTCAAAATATTCACAAAAGTTTAGCCTTTGGTTGAACTGACATAAGAATATAATGATTCTTTCAATTATCAGAAAACTTTTTTTTTTTTTTCAAATGTGTGCTACAACTAGTGGCACCCCCTGCGCTTATTTTATGCAGCCCTCCCATTGGCGAATAATCGCTGAGTCTGTTTGCATAATGCAGTTGCTGATCACTTGACCTGGGATCTGAGATCATTCATCTCTGCGGAATCTCTCTAGATCCCTCAGGTTGCGAGGTCAATTCTAGAAGACCCTCAGCTCGCCCTACGGATTTTCTGTGGGGTTTATGTTGGGAGGCTGTGATGGCCTTGGAGGAACGTTAATTCTGCAGTCTGTGAACCATTTTTGTGTGGATTTTGAGGTGTGCTTTGGATCTCTGTTCTGCTGGAAGGTCCAACCGTGGCCCATTTTCAGCTCACTGGCCGGAGCTGTTGGGTTTTCATGTAATACTATGTGCTGGTGTTTGGAGTCCATAATATTATGTATCCCAACTGTAGTAACTGTTCACCATCGCTGACGTTTGCTTGTAGTTGACCGTTTATTCAAGGCAATGGGATGAATAATGTTAGCTAGCATGCTAACACTTTTTGACTCAAAAGTAGTAAGTTACACATGCAACAGCTGTCATACACACTTGAATTTATTCATTTTAATGGCAATACGCGTTAGCATGCTAGCCAGCGAAGTATTCATCCCAGTGACTTGAATAGACTGCCAACCTGAAACTAACGGTAATGCTATTTTTTTCCAATTTTACAAATAAAACCGCGTCACATTAACGGGATGAGTAGGATCTCAAAATCATGAGCCCAAGTTATCAAGTAGCAAAATATACTTTATTTTAGATTTTAGTTGTAGGATTTTGTAGCGGTGCAACTAATTGTGACGGCATGTTTTGGAGAAAAATATTTGGCTCCTTTTTTTTCACTTTCAATAATTTGTTCATATTTTGAGCGAAATACCCAGAGGACAAGCAGCAAAGACATTTATTCCACAGCCTGTTTCGCTCGTATTCAGTGAGGGTGCCAGTAATTTTGGAGGGCACCGCACTGAAGCTCACTCACCTGTGTGTGTGTGTGTGTGTTAGATCGGGAAGATGAGGTACGTCACGGTCAGGGACTTCAGGGGAAAAGTGCTCATCGATATCCGCGAATACTGGATGGATGGATCCGGAGAAACAAAGCCAGGAAAGAAAGGTAACCCACGGGGCGCTCGAGTCTAACCCCTGACCAGTGTAAGGAATCATCAGTGATGACATCATCCAAACACACACTCAACATTAACTGTACTGACTCCAGCGAGTGGTATCCCATCATCCTCGGGGGCTTGTATGTGGTTGACGTTACTGTGTCAAATAGAAATTATTTCCTGCTTACCTTGTAGTTCTCTGCAAGTGCTGCTATCCAGAGAGTACGGTTCAAATAAACAATGAAATGGTGCAACACTGCCAATGAGGAGTTGTTCACCATATAAAATGAACATGTACTTCAAAACATTTGAAAATCTCTTGGTGGCCATGTAACATTTACAGGCATCTCCCTGAGCGCAGAACAGTGGGTCCAGCTGAAGAATCAGATGCCCGATATCGACGAGGCCGTGAGGAGACTGTAAACCTGTGGATGTTGTACAGAAGTTTGGGTTATTTTGAGTTTTTAGTTTGCCATGACTGTTTACCCTGATGTGAAGGTTTCTAATCGGACTGATTTTTGTTTTTTTTTTTTCTTTAATAGCCCCGTGAGTTTTTCCTGTTGAACTGAATGTTTTTCAGTGAAATCTAGTATGTTGTGAGCGATGTCAGTGGGCCACTGTGCTGTTGTCAGGCTAACGTTAAGAAGGAGGTTGGGGCGGGGTACTGTTCTTGTTATAAAATAAATGCCATGATTAAGCTCCACGTTCAAATCCTCTTATTGTGTCGTTTGTCCTTGTGTGCTTCGGCTTTGCACTGCTTCAAAGGCCTGCATGAAGCAGGGGGCCACTCGACTACGCAATATTTTCCACTGCCTCTTCGCTTGACGTGTAATGATGTTCAGAAATAAGGACTGACAGATGTAGACTGGCTTGTGGCTGCACTTGTGCCGTCCTGTTGTACGAAGGTTTGTTTGTGTCCTGAGGGAGGCTGTACCCACCCCCTCCCACCAAGATGCACACCAGACGCTGCCGTGACGAATGTGTTTTTGATTCTGTGATCAAAAGGGCTGTTCGCCCTATTGCATTAAGTCAGAATTTAATCAAGGCTTCTGTGTCATATCTGGCCATCCAGGCCTGATGATGAAGACCTGATTTGTTCGCGTTGGTTGTGGAAAAGAAGTGTTATGGGATTTAAGGGAAGCTGGTAACCAGATGCAAGTAATATGTTTGCAAAAAGGGTGTCATTTTGAATTTATTAGAATCTGTTTAATTGGCTTAATTTTTGTGGTTTAATGGCATAATACGGAATCCTCACTGTCTGTGACTGAATACTTGGCCTCAGCTTTTTCTGAACATGGTGGTGTGCACCATCAGGAGAATATGCCTTATGATTCGTGCTTCAAGAACTGAAAGGACGTGTGAACATTTTATTTTTCTCTGTCTACTTAACTGTCACTCACACCCAGCTGATGAGAACGGAGAAATTCGCGCGTGCCATTTGTTTTCAACCCATTAAAACACTGGCACAAAACCCTGCACATGGTGATTCCAGGAAGCAATGAATTTTCCATTTGCTTCTTGTGGGAAACGCTTGTGGCCACAAGGTGGTGCCATTTGCAAATTTATTAGCATTTTCCCCTTTCACATGTTCCCTGATAGCAATAATTCTCGATTTTAAAGTGGCTGAAGTGGATTGGCTTGATATGCATTTAAGACTCCACTCTACATGGATTTGTCATCAGGTAAATGTTCTATCAAGTGCATCATAAAAAATGAATGGCTCCAAATGAAGTTGCAAGTTGAGTCATTCTCATTCTTCTAATCTTGATATTCTTTACCATATTGTCAGATGGAAGAGTACATGTAGGGTGCATTCACTCTTTATGCCCACCTGCTGATCCATTGATGTTTATTTTTTCCAAGGTGGCTATGAAACAGTTTTTTTGATGTAATATAACATAGTCACTGGTGCTTGTCCACTGTAGACGATCAGTCACTGCCTGCTCTGGCTTGAGACGGTATGTACATTTTTTTTTTTTTTTTTTTTTCCCGTGGCCTGCTTTGGGTTATGGGCATAACGAAACCTCGCAAGTCCTGACGCTCTTTTCATCATGTCTGTCGAATGATGTATTTGCCTTGCAACACATCTAAAAATGAAAACTCATTTTGCGCTACCTTTTTTTTTTTTTTAATTCAGTAAGAGAGAAATTTGACAATGTAAGATCATTTTGACTACTTTCTAAAATTTCTAATGAATAAAATTAAGTTGTTAAGCAATCCATGATTTTTTACTTTGGAGAGGAAAAAATTGGAAGTTAAGTCTCATAATGGGATTAAGAGAGTTGTGAAGACACTTTCTGCAGTGAGGAAATGAAATGAACTCGTTCACATGCAGCTCTGGTGCTGTAACAGGGCCGGTGCCAGTACGGTACCGTCACACACTCTAGTACCCCTGTCCGTCCTGAGAGGAACTCCATCCTACTTGGACTAAAGTGCCCAGGCGAACCTGCGGCAGCTGCTCCGCACTTCTGAGGAGGCGACGAGCCACACTGGAGACGGGCGGTGAGGAAGGGAACGGCGTGGGCACGGGGCAGTCGGGTGTGCGTGGGTTTGTGTGGTATGGAGAACGTGCTGACGCCGGCAGGCTCTGGCCCTACAGCTTCCTCGCTGGGCGGCAGGTGTCTCGAGTGAAGCTATAATGCTTTAGGGTCTCAGCAGGGCGGTCCCTCCCCCTGGGTTTATGTGGGAATGGGAATGCTGGTGGGGAAAGGCGCGATTCGCCGTTCTTCAGTGGTTTTCCCCATCTTTGTGCGCATAAAAAAAATCCTATTTGCTGGAAGAAATGTGTTCGTCCATTGACGTGAAATGTATATTGATTACAAGATTGTGTTGATGGTGGCCATTTTGTGCAGCTTGTTACCCAAACATTAAGCACATGGTGTCTGTAAATTTGCGGTGCCCGGATGTCTGGTAGCTGGTTAATGTTCTGACAGAACCTGCTTCAGTACCAGCACCTCCTGAGTGACACACTCTTCCGGTGCGCCACAAATTACGGAGTACTCGGGGAGGTAAACTTTGGCCCAGCAACACTTGATTATTGCCGGAACAGCAAGAGTTAATCTCTTGTTTATCCTCATTGAGTTAAATTGGTAATGAATGATTCTGCCTGATGAAAAATAAATGGCTCTTTCAGGTAATCTAAACGTGACCAGTTCTGATTCTTGATTTCTTAATGGACAGCTGCCATCACTGAACTGTTCCGTCAGTGACTGTTTCTGGGGGAAAAAGGTTGATGGCCCGACATTGGTGCATAGATCTGGGTTTCCCAGCAGCAATGACCTTGTTAGGGCACTGGCTGCGAACAGGAGTGTCCCGGAAGTATTGAATGTGACGCCGCTGCTTAATGTGAAAAAGTGTGGAATTTACGGCGTCTGGAAGCATATGGCACTGTCGTGCTGAATTCCGTTCGCCGCCCGGACAGAGATGTTTGTGTTGCTGCCAGTTTCACCGTTCCCTGACACAGCCCTGCCGAGTACAAAAACTGAACTTCAGCCGCTATCAACCAGCTTACAAGTGCGTGACCCTTATTTGGACATTTTAATGTCAATGTAACGACAACTACTCACCGAACTCGAGAGTGGAGTTCTCAGATGCAAAATCTTTTTTAAAAACATTCCAAAAACCTAATGTTAAGAGTGTTGACAAAGGGGATTATCATGTCAGTTAAAACTATCAGTTATAAGAAATTACCATTTTTCAAACAACATTTTTGGAGAGGACTTTACAACCTCTCCTCATGTGCAAGTAAATCTGCAAAGTCGCTGTACTTCTCCTGCAGGTATGAAAATCCCCAATATTACACCTTCCTGTGACATCGGAGTCTGGCATTTCTCTTCCCTTCTGGCACCCCGGTGTTTTACAGCGTCTACAGGTTGATAAACACGACTGTCCTAACGACAGATGAGATTTTTTCCTCAGCCAAAGAATGTTATTTATTCCTGTAAATTCTGTTTCTCAGCTGCATTCATTGGTTCTTAACCCTTATAGCACTGAATGCAACTATTGTTACTCAGAGATGAGAGATACCAAAATCAAAGCTGTTGAAAACCTATCATGTGGCAACTTGTTTAAAAGAGCTCCTGTAGCCACATGATAGGTTTTCAACAGGACAAGATGATTAAATTTATATTATTTTAAAATGTATTTCAGTGCTCTAATTAAGCAGTATCACACAAGAGGAAGTGATGTTGCTGCTGAATATAATTACGGCTGTGACGCGGTCGTAGGCACAAGGCTGCAGGCGGAGTGCCGAAGATGGCACATCTATGATGATATTCAACAACAACATCACAACCTTGAGTGTAATATTGGTTTTATACAACAGTTCTACAAATGCCACTTATTAGGCGATTGAATAAACGACAGCAGATTATGATTTCTGTGTTTATTTAACCCAATAGCACTTAGTCTCATTATATTAAGATGACCTCTGTTCCCTGGAAAATCCAGGTAGTTTTCGTATTTTTGACATTGGATTTTGGAGTTAAACGGACTAGGAATTATTGTCAATTTATGAATATTTCTGAAGGAAACAACCAAGCAAATGAACTGAATATAATATGAAGAAAAAAATTCTAAATATGACAGAAGTTGAGCATTTGTACGTGGATATAGTATCGATAACAAACGTCTGATGCATGACTCAGAAGCATAGTTTTTGTAATATGGAAATTGTCTTAAAACATAGGGGTCGCCATTTATTGTTAATCTTGAATTTAGGTCACTGTGGAATCCCTCTTGCTGATTTGTGCCATTTCAAGCTGATGACCTAGTCCAATGTGTAACCCTAGGCAATCATGTGACATGGGCAGTTTGAGGCAGTCTAGGGAACATAAGTTTCAAGCGGAATCAGTCGGTCCAAGTGCTATTGGGTTAATCAGTTATGTGGCTTTGCCAGGACAAAAAGTCCCACAAATGGATGGGGCCTTGACTGTTGCTAGCAGTGTAGCCCTAAGTTTGCGGTCAGCAGTTAGAGGTGTTTTAATAACCGTTAATTACACTGAGTGGAGTGATTTTGCAGTTATATGTCCCAGTGATGTTGCACTCGATCATCAGCACTCATGGAATGCCTCTCGTCCAATCAAATCATTTGGTCGGAACCAACTGTTGTATAAGGGTTAGGATCCTGAAGGAAAGGACAACAATGCAGGCAGCGTAATCTGAGCATTGGAGTTATCCATGTACATTTTTTTTAATCCAAATTTTCAAACGCTTCATGCTTTATCAGATACTTCGACCGAAATAAATGTGACAAATGATTTTGAAGGTATCACAGGTTTTCATAAGCTGTTATTTATTATTTTTCAATTGATATTCAGCTCAATTATATTTGTGTAGGTCAGTGCTTCTCAAACCTCTCCTGGAGGACCACCTGTCCTGCATGTTTTAGATCTTTCCCTGTTTTAGCACAGGTGATTAAAATGATCAGCTCGTTATTGACCCTCTAAAGCTGATTGATAACATCCTGATTATTTGAATCACCTGTGCTGGGGCAGGGAAAGACCTAAAACAGGCAGGACAGGTGGTCCTCCAGGAGAGGTTTGAGAAACACTGGTGTAGTGCCTTTGACTAGTGAAACTGGCCCAATGTGCAGTGCATTGGACCAGGCCTGGGGGCCGCACCCCTCACAGCTGCATTAGCAGCAGCTAAAGAAAAGTCACGTGGAGAATGCAGGGTTTTCTGTTACACGGATGGGAATGCGGTGTTGAGATGAGGGTGGTCCTCCCGGGACATGATCCATTTCTCTGGAAAGGGTTGATTATCAGAACAGGATGAAGCAGAGAGAAGAACTCATTATGGAACAAAAACGTGGTTTTGACGGGACAGCCAGAATGGCCTCGTTCGAAGCAATGAGCACTTCCACAGTACTCCGTTAATCAGAGTTCAGCACAAGGGCGCAAACATTCATGCATGAGAATATAGAACATTTATGCATAAGGGGACTAGCATTTTACAGAGTCAAGCAAATATTGTGCAGCATTTTGCAGAGTTCAGCATAAGGGTATCAGTATTTTAAACTGCCCAGCACTTCCTGGCAATGATAGGCCTGTCATTCACAGCACATCCTGACCGGCTCATTCGCTGAGCTGTTACCAGGTCTTGTAGTGGGACATCTGAGGTACCAATATCCCAGAATACGGATCCCTGTTCCTGCTCACACCTTAGCCAATGCTGAGAGCTTTCCGGAACAATCACAGGAGTGACTGCGTGTGTGAAAGAGGTTATGGTAAATGTTTATTTTGATCTCTTATTCTATATACAGGTCTGTCTTTTTATACAGACTTTTTGTTTTAGAGTTTCGTTCAGTTGTGGTTCAGCAACTAGAATCAATAAGGTTTGAAATGCTTCAAGTACAGATAATATAGTCTTGACCATAGACTGTATAAAAATATCTACACATGCAGTCATTCCCATCAATGTTCTGGAAAGCTTTCAGCATTGGGTCAAGTAGGCTGTGCCCACACCACACAAATCTTCATTTTGTTTCTTTTCAGCTATCCAGAGGTGAACTTGCAGTTGTGTTTTGGGTTGACATCTTGATGCATAACCCAATTTCACTCAACCTCCAAGTGACAGACTGATGACCTGACATTCACCAACAGAATTTTCCCACAATTCATAGTTCTGTCTGTCAGTTATAGAGAGTCACCAAGGCCCTGCAGCTGCAGTACATCTGCACAGCATCTCCACTACCGTCACCGTGTTTGACTGTTTGTATAATGTGCAGTTGGTGTTACCGTGGAATGCTTTCTTAGCTTTTCAATAGACCTAACGGGACCCGTGCTTTCCAGAAGTGTATGACTCGTCAGATCATGGAGCATTATCCCAAAAGGTTAGGGAGTCAACATGAGATGAGCCTATTTCTTACTCTTGTTTAGTGCATAGATGCCAAGTCTCACGCATTCGGCGTAGGTCTCACGCATTTTTTAGGCTTATTCACCACAGTCCATAATTATTCATTGAATGCTTAATGAGATTCTCACACGGAATTAAAATCCTTGTGCAGTGAAGTTTCAGTTTCACTTGCGTAAAGCTGCACCTCATCACAAGTCACATGGAAAGCGATTATGACTCCGGACTTCTCCTGCTTCTCTTTACTCAGGAATTGGAAACAGTGCATGTGTTTCATGATCGTTTAAATTGTTTTAATGAAATAGGACCATTTGAAATGTTTTTATGCAACTCCATTGCTTTTAATCCCTCAGTCAAGCCTGAGAATTCCTGAGTCATAATCGATTTCCGTGTCATTAGTGGGGAAATCCACCGTAATGCAGATGAAACTGATTAACTTGATGCACAGTGACTTAAATTCCGCAAGTGAATTTCTTCAGTGCGCTTTGATTGAAAAATTGCTGACTATGGCGCAGAAACGTGAATGTCACTAAGAGGAGAAACTCACGCCTAAGACGTAAGCCTTGGAATCTGTTAGTTACGGTTTTCACCTTGGAGCTCTCCAGTGGATGCCATTTTCAGCCTGTCTCGAAGTGTGTAATCATTAATGCTGACTATCTGTGGTGATGGATGCCTGCAGTGGCTTAGATGTTCATCTGGGTTCTTCTTTGAAATCCTGTATGAGATGGTAATGCACTCTGTGAATGTCTGACAGAGCTGTGCTTGAGTGTAAGTGACTGCGGGCTTCTCTCAGGCAGAACGGTTACCTCCCGAAGCACAGCATGTACACATTTCTGAGGTAAGCAATGAAGCTCTTCCGAATCTCACGTGAAACTCGCCCAATCCCAGTGAAGCAAAGACATCATCAATCGCATTAATTTTTTTTTCTCCCGTTTCGTGGGAAATGGGGTGACGGACACTTCAGTGTACAATTTTCATGGACATGATTTGGCGTCCCAATGGGGTGATGAACATGTTAATGCTCATGATGCAGAGTGGTGATCTGCGGATATGCTGCTGACAGACAGCATGAGGTCACAGCTCTGTCCTCGTGCGCTCAGTTTCTCTGGGGATATTTCCATATCGCGCAAAACAGACCTCAGGACCTTCCTCTGCGGCCCGTAATGCAGTTCGCCACGATACAAGAGGTTCATCACCATGGTTACCCTATGCCCAAGCAAAAACAAAAATCCTGAGTTTGATTGCCTCAATGCATCCAATACAATCCAAGAGAATTCCACGCCACATGTTGCCATTGTGTTACTGAATGGTGTTTGAACAGCGATGTTTTCCTCAGTGATTTACACTGCGCTATATAAACTTCCCTCACTCAGAGTGCGACCCCGCTTTGGTTCACCGAGAGGCAACTGGGGCCACCAGAGAAAAAAAAAAAAAATCGATGGCAGAAAATAAATGATATTGAGTGCTCTGCGATTGAGAAATTGTTTACGTCGCAGTTTGAGTGAGTCAAATAAATTTACAATGCAGGGTCGCCAGACAGGGTGTGATGAGCACAGCGCTTGGGAAAGAGGACAAAATGTGTCCTTCGGGTGCAAAGCAATCAGTCCTGGATGCTTTGCTAATAAATCCAGTGAACCAGGAAAGAAATTAATGCTTCATGTCTACCTCTGTCCTGCAATGCAATCAACACAGCCACAGGCGACCATCTCTTCATTAATTAGGTCATAAACTTAATATGCAGTGTTTCCTGCAGTTCGCATTTCAATTTCTTTTGAAAGTTTAATAAATTAGAATATTTTGGACTGAAATTGACCCATAATGCCATAGGACGTGTTTTAATAAATACTCAGGGGAACACAGTAGCCTGCGCTTTGCAGGTTAATGGGAGTTTGTGATAAATGTTTCCTGCAGAATCGGAGAAAAACCACAGACATCAGTATTTTGTCCTCAAAAATAGTCACAATGTGATTCTTTTTCATCACGTTTAATTAGCTAAACAAAGAAAACAGTTTTGAGTGATTTCTAGATTTCCTGAGGTCATATTTGTTTACTTGCAGTGCGGCCCAAAGTACTGCTGCCTGGTGCCAGGCAAAGTGACCATGATGAATAGGTTTATGCTTTACCTGCCTTTAACACACAGCCTTCCATTGTTTACTGGATTCACCATTGGCTTTAATTTGGCATTCATTGCCTGCAGTGATGTGGTAGACCCTGGAGAAGTGTGTGAACTCTGTGCGGTAGATGGTGGGTCACTCAGGTGAAAGAGGGTAAACCGTACTACATATTTCCATGGCTTTTTTGCTGAAGAATGGCATACTGTAAATGGTCAGTAAGAGAGGTGGGTGTACTCTCTGTATCGGGATATACCCTCCAGCACACCACTGCTGGTCTGGGAGAGCCTGAGATGTTACGGGCTTTTTTCCCCATCATAACTTATCGCTTCATAGCTGGGCGTAGTGACTGCATGTGTACGGGATCGGCGCAGTATCGCCAGCCACACCTGTTATGATGAAGGGAACGGGGAGACATATTGTTTTAGGCTCGGTTCTCGTTTGAGTTCGCATCAGCATTCCCACTTGGTTTCCGGAGTGTAACTCCAAAACCGTTAGCACGATCTTTACAAAACTTTGCATACTATCTACTCAGGTCCTGCAGTCACGCCATTCGGTATGTGCCTGCCTGCCTGTCTGTCCGTCCATCCGTCCAGTGGGTTAGGCAGGAAAGGGGGTTGGGGGGGGGATGTTTTTATGAGTAAAAACACATTTAAGTTCATCAAGCTCTCATAATTACAGTTAGCTGGGATAAAATTCGCAAAGACCGCAGGTAGCCCAGTCCAGTTCTACTTGACACAAGATATGCAGTAAACCAACTTACTGCAGCCTGCATGCCACCCAAAATCAACTCTGGCTGAAACCAATGTTGTTTAGCAGCATAAGTCCTGTAAAGGCATCCTCAGTTCTGTGCTGTTCTCTTTCACTCGATGCTCATTCAGTTTGTTCTTGCTCAGTCTGCTGACAATCCAGTCACGTCTGGTGACAGAATAAAGACATAGGCTAATGAACAAATTTCACCTACTAAATACAAATCTCATGACGACAATTTCTCACATTGTCCCTTTATACTTCGAAAGACGAAATCGTCAGCTCATGCTAATGAGAAGCCGTACGCCAGGAAACACTCTGGCTGTTCCTCACCCCAAATTTACACCAGGCGCGGTTGCGCCGCGGCACTCTGAGAAATACGCAGCCATTCTAGTCAATGCTCGTGTTTACTACAGATGCGCCGCGGCGCGTCCCAGAAGCGGCTCGGCGCTCCGCTCCGCAGAGAAAACGCAGCAAGTCTATTTCTGCCGCTGGCGAGCCGCAGTCGCGCTGATCTGAATACAGCAGGGATTCGGTTCCCATAGTTCGACCGTATACATTTAGTGGATCCAACTACGGTAGTAGGGTGAACTCGGGTAATGTGGGACACTTTTTTGCAATTTTCTACAATTTTGACTTTGCTGCCTTTTTACTATATTTGACTAACATATAGGATCAATACATCATGCCATTCTGCAATCCTTAAGATGCCCACTAACCATAACAGAAAAAAAAATGTAGATATCACATACAGAAGACATGTTACATACCAATTTGTGGACACTGCACCAAAAGCGGAAAACATGGCCAGAATTTGATAATCTGGGACAGGTTGTTTGATAATCTGGGACACTTCCATATATAAGAATTAGCCTAATTTGTGTAAATCAAATTGTAAACAGATGATTTACAATTTATTAACAAAAAAATACCAAGACCGAAAAATGTTAGAAAATTTATATTATAGAAAATATTCAACATTAAACAACAACATATGTCAAAACATTTTTTGCATTAACAAGTATTCGCTCACTCTCATCTGCCTTTTAGGCCTACATTCCTTTCCTAAAACAAATTAAATTCAATTGCTCAATATCATTAATATTAAAGAATTTTGAGATAAAAAGTTTGAAAAACAGATTAAAATCTTAAGAGATGGAACTCCTCATTTGTCCAGCACACACTCATACACACATACAGCTGTGTGTGTGTGTGTGTGTGTGTGTGTGTGTGTGCGTGTGTGTGTAACAGAGATGGAGACAGGTGTGATCAGATGGGGCAGTGATGTGAGCTTGAACAGAGAGCAAGTGAGCGAGGCTATGTGTGCGCGCGCTTGCACCTAGGTTTTGTGTGTGTGTGTGTGTGTGTGTGTCTTGTGCGTGCAAGTGTCAAAGAGAGGGCATGTATGTTTGTGTGTGCGTGCTCATAAAGGCAAGCCTATCAGTGGTATCAACTGATATTAGAGTTGGCCTAACTGGGGCCTAGAAATCTTTTCATACACAGGCATGGCATGACTTCCTAACAGAATACAATGCTAATGAGCTAGTTTGCTAAATGTAGCAAAATTACAAAACATTAGCTTAACTGTAGAAAACTTTGTCCTGATAACGGACTGACATGATACTGACAATCAGACTCCCTGCAAACTGTAGGCTATATTCTACATCTTTTTAGTAAATTCTACTGCCTCATTGATGCACATTTTCCTTATTTGAAACACTTAAATGATTGTCCCAGATTACCATAACCATGCTGTCCCACATTGTCAAATATGTTTGATAATGTGGGACAGAAAAGAAAATATCAAAGAATAAAGTATCCAAAACATATTTTCATAACATCACCGCATATTTTGTTTCTAAAACATATCATAAATATAAATTAATAACATTAAGGTACAATGTTTTACTATTGACAATGTTATATCCTTAACATTAATCATGTCAAATTCCTATGTCACTGACCTGTCCTTGAAAATTACCGGGGGAGCTTCTCGAATAACGTTTACCATGCCCCCCTTCCATGACATCACCCCAATGAAATCATGCAAATCAGTCACATAACACTTATAGTAAACCTGTAGAAAAGGTCTTGAAGGCTGTATCTTGTCAGAGCGGGAACTTAACAAGCCTGTTCTTAAAGTGTCCCACATTACCCAATGTCCCAGATTACCCGAATTCATATTTATGCTAATGGTAATCGCACACCAGATCGTGCCAGACAGGAAGTAACTATCAAGGGCAATACTCTTTTAACTAAAAGAAACCAGCCACAAATCTTTGATATAAAATTAGTTTATAACTTATTTTTCAAAGTTGCGATTTTGTTATAACAAGAACACAGACGCAGTATTTTTTTTTAAGCTATGGTGTTCATGGCTGGACTGTAATTGGTTCTACTGCACAACAAAGACAAAAATGACATTGAATGCAATTAAAGCAGAAAAAATAACAAAGCATTTAAGGTCGTTGCACACATATGCCGGTAAAACTGATGAAAGATGCGAAATCTGAGCAAGTCGGTTGTAACGGTTGGCAGGACGCTGCGCTGACGTTCCGCGTTGTGAGACACTGCTAGTGTAAATCCCGGGTCAGTGTCTGCACGTCTGGAAACTTCCAATTTTGTGACATCATATTCACTGGCTCAAGTCCCTATCCAATGTGAAGATAACCAAGGCATTAGATTAAAGAACCAGGAAGTGGCCTTATTTCTCCAGAATTCTGAGGAATTACCTCCTCCTCTCTCATATATCACAGCGCTAATCCCAAAAATGTCAGGACATCAGGGAAAAGAGAAGAAAACCAGAAAGGAGTCTTTTGAAAAGTGCGTTCACCCTCTACTATGTTAAAAAACAGTACAACACGACATTTTTCAATGTTCTATATGCATAATTTGGACTGGAGCTGGGTTAAGTAGAGCTCAGTCCCAATCCTGGACCCTGAGTCTCTTTTTCAATGGTGATCTGGCAGTATGCAGCAAGTCACAAACAAGTATTACATAAACACAACACAGTTCAAGACAATATTGACAATACAGTGCAGTATAAAACAAGAACAAGGGACAGAAGAGTCTACCATCTGACAGGACGAAACTAAATAATAATAATAAAAAAAATCATAAGTTCTAAAAGTGGCTCAATATAAAAACAGTGGAAAATATATCTAAACAGTACGACAAGAGCAGCTAATGGGAAAGGCTTCAGAAATATTTTGTCTGAAACTTGGTAAAGAGATGGGAGCAGCATGAGTTTGAAGGTCATTCCATGACCAAGGGCCTAAGTAAAACAGACTCCTGTTACCAGCGTCAGATCGCACGGGAGGAACCTTGAGTCGCAACCAGGCGATTTAACCAGGTTGGATCTGCGGTTGTACGAGTTCTGAATTAAAACAGATTTAGAGCAAATGTACTGGGGTAGTTTGCCTAAAATAGCCTTGTATATTAAAGCATACCAGTGGTGCAGCCTGCGCATAGCTGGTGAAGGCCAGCCGACTAAAGTGTACTGTGTAGAGTGATGGGTCCTATAGGGCGACTCAGAAATGCATCTCAGTGCAGAATGATAGAGCGGATCGAGTTTAGCCAGGAAAGTGGGACATGCCAATCTGTAAACTGTATCGCCGTAATCAAGTTGAGACAAAGATATATTATTTACTAGCCGTTTACGAGAAAAAGAGGAAAGGCAAGATTTTGATCAATATAAGAAACCCAGTGTAAACTTGGGTTTCTTTGTCAACATGTCAATATGGTATTTAAGAGTAAAATTCTTGTCCAGCCATAATCCTAGATATTTTTATTTATCTACAAACTCAATCTGAGTTCCATCCAGGGTAATAAGAGAAGGGGAAGAAACTACAGACCTGTGTGGTGCCAACAGCAGAGCTTTAGTTTTACCACCATTCAACAGAAGTTTAGAATCAATGAGCACATGCTGCAGAGAGATAAAATCAGACTGAAGATGTGAGACAGCAGCCTCGAGAGAGGGAGCGCTAGAGTACAAAATGGTGTCATCAGCATACATATGATGCAATGAATATTTAAAATTGTCACAGTGGCAGAGGTAACCCCAACTCCGTCTCCTCGTTTCCTTATTTTTACCATTAAACTGCACGTCCGACAAACTCACAATGCTCGGTTACATTGGTGGTAGCGGTGACTAGGTTTGTGAAATGGTATCGGAGTGTTGCGCGGTTACGCCGTGGTTATTTGCGTTGTACTTATTTTCCCCAGATTAGCGGCTAAAGTACAGTGAGGCGGTTTGCTTGGTAGCACTGAAACGTGGTTCAGGGAAGAAGACCAGCTTAAACCAAGTGCGAGAATGTTGAGCGAACGTCCGCAGCACGGGGAGGTGAAAATCAAGCTACCTGCACCGTTCGCTGGAGACGGGGGCCAGAGTTTCTCCACCTGGGTGAGAGAGCTGGAAGTGGCTGTTGGGGCTACTGTGGCGAGCAGCGATGACTGTGATGGCGAACTCGTAAGAATTCTTCCTACTGGTTTGTGCAAGGCCGCGTTTCTTCTGTGGCATAGTCTTCCGGATGCAGTAAAATCTGACTATAGGTCTGTGAAAGACAAGGCTCGCGTTCGGACAGTGACAATTCCTGTTCAGGAACAGCCTGTCGGCTCGTGTGCGTGCACCAGGTGAGAGCCTTGAAGTTTACGCCACGGACGTTAGCAGGCTGGTAGGGGAAGTGTACCCTGAATACGGCGCCGTGGCGCAGAGAGAGGAAATGCTTTGCCGGTTCTTCACCAGACTGGATCCAGTTTCAAAAGCTAAGTGCCTCGAACAGGGGGCTACTGACTTGGACGAGGCATCGACTGTCGCCGAGCGGTGTGAAAATGCCAGAGTGGCTCTGCAAAGAGACTGTGCGAGTTCCTACGTAGGTTCCCACTTAATGATAGATACTTCCACTGTACAATCAGTGCCTGTTACCGATGGTTTGCAGAAAGCTGTGAACAAACTGTCAGAGGATGGATGAGGATGGAAATGAATGAACTGCACAATGAAAACCAGAAGCTGAGTGCCTGGAATTCTGGCGAGAAACAGCAGGGGCCCTGTTCACCCACAACTAGGCGTTGCATTTGTCAGTGTGGGGAATTGGGGTGTAGGTCAAAGATGCGCCATGATGAATATAGGGGGCGCTTTCCAGAAAGGGAACCGGTCTCGCCACAAGGGCACGAGCAGTGGCGTGGCTGCTATCAGAGGTCTCCCTCCCCTAAGCCTCGAAGAAGCAGGAGCCCTTCTAGCCCAAAGTGGCGGAACCGACATGAGGAGGAACCACGAAAGCGGGGTGTGCACTTCATGCCACAGCAGCAGGACTGGGACTGGGGCCGTTCGGGAAATTAACAGTAGCTGGTGTTGAGGCCCGGACCTCAGCTTTGCCAAATGAGGGCCCGACTCAACATGACACTTCAGGGAACACTACTAGCATAAACTGTGCTAAGCTCCCCACATCGTACGTTAGAGGGATAGAGGAAGGCGTGGAGACGACTATGCTAGTCGACTCAGGGGCTTCTAAGTCATTAATCAATTCAGATTTTAGAATGTCGATTTCCGCTCTGAGGAACAGGCCCCTGGGCAAAAACTTTGTGCATTCTCGTGCCGTGTACGGACAAATTTTAGATACCTTAGGGTCCATGTCAATAACCTTCCGCATCGGTCCTACATGTTTTCAACACGCATTTTATGTGCTTAGAGAATCCACACAATCAATGCTTCTGGGGTTTTATGTTCGAGTGGGAAACCGCGCGCTGCTCGACTTAGGCCGGGGGGTGTTGCAGTTACAGAATATTACTTTGTACTATACCTTTGCTTTGCAGTGCAGAATTAATACCAGAATGTTGCAACGTGTCCCCAACCGGGGTCATAACCAAACCCCCCCCGAGTGAGGCGCTGGTCCCAGTACGTGTTTCTCGTTCAGCTGGGTCTGACGGGTCCGCTGCAGATTTTGAGGGGTATTTGGTGCCTAACATTCCTGAGACGATGGGTCTCGTGGTAGCGCGCACTATAGCGAGGGTTCAAAATGGCTGTTGCTGTTCCGTGCGTGTGCTGAATCCTACAGGGAATGCAGTCCAGCTTAACTAGGACCTGCACTGGGGGGAAATTTTTTCCGGTTGGGGAGGGTGATGTCGTGGTGCTTCTCCACTCCCCTGACACAAACACTGCCCCACCTACATCCGCTACAGTCCCAGTCGCGCTGGACGACTCCCCAATCACACCGGAGCAGAGGGTGGAGCTGTCGGGTTTACTACAGAGGTTCAGCGGGGTATTCAACCTCACTGGCAGGAATATAGGTAAATGCACCTTAGGTAAACACAGTATTCGGACAGGTGACCATCCCCCTCTGAAACAGCGTGCTTATCGCGCATCCCCAGAGAAAAGGGCAGAGATTGATCGTCAGGTAGATGCATTAATGGCAGATGGGGTGGTGGAGGAGAGCTGCAGCCCTTGGGCAGCCCCAGTGGTGCTGGTCCGGAAGAAAGGGAGTGTTATGGCCCCAATTTGTTATGACATATCGGACAGCAAGGGATGACAGACAAAATTGTAAAACAGATTTAATAAAACAAAGACTGTGTTGTGTTCCAGGGTTCTGGCCTTTGGCTAGAACAGTATTGTTTATGGTTTTAACAGTTTCATGTTCCATAGTTCATAGTTCATGTTCATGTCATAGTTTTAATAGTTTCTTGTTTCAGGATTTTACATTTCATAATTCATGTTCATAGTCCATGTTTTTACTTTTCCATGTTTTTGTTCTCGCCAGGTCTGCCATGCCACTCCACCGCTTGTCTGCGTTCCGCCCCGTGCCTTCGTTGTTGCACATTTCTGAGCTCTGGTTGGCTTTGGTATTTCCCCTTCCTTCCATGCTGTGCTGGATTCGGGCCTCTCTAAGCTTAATTGGCAATTAACTGTTTTTAAGTTACTAACATTTACTAACACTCACTGGGTGGTGTAATTCTTAGATAGGCACATTACTAATACTACTAATTTAGACAGGGAGTTTATTGTCATGATTCCTGCTTTGCTATTTCAAGATCTTGCTGTGCTTTTCTGTTCTTAACATTCATGCTTGCTTCCAAACTGCATACTTAATTGGTACTTAAGCTGAGCACGCTCATTCTCTTAATGAGCAGGTCATGTCATCCAATCTTGTCCATGTCTTGATCTTGCCATGCCTCTTGTTTCTCTCTCTCCAGGTGTTACCCCTCATGTCATGATTTCCAAGCCTTTATCTGGATGCGGTGGAAGTTGGCTGGCAGACAGTGTCTCAAGTTTGTTTCTAGTCGCGTCTCGCTTAGCCAAGTTCTTGTCAAGTTCCCTAGTATTTGTCCTAGCTTCTCGTCTTGTGTATATATATATATATATATTTAGTCTTGTTATTTATTTTTCTTGGTCTTCTCGCCTGGAGTTTCCAGTGCCTTTTGTTTTTTGCCTTTTTGCATTTATTGTTTATAGCTCTGTGCAGCATACTTTAGTTTGTCTTTTGCAACCCTTTGGGCCAAGTTTTTCGTTGGCCCTCGTGCCTGTTTTGTTTTTTGTTTAATAAATCCTCATTCCCATCTCCCCGCATCTGGTGTCTACCTGATTCCTTATCAGTAGACACTGTCTCCTTGACACCAGCGGGATGGAGTGCAGGATCGCCCAGCGAGAGGCTGAGCTGCTGCATCAACGGCAGCAGATCCAGGAGCTGACAGCTGCGCTGGCCACACTGAAGGCCAGCCTTCCCCGGGCAAGTCCCAGCCAGGGTCCCATCATGCCAGCTGTCCAGCCCCGTGCTCCTGCAGCACACCAGCCACCCATCACCCCTGTGCGCCAGCCCGGCGCAGAAGCACCTCAGCTGCAGCCAGCTGTCCACCCTGGTCCTGAGCCCTGCCTTCCACCGCCCGAAAGGTACGGTGGAGAACCAGGGTTCTGCAGGGCTTTTCTCACCACCTGTGAGATGTGTTTCGCTCTGCAGCCCTCCACCTTCGCCTCAGAGCCGGCCCGAGTCGCCTTCGTCCTCTCCCAGCTGACGGGGCGGGCTCGCTTGTGGGGAACTGCCGCATGGCAGGCTCGGCAGCCCTGCACTACCACCTACCAGGCCTTGGCGGAGGAACTGCTGCGCATCTTCGACCGCTCCAAGCAGGGGAGAGCTGCAGGGCGAGAGTTACTGAGGATGAGGCAGGGGAGGAGATCGGTGGCGGACTATGCCATCGACTTCCAGACGGTGGCAGCTACTTCTGGCTGGAGCAAGGAGGCGCTCTGTGACGTGTTCCTCCAGGGGCTGTCCGAACCAGTCAAGGATCGACTGCTCTTCTCTGAGATCCCTGAGTCTCCAGAGGCCCTTATAGACCTGGCCCTGTGCATCGACAGCCGCCTGGAGGAGAGGGCGCTCACCCTTGGCCCTGGCCGACGTTCTGCCCCTTCTGGCCAGATCCAACCCCCGTGCCCTGGTCGCGCGTCGCCTCAGGACCAGCTGAGGGGGGACGCCACCACACTCTCTCCTGGAGAGGCATCCCCCCTGGAGATCAGGAGGTCCTGGCTCACCCAGGAGGAGCGCCAACGGAGAAGGAGGTCGGGGGCGTGTTTTTACTGCGGCCAGCAGGGTCATGCGGTCCGAGGCTGTCCGTCAAGACAGCGCCCACTAGCGTCTGGAGGAGTAATGGTGGGCTCCTCATCCAAGCAGACCTCCTCCTACCGCCGGACCTGCGTTCCTGTGACCCTGACCTGGGAGGGCCGCTCCCGCAAGACCACTGCCCTCATTGACTCGGGGGCTGAGGAGAGCTTTATTGACGCCAGAGCTGCTGCCGAGTGGGGGGTTCCCCTATGCCAACTTCCCAGCCCATTGTCCATCTCAGGGCTGGGTGGGCAACCCCTTGCCAAGGTGTCCTTCCGGACTGCTCCCATCCAGCTGCTGGCGTCCGGTAACCACCGCGAGCAGGTCCAGCTGTTTGTGACTGAGACGCCTCGCTCTCCTATTGTCCTGGGTCATCCCTGGTTGGCGCAACACGGGCCGGTGATCGACTGGGCCCGCCATGAGGTGCGGGAGTGGAGTGCCTCCTGTTCGGCCAGCTGCCTCCTCGACTCCCGACCTTCTTGCTCTGCGGGTGGACCAGCTCCCGAGGGGAGGCCAGACATCTCCAGAGTGCCCCCCGAATACCACGATCTGGCTACAGTCTTTAGCAAGTCCCGTGCGGTGTCCCTGCCCCCGCACCGCCCGTATGACTGTGCTATCGACCTCCAGCCTGGCACAGCACCTCCTAGGGGTCGAGTCTTTGCCTTGTCTGAGCCAGAGAGGGGGGCCATGGACAAGTACATCCGGGAGTCCCTGGCAGCAGGCATCATCCGTCCATCCTCCTCGCCTGCGGGGGCAGGCTTCTTCTTTGTCAAAAAGAAGGATGGTTCCCTGCGCCCCTGCATCGATTACCGAGGCCTGAATAAAATCACAGTCAGGAACCGCTACCCACTCCCACTGATGACCTCGGCATTCGACCTCATTCAAGGGGCGGCCATCTTCACCAAGCTGGACCTGCGGAATGCTTACCACCTCCTGCGCATCAGGGAAGGCGACGAATGGAAGACCGCTTTTAACACCCCCAGCGGCCACTGGGAGTACCTGGTGGTTCCATTCGGCCTGACCAACGCACCCGCAGTGTTCCAGAACTTGGTGAACGATGTGCTTGGAGACATGATCGGGAGGTTCGTCTACGTTTACCTTGACGACATCCTGATCTTCTCCCGGGACAGGACGGAGCACACGAACCATGTTCGCCAGGTGCTCCGCCGCCTCCTCGAAAACCGCCTCTTTGTCAAGGCCGAGAAATGCGAGTTCAGCACCACCACTACCTCCTTCCTGGGGCACGTCATCTCCCCAAACCACCTGGGAATGGACGAGGAGAAGGTCAAGGCTGTGGTGGACTGGCCCGCACCCAAGGACCGCAAGGCCCTACAGAGCTTCCTGGGCTTCGCCAATTTCTATCGGCGTTTCGTCAGGAATTATAGTACCGTGGCAGCTCCCCTAACGGCCCTTACCTCCATCAAGGTGCCGTTCCGTTGGACTCCGCAAGCTGAGGTGACCTTCTGTGAGCTGAAGAGGCGCTTCACCACCGCGCCCATCCTCACCACCCCCGACCCCGCCAAGCAGTTCATTGTGGAGGTGGATGCCTCCAATGTCGGGGTTGGTGCGGTCCTATCGCAAAGATCCAGCAATGATCAGAAGGTACACCCATGCGCGTTCTTCTCCCACCGGTTGACGCCTGCGGAGTCCAACTACGACGTCGGGAACCGGGAGCTGCTGGCGGTGAAGCTGGCCCTGGAGGAGTGGAGGCACTGGCTTGAGGGGGCAAGGATTCCGTTCTTGGTCTGGACGGACCATAAAAACCTGGAGTACCTCCGCTCTGCCAAGAGGCTGACGCCCAGACAAGCCAGATGGGCCCTCTTCTTCGACCGGTTTAACTTCTCCCTGGCCTACAGACCAGGGTCCAAGAATACCAAGGCTGACGCGCTCTCCAGGCGTTTCGACGCTTCCTCGGCCAAGGGAGAGCCCAGCTCCATTCTGCCAAGAACCTGCTTCGTCAACAATGTGTGCCTCCGGATTGAGGAGCTGGTCCGCAACGCCCAGAACGGCGCAGCTACGCCCAGTGCCTGCCCTGCCAACTGCCTGTACGTCCCTGCAGCTGCCCGATCTGACGTTCTCCAGTGGGGCCACTCCTCCAACCTGTCGTGCCATCCTGGGGTCGGCCGGACCCTGCGGTTTATCCAGCGCCGTTTCTGGTGGCCCAAGATGGCAGCAGAGGTCCGGGGGTTCGTTTCTGCCTGCTCAGTCTGTTCCCGCGCCAAGTCCTCCCACGCACCTCCCTCTGGTCTGCTCCAACCACTGCCCATTCCTCACCGTCCCTGGTCCCACATAGCTCTGGACTTCGTCACTGGCCTGCCCGTCTCCCATGGAAACACCACTGTCCTCACCATAGTTGACCGGTTCTCCAAGTCTGCCCACTTCGTGCCCCTTCCCAAGCTCCCCTCTGCTAAAACCACAGCTGATCTACTTATCCAGCATGTTGTCCGTCCCCATGGCATTCCTGTGGATATAGTATCAGATCGTGGTCCCCAATTCACCTCCCAATTCTGGAAAGCATTCTGCACATCCCTTGGCACCTCCTTCAGCCTCAGTTCCGGTTACCACCCACAGACCAATGGACAGACTGAGCGGGCCAACCAAACCCTGGAGACGGTCCTCCGATGCGTGTGCTCGACCAACCCAAGATCCTGGTCCACCATGCTACCCTGGGTCGAGTATGCCGTAAACTCCCACGCCGCCTCTGCCTCCGGCCTCTCCCCCTTCGAGTGCTGTATGGGCTACCAGCCTCCACTGTTCCCCAGCCAGGAGGAGGAAGTCGGGGTGCCTTCGGCCGGGGCATTCATCCGGCGGTGTCGCCGTGTGTGGCTGTCTGCTCGCCGCGCCTTGGTTCGGGCGGGTAAGACGATGAAGACCACGGCAGACAAGCGTCGGCGCCCAGCCCCTCACTATCGGGTCGGCCAGAAGGTCTGGTTAGCGGCGCAGGACATCCCACTCCGGGTGGAAAGCCGCAAGCTGGCTCCTCGCTTCCTGGGTCCTTTCCCCATTCAGAGGATCATCAGCCCCACGGCTGTCCGGCTAAAGCTCCCATCCACCATGCGACGTCTCCACCCAGTATTCCACGTCTCACGCCTGAGGCCTGTTGCCACCTCCCCCCTCATGCCCCCACCTGAGCCTCCGCCTCCTCCTCGGCTCATCGACGGAGGGGAGGCCTACACAGTCAAAGCTCTGCTGGATTGCCGACGGAGGGGCCGGGGCCTCCAGTACCTCGTGGATTGGGAGGGGTACGGCCCAGAAGAGCGTTCCTGGGTCCCGGCCAGGCATATCCTAGACAAGTCCCTCATCCGTGACTACCACCAGTCACACCCCAAGCCATAGCCATAGCCCTCAAGCCTAGCCAAGCCAAGCCATAGTCCCAAGCCCAAGCCATGCCCAAGCCATAGTCTCAAGCCAAGCCTAGCAATAGCCATAGTCCCAAGTCCAAGCCATAGCCATAGCCCCAAACCATAGCCTCAAGCCATAACCATCACCCCATTCCCGTAGCCCAAGCCTTAGCCCCAGCTTGCTGGAGACCCCAAGTAATCTTGTTTATGTTTAATGTTTCTTGTACTGTTTCTTGGTTAGGTGTTTCGTGTCAGGGTTTTTGTCTTTAATATTTACTTAGTTATTAGTCTTGTGGGATTTGTATTTAGTTTTGTGCGGCTTCTTGTATTTTAGTTATTGGTGTTTTTTTTGTCAGCGTCAGGTGCCGCTTTTGTAAGGGGGGGGTACTGTTGTGTTCCAGGGTTCTGGCCTTTGGCTAGAACAGTATTGTTTATGGTTTTAACAGTTTCATGTTCCATAGTTCATAGTTCATGTTCATGTCATAGTTTTAATAGTTTCTTGTTTCAGGATTTTACATTTCATAATTCATGTTCATAGTCCATGTTTTTACTTTTCCATGTTTTTGTTCTCGCCAGGTCTGCCATGCCACTCCACCGCTTGTCTGCGTTCCGCCCCGTGCCTTCGTTGTTGCACATTTCTGAGCTCTGGTTGGCTTTGGTATTTCCCCTTCCTTCCATGCTGTGCTGGATTCGGGCCTCTCTAAGCTTAATTGGCAATTAACTGTTTTTAAGTTACTAACATTTACTAACACTCACTGGGTGGTGTAATTCTTAGATAGGCACATTACTAATACTACTAATTTAGACAGGGAGTTTATTGTCATGATTCCTGCTTTGCTATTTCAAGATCTTGCTGTGCTTTTCTGTTCTTAACATTCATGCTTGCTTCCAAACTGCATACTTAATTGGTACTTAAGCTGAGCACGCTCATTCTCTTAATGAGCAGGTCATGTCATCCAATCTTGTCCATGTCTTGATCTTGCCATGCCTCTTGTTTCTCTCTCTCCAGGTGTTACCCCTCATGTCATGATTTCCAAGCCTTTATCTGGATGCGGTGGAAGTTGGCTGGCAGACAGTGTCTCAAGTTTGTTTCTAGTCGCGTCTCGCTTAGCCAAGTTCTTGTCAAGTTCCCTAGTATTTGTCCTAGCTTCTCGTCTTGTGTATATATATATATATATATATATATTTAGTCTTGTTATTTATTTTTCTTGGTCTTCTCGCCTGGAGTTTCCAGTGCCTTTTGTTTTTTGCCTTTTTGCATTTATTGTTTATAGCTCTGTGCAGCATACTTTAGTTTGTCTTTTGCAACCCTTTGGGCCAAGTTTTTCGTTGGCCCTCGTGCCTGTTTTGTTTTTTGTTTAATAAATCCTCATTCCCATCTCCCCGCATCTGGTGTCTACCTGATTCCTTATCAGACTGACTAAGATTGAAATATAAAAAAAAGATATTTACAGTCCCTTGGTACTTGAGATGGGATTGCTATGTTGTGATGTCCTGGGAAAGGGAAATGCTCCAACACAGGCAAAAATCCACAAAAAGCCTCACAGGTCTTGAAAAGAGTGACAGGTCTGGTCAAATGTATCCTTCTCCTTGCAATTTCTCCTACTACTTTACTCTCTCAATTTTTCTCCTTAATATACTCTTTTCCAGCCCCCTCCCACCTTCCAGACTTTTTTCAATTCTCTGGGACTTTCCCCTCTCATACATGCTCAGGACATGCCCAAACCTAGCTCCAGACTGGGCTTAACAAAAAAAAAATGTCAACATTGCCATCTAATGGCTTTTTTTCCCCCCACATTACAGAGGGCCGTGGAGATTGTGCATTGATTATCGTTGCCTTAATTCGGTGACGATCAAGGATTCACACTCCCTTCCTTGGATGGACGAAAGCTTGGATACCCTAGCAGGTTCAGCATGGTTCAGCACCTTTGATTTTTTCTACCGGCTACTGGCAAATGGTGGTGGCGGAGGAAGACCGAGAAAAAACGGCCTTTACAACAGGCAAGGGTTTGTACCAGTGGCGGGCCGTGCCAATGGGACTGACTAATTCCCTCGCCACCTCCCAATGCACGATGGAGCTGGTCCTGAGGGGCCTGCCATGGCATATCTGTATGGTTTACTTAGACTACATACTAATTTACAGCCGCATATTTGACGATCACCTCTCTCACCTGGAAGAGGTTTTAACTCAAATTCAGATGGCTGGCCTGAGGCTTAATCCGGATAAATGCCATCTCGCTAGAGACCACGTGGTGTTTCTGGGGCATGTGGTCTCCAGACAGAGCCTTCTGAAGGACCCGCAGAACACTGATAAAGTGAGGTCATGGCTAACTCCCCGCAGCCCATCTGAAGTTAGGGTCTTTGTGGGCCTGTGCTTGTACTACAGGCATTTTGAAAAACTTTTCACAGTGAGCAGCTCCGCTAAACCGTTTAGTGGGGAAAAATGTGCCGTTCGAGTGGACGGATCAGTGCGATGCCGCGTTTGCTTACCTGAAGCAGGTGCTCACCTCCTCGCCGATAGTGACGTTGCCAAACTTTAATCTCCTCTTTAAAATCTACATAGACACATCCCAAGAGTCAGTGGGGGCGGTGTTAGCTCAGGATACAGATGGCGGGGAAAGGGTTATAGCGTACGCTAGCCAATCCCTTACTCGTGCACAGAAACGATGATCTACGTTCGACAGGGAATTATGGGCCATAGTGTGGGCCGTGCAGGAGTTTAAGCATTATGTGGGACTTTCGGCTTTCACAATCATTACCGACCATCACCCCCTACTGGGCCTCAGGAATATGGCCATTGAAAAGCACCAGGCGCAGGGGACGGTGGATTTTGGAACTTGAGTTATTCAACTGGGATATTGCACTCAAGGATGGTGGCCGCCATAAAAACGCCAATGTGCTTTCATGCCGGCCTGTTTCTGATGGCCCCACTAACCTGGGAGACCCTGGCGATCTGCATATGGTTGGGCTCTGCAGACCCCTCCCCAAATCGGGAGGAGGCACCCACTACTGACCCGCCTGCCTACTCCGTTTGCGGCAGTAACTCTGAGCTGCGGGCACTGCAGCAGGAGGACTCCGACATTGGGGTGGTATTGGCTTGGATGGAGCAAGGCGTGGAAAAACCACCCCGTAGACACCAGAGGGGCGCGTCCGCCTACCTTAGAAAACTAGGTGCAGAATTCAATCACCTGTGGGTTGTTAAAGGGCTGTTGTGTTGGGCAGTGCTCGGCTCCCCGGCTGTGGGGAGGCAAACCCAGGTAGTAACTCCATCCACAGTGGGGCCCGACCTCCTTCACCAGCTTCACGGTGGGCCTGCGGCAGCACATTCCGCAGCAGAGCGTGGCTGGGAAAAAGCCAGGCAGACCTGCTTTTGGCCCTTCATGTTGCGCAACATTAAGCAACGGTGTGAACAATGCAGGGCGTGTCAGACTCGCAGCGCTCCAGTCCCCAGGCAGTGGGCTCCGATGGAGGGCTCTCCACATTAGAACGGGTGGCCGCCGACATTTTGGAATTACCTGTCACATCTCAGGGGATCAGGTATGTTTTGGTTGTGGAGGAGTACTATTCTAAGTTTGTGAATGTGTACGCCCTTCCAACCAAACAGCTCACCTCGTTGCACGTTACCTGTTTGACGATTATGTGCTGGTGGATGGGGTGCTCGAGACTGCACAGCGACCAAGGCCGCCAGTTTGAGGCGGAAGTGATTCAGCATATTTGCCAGGGGCTGGGCATGAAGAAAACTCGCACCACAGCCTACAAACCCAAAGTCGGATGGCATGATGGAGCACCACAATACAACTTTGATTGATCAGCTGGCAAAAATGCTGCTTGCCCAAGGGGGTGAGTGGGACAATTATGTTAAGCAGGTCGCTTTTGCTTACAGTACGACTGTGCATGCGAGTACGGGGTTTACCCCATACTACCGTATGCACAGGCGTGAAGTACGGGGGCCGGCGGATGTTTTGGTGCTGCCTTGCATGCAGGATTCTTGGGGCAGCGGGTCTCTGCCAGAGTATGTGTCAGACATGATAGAAAGGCTGAAATTAGCTTTCAGTGCTGCCAGACATAACTCCGCAGAGTCAAATGAGAGGCAGAAATTGTACCATGATGGAAATGTTCGACACAGTGCCTATAGGGTAGGGGCATTGGTGTAGCTTAACAATCCCACTGAGAACCGCACTAAACTTGCACCACACTGGAAGGGTCCGGACCAGGTAGCGAAGGTACTTGTCTCCGGGGGGGAACTAACATATCGCATTGAAAATGCTCTAGACCCATCAGAACGGTACCAGGTGGTCCACCATGATAGGCTGAAGCCGTACGTCCGTCACGTCAGGTAGCCCTTTGTCCTCCCCTGCGTCGCCTTTATAAGGGGCATCACAGACCCCCGTGCCTCCCATCGTGGAAGAGGCGCAGCACACTGGCGGGAGGGACACAGAATTAAATGAGCGTGCAGTAGGGACTCGACTGGGCCGGACTCGGGGTGGACGGGTGCTACATCAGCCTGTGCACTTGGAGAAAAAAGGTTAGCATGAATTTTTATTTACTTATTTTTTTTTTATTTCAGAATTTGTTGGTCTACGCCACATTTTTCAGTAAAGGTCGCAATTGTTGCACTTTATGTGCTGTGATTGTTATGGGGTTATTGTAACTTGTCCATGCATTGGTGGTCATGTTTTTATTTTTGTTATTTTGATCAATGTATGCCACGTGACAATGTAGAGGCGGGACGCTCCTATTGGAAGGGGGGGACATAAGTAGCAGACTGTTCTGTGTTTGCAATAGGAATGAGATTTCGTATGGAGTGTACCCCCTGGGCCACCATAGGACGCGGTTTTGGGGTTGGCTAGGAATGAAAAAGGGAGAAGAAAGGTTTGGGTTGGAGAATTAAAATGCCCGCAGAACTGTGGCTGAAGTAACCCCAACTCCCTCCTCATTTCCTTTTTTTTTTTTTTACCATAAAACTGCACGTCCGACAAACTCATAACGCTCAGTTACACTATCATTAAAGGTTACGGCTAAGTTTCTAAAGACGAAGAGTTTCTACTGGGTAACACTACCTGGTTCTTAGCATGAATAGCAAATTACAATCCAGCAACTTGCTATGCAAAGTAGGGGGTTTAAATACACGTCACAGGTACATCAGGAAGTAACAATGAAACAAGACACAGACGAATGGGAGGAGAGACAGACGGCATACACACGAGGGTAGTGACAGTTTGGTGTTGTTTTGCCTGAAAATACAGGGACGTCCCTAGAGCAGACAACATCTAGATGACAGCATATGTTGTTCCAAAATGTATTCATATCTAAGTTCGCTCTCCTTAGGACACTGAAAATATTGTTCTTCACCAGATCATAAGTACTTTGTTGTCTTGGCATCGGTAAACAGCCCTTGCCATTACTCTACAGATGGAATCAAATCTAATAGAGACACAGACCACACTAAAGCTAATTTCACATTATCTTCATTGAACTCCGCATCATGGCGTCCAGCCATTAAATCCCTATCCTGGCGAATTTGAAGCCCCACCGCAGACAGCAAGCATCTCCAATCCAGATCTGCAACGGCTCTGTGCCAGGTTCAGCTGATCTGAGTCACATCTGTCCCGCAGTCGCCCGCTGACTGGGACTTAGCTGCAACACCAAGCCATGCTCAAGAATGAGCTTAGCCAAAACTCTTCAAAAATTCAAATTATTCAAGCTTTCATCTTCCTGACCTTTCAAATCATATTCATTTGTGATACTGTAAAAGCAAACATTACATGCATGGAGATTAACCGGTTCTGCATTTCCCACTGTTTCCTTTGCTGCTCAATCCGAAAATGACACCAATAAAGATTTGTGGGTAAAAGACTGTCCTGTGGAAGGATAAGTGGCCAGCTGAGGCATCCAGCGCTAACGGCACTGTTTTTTTTAACACTTCTTTATCTTCGCTGCTGGCAACGCAGAGCCTATGGCGGCTTCACATGGCCAGGTTAGTTTGCCGATATTTGAGGTTTTTCAGTTTCTTAAATCAAATTGTTATTCACTTCCATTTTAATGTCTGCTTCTTACCACTTGTTAGCCAAGACTAAGATTGTTAAAAGTTTCTGAACCAATGACTGCATTGAAGGAGGATGTTAAGTTTCAATACTTGGCAACGCTCAAATCTCACGTTGTCAATTACGTACTTGGCAGCATTCAGTATTTGGCATGCAAAATCAGCATAAATTAATAGCATGCTATATAACGGTCATGACTTTAAGCTTTTCTTGACGTTAATTAATGCTGTTCTCATCTTTTGTAATGCAAACCACTTTTATTTCATACACTATATAGCCAAAAGTATGTGGACACCTGTTCATCCAAATTCGTGAACATTAGTATGGAGTTGTTCACCCTTTGTGGAGACTTTACACTTGAATATTGAACACTGTTGCAGGGATTTACCGTTATTCCGCCGAGAAAAGCATTTCAGGTCGATCCTTCAAAGTCTGATAGGTTTTGAAGTTGGGGCTCTGTGAAGGCACCCATGGATGAACCTCATGTTCTTCAAGGGATTATTTCCGGGAACATAATAACCTCCCATAAATGTAATTAGCCAGAAACGTTACCCAAATCTGCAGCTTTCAATTAACTCATCCCACAAATGCAACAAACTTACCGCAAATGTTATTCTTGGCACTAAGCACAAACAAAATACTCAGTTTCCCATGAACATATTAAAGCTCTCTTACAAAGGCGACTTCAATAGTGCGTGGGAGACTAATAACGTTTTCAGTCCTATAACATTAACTATTTATAGCACTGAAATAAATTTTTAAAAATATATCAATTTAATTATCTTGTGCTGTTGAAAACCTACCATATGGCGACTTGTTTAAAAGAGCTTCCCTGCAGGAGCTCTTTTAAAGAAGTTGCATCATGATAGGTATTCAGCAGCATTGAATTTGATGTCTCACATCACTGAGTGACAATAGTTACAATTAGGGCTTTAAGGGCTAAAAGCCGTATATCTGTGTTGCGGATCATCGCGTTTGTGGAACATGACAACATGCGTTATTACAGGTGTCACACAGGTGATACTGAAACAGGAAACGGTCTTCCTGACATCTGAAGAGGAAAAGAGTCACCTGGAGAATCATTGCTTGCATCAGAAATGAGATTTTCCTTCATAGAACAAAGAGGTCATGAATAGACCAGGCCGTGAATCACAGTCGCATACCATGAGGGGCCCACGAACTGTTGACCATGTGATGTACACAGACAGAAGAAGCTTCCAACAAATTCCACAGATTTTATTAGAAATATGAAATTTGCCGGAAATAAAAACAGTTTTAATAGGCGCAGAGATGGCATAATCCTGCTTGCATGGGGCTGGGTTGATAAAGTAATGGTGCATGCTGGGATGGTTAGTTTTGGGCTGATGGTTTTTCTCTCACTCTGGAGCCCCAAGCATTCTTACTCCCGCAGTGTGGACTCCGCGTCCCATTAACCTGTCCCCGAGAGTTTGTTTTTACACGCCCGCGTGTTTGCTGCCGCCACCTCTTTTAAAAGGCCGGAGGAATGCAGCCAAATGGGGCGCAGCGTGCTGGAGACCACTGGAGCGGGACGGGGAGAGACGCGCCGCAGGGAGTCTGTGGCGGGAGGCCAAACACCCGACTCCATCAGGCGACAGGCTCAAATACGCTCTCTCCAAGTGTGAAATACTTTCAATAAACAGAAACCCGACCCTTTAAGACATTGTCTGCCCCATTTCCTCAGTGCTGCTTTTTGGATGGTTGCAGTACGTCACTCGCAACAGGGCTGTCCTCTAAAGTTAGCGATTATATACGACAGTTCACCAGCGAGACAACAAGCCCAGGAGCTGTTTTACACTGGCCCACCATGTTTCAAAGTCAATAAAACAACACAAAACGTTTGCAATTCAGGCCATAAGTAGTCCTGAGCTGGACACCACCCTTTGCAAAATTCAAGGACCATCTGACAACATCACAAATGACATTAGCATTAAGAAATGTCACAATATTATAGCTTGTAAGAAATAAGTCACAGTTATATGGTTAAATATAGTTCAGAGAACGATAATGTGGTGAGGAAGTTGGCAGTGTTTTGCCAAATTTCATGAGGCAAACCCATTAGCTGGTGGATGATCTAGGTATGACTTATCAGCAGTCCTTTACTTATTCTCATGAGGATTGAGTGGCCTAGAGATCATAACCACCATAAAGAACATGTTGCACTCTTTCATTCAGTGCTCTTTTGATGATATTTTGTGATATTTAGTGAGATAGCCATATAAAATAATAGCACCGTGTCATCATGTTCAGTAAAATAAAGAAAATTTACATTTTCAATTTATCTGTGTTAGCTTTGCTTCTTGCTATAGATTAAGATTTTAAGGATATCAGGACTAACAAACTTGAGGAGTCAAATGCCACAGTGAAGGCCCAATTTACTTTTCTTTCCCCAGTGATGAAAAGACAGTTTCTAGTTTGGCCCGACTGTGAAACTCAGGGATGTGATTTTTCCGCTAATTCGTGGAATTCCGCATTTTTTCTTCAAAAATAAATAAAACTCAGATTTTTCAGTCATGAAAATCCTATTTCATATCTACAGCATTCCGACTTTTAGTATTTCCGTAACTGAATTGATCTTATGCATGATGCGTTCTACAGAACTTACGTTTTCAAATTAGTAAGCTAAGGCCCACCGGTCAGATGTCATGCTGTGTGGGCAGGGGCCGCGGCGGCAAGTTTCAACACTGCGGAAAAGAAACGACTTAGATACTGCGGATATTCGAGACGACAGATAGCTTGTAGTATATTAATAATAATGAATAGTTCGTATACCTGTATTCTGTGTAGCCCATTCGGCTAGTGGAGCGAGGATGAAGCAGTCTTGTAGCCTAAGTTTCAGCGGTGGTTCAGTGTTTGACGGCTGAACACTGCTGCGTCCCTTTATGTAACTCGTCGAGACAAATGCTGTACACCGCTGGTAAGTTGTGTGGTTGGTTCAGGGTGTATCGCTGTCCCCCGGGAGCGCGAGTGAGTGCTCGTCTTAGCTCTGTGACGCACCTTCGCCAGCTCCCATTACTGGTAGTATGGCCAGTCAAACCATAACATTGCATTACGTGAGCTTACCAACAAACCTGATGGACCTTTATTTTCCTGCATCACTTTCTCACACTTTAATATGAAGCATCATCACCCTTCATTTTGACTTCGGTAATGCTGAATTCATTGGCTACTGTGGCCTGCATACACACGGGTTATCAGTGCTAACGCAGCTGGGCGTCTAATTAGCTCCAAAGCTAAATCATGGTTATTTCATCAGCTGCCCAGCTAATCCAATATTAGCGAACGATACCACTACGAAATACAACTTTTCTATCGCGTCGTGTAATTGAAGGTGCTTCAGGACCTCGACGAGGAGCTCTTCCTCGTAGTTTCACTTTTGTTTTTATGTAAATTGAGCGTCACTGGACACTGAATATAGCAAAATGTCTCTAGTTAGAGCTTGTTACTAATTTCGACTTGACTTAGAAATCAAAGATTGCATGTGTTTGTTGGTTTGAATATACACTGGATAATAATTCTGGTTTTTTATTATCTTATTGAATTCTTAGTAAACTTGGGCACTAAAAATCACTAAAACCATATCCCCCCCACCAGGGCGCTGCCCTGGACCCCAGCTAAATTTTCAGATAGTTTCACTTCACCCAAATCACATCCCTCGGAACTGCTGAGGCAGTGTCCTAATCCTACCTAATAGACTGCTCAGGAAGTGTCCTAACCCTACTGTTACGACGGTCCAGACATACATGCATGAGATTGTTCATATACTTTAAGAAGTGAATAATCAGTTCTAATTAGCAATTAGTGATCACACATTTTAGTTTTTTCCCTGTGAGATTAGATCTTACATTTCTGCAGACTGACCTCTTCAACTTGCAGCTGTGCTAAGGGTTGCCTTGGTGACCGCATAATCTCAATTAAAATGTATGTTTTGTGAGTTTATTGGGCAACTTCTGTCCAGACAATTCCCATCACAAGTAGTCCTGTGGAGAGTTTTATGAGAAGCAGGCACATTAAAGCAGTGCTGCATAGTATGTTGTGTTACTTTTAATACTGTATTTTGCTTTGCTAAAATGTGCTATGTGTAATATCGTTTTGGTGAGCTGTAGCCTCATAGAAATAGGCTAACTGTACTTGTTCGTACGGCAGTAGCCTAGCACAAAGTTAATCATTTCTAAGAAGTGAACTTTCGATTGTGTTTACTCTACGGAATAGGGTGAACGTGGCTCACGTTTGCCATTCAGGAGGAGAGGATTGGACTGGCTGTGAGTTAAATTCTACCAAGACATCACCGCAAGCGGGGACTGAGTGGCGAGCTTAGCCGGCTGACATTCTCGCTGCTATTTCTACAGTCGCCCTCAGACGGAGATATCTCCCTCCCTTTCTTCTGTTCGCTTCTGTAGGAGGCCAGCCATCCGCGGACATCACGCAGCTAAGTTACCCCCAGCTAAGTGGAAAGCTGAACTTTGTTTTCCAATCCATTTGAGCAACATCGTTTCTACAGTATATGGTGCTATTTATTTTGGAGGCTGAACTTTGGTTTACTTGTAGATCGGGAATTTGAGTTAAATGCGCATATTGGTATAATTCTACTGTTCCTACTTTTGTGTTTGTACTAATACTGCGTGTGCTTATTGAGATATTCCTACTGTTTAATCCTACCTACTAAACTGAAGAGGAAGTGTCCGAACCCTCCCTACTAAACTGCTGAGGAAGTGTCCTAACCCTACCTACTAAACTGAAGAGGAAGTGTCCTAACCCTACCTACTAAACTGTAGAGGAAGTGTCCTAACCCTACCTACTAAACTGCTGAGGAAGTGTCCTAACCCTCCCTACTAAACTGAAGTGGAAGTGTCCTAACCCTACCTACTAAACTGCTCAGGAAGTGTCCTAACCCTACCTACTAAACTGCTAAGGAAGTGTCCTAACTCTACCTACTAAACTGAAGTGGAAGTGTCCTAACCCTACCTACTAAACTGCTCAGGAAGTGTCCTAACCCTACCTACTAAACTGCTCAGGAAGTGTCCTAACCCTACCTACTAAACTGCTAAGGAAGTGTCCTAACTCTACCTACTAAACTAAAGAGGAAGTGTCCTAACCCTACCTACTAAACTGCTGAGGAAGTGTCCTAACCCTCTCTACTAAACTGAAGAGGAAGTGTCCTAACCCTACCAACTAAGCTGCTCAGGAAGTGTCCTGACCCTACCTAATTAATTGAAGAGGAAGTGTCCTAACCCTCCCTACTAAACTGCTGAGGAAGTGTCCTAACCCTCTCTACTAAACTGAAGAGGAAGTGTCCTAACCCTACCTACTAAACTGCTCAGGAAGTGTCCTAACCCTCCCTACTTACCTGCAGAGGAAGTATCCTAATCCTACCTACTAAACTGCAGAGGAAGTAGCCTAACTCTTCTTGTAAGACAGCAGTTTGTTGTCTGTGCATTCCTCACACCCTAAACTACACCTGTTACTCGTCTCCCCACGTTATCTGTGTATTTAGGTTCCTCCGTCTTCATTTTCTTTTCCGGATTGTTCAGTCATGCCTTGTGTATTGTGCTTTCTGGCTCTTCCCAGTCTCCAGCTCTCCTTTGCTCCTCTGGGTTTTGTTTGTTTTGCACTATTAACTCTCGCCCGTTGCCTCCCCCAGGCCCATGATTGTAAGATTCCTCTGTGTTTTCCCTCCCTTTTTGATCTTGACCCTGGACCACATCGCGGACTTCTCACTGCCTCTTCCAACGGATCCTGACCGCTGCTGCCCAACATCTGCCAGCCTCCTGATGATGCACTGCCTGCCCTGTCTTACACTGGTTGCCAGTCCTAGACCCCGGACTATCGATGATAAAACTCAGGTTTTCGTATTCTTGGGTCTTGCGATTTATTCCTTCCACCCTTTCTTAACTGAACTATCTGGCCGGTATAACGGAATTAGCGTGCCTGGTAGAGGTTCTTATGGCGACTGTCCAAAGTTTGTTGCAGTTCTGTAAGATGAACTGCAATGTCCAGCTCAAGAAGGCAGCCTTCCAGTCAACACTGATAGAGCCAATACGCTGTATTCTAACAGGTGGGGCTTGGACACGTCCTCTGCAGTTTAACGGGTCGCGACCGGACGATTCCTCTGTGGTTTATTAGGTAGTGATCGGACACTTTCTTTGCAGCTTAACAGGTAGGGTTTAGACCAGGGGTCCTCAATCTTTCCCAGAAAGGGCCGGTGTGGGTGCAGGCTTTCATAGCAGCCAAACAGTTACACACCTGATTCTACTAATCAACCCTCGGAGTCTTTGCTAAAGAGCTTCATTAGTAGCGTCATGTGTGTAACTGCATGGTTGCAATGAAACCCTGCACGCACACTGGCCCTTTCTGGGTAAGATTGGGGACCCCTGGTTTAGACTCTTCCTCTGTGGTTTAATTTGTTGCATTCTGACACTTCCTGTTCAGTTTAACAATTTGGGTTTGGACACTTCCTCTGTAATTTAACTGGTAGGGTTTGAATTCTTTGCATGGGTTTTAATCTGTGGCATTGGGAGACTTCCACTTCAGTTCAACAGATAAGGTTAGGTTTGCAGACAGCGTTACAGGACTCTCTTTGCAGTCTAACAGGTGAGGACAGGACATGTGCTCTGCACTTCGACAGGTAGGTTCAGATTTTTCTTCTTCAATTTCACTGGCTGCGTTAAGAAACTTGCTCGGCAGTTTAACAGGTAGGGTGCAGAAGTTTCTAGTGCAGTAAAAGGCTTAATTTGCTCTAACTGCATCTATATGTCAACAGGGGTTTGTTTTAGTCTGCGTGACGTAAATGTTGTCATTTGCCCATGTACAATAGGTTGTGTGTCAACCTCTTTGCTGAAGTCTATGCACAACCCAAAACGTGACCACGCGGACTTTACACACAGCAAGTACACCAGTAGCGCATCCTAGACAACCATATGGATGCTTGTTTGAATCATATGTTACCGCTACCTCCTACGATGATGTGTGGATCCAGACATGCGTACACATGGACCATCTGACCGATGTGGACAATCAATTTTAGTATGATTTGAACTTTTTGTGAATCTGTGCAAGTGGTACCAGTCCCTAGCTGTTCACAGATGCGGAAAGTGTGTTTGAGCCTTAACAGGTACGGTTCAGACACTTGCTCTGCCGTTTAACAGGAAGTGTTGGGACACTTCCGCTGCAGACTGGTCGTTAGGGTTTGTCAATTCCTCTGACATAACAGGAAGAATTCAAATACACTTTTTGCAGTTTAGCATGGAGGCTTTAGACACTTCCTCTTCAGTTTAACAGGTAGGATTAGGATGATGTGCTGTTGTTATGAGATGATCAACATTATTTGCTTCATTTGTGAGTGGTTTTAATGTTTTAAATATTAGTTATCATACTTTATTTCACAGTAAAAGCACCAAACCCAAAGGGTCCAAACTGATGCTGCCCCATACTGGAGCTCATATCATCCTGTGCTCTGCTAAAATGTGACAGTTAAAATTGCATGTCCTACTGGCAAAAATTCACACTCCAGGGTCAATGTGTTGTTTTAGTCTAACTGACAATTACCATCATTCTTAAGCTAACTGGTGGAACTAATTTCTGAAATCCGCTGTTCCTGAGTAGTAGTCACAGTTGGCTGAACTTTACTGTCTGCTGCCCAGATTTGCGACCTTTGTCAGTCGCATCATTACAGGGTTTAAACTCTGATGTTGTGAGTGTATATCTGTATATATATGGTAATATTTTGTTAATATTCATTGTAAATGAGTCACAAGCCTAAGAAACATCTTCAGTCCACCAAAAAAACATTTGCTGAAGTTTGTGCCAATTTATTGAACATTTGATTAAGCTAAATAGGGAGCAGTTTCACTGAAGACGATGTGGTCTTTTTCATGCTTGTATGAACTCATCAAAGGCCACTTCACGGCGGGGAAACCCTTGTCTAAAGTCAAGCAGTCGTCGAAGTTGTGGAACTCACATCAGGGGAGAAAGTTTTAAAATGCAATCGGGTGCCAGTTAAAGTTGACAAGATATTCTGCTGTGATCTTAAGGAGGAAATGAACTCAATAGCGTGCATGTGAGGCTGCTCAAGACTTGTAGCTGAAGCGCAATACAAACAATGGGGTGTGTCTCTTTGTGCCACGTCACAGAAACTCGATGTGAGTTTGAAACCACAATCATTGCAGTAGGAAGGAAGTACTTCTAGAGAGGATGTTATGACATGCTCCAAAATTTTGTTTGAGGTCCACAAAAAAGTAAGAGTGCTTTGAGAAAATATCTGGTCGTGAAATTTAAGGCTTATTTCCCCTGAAGAAAATAATGTTTGGGCCATTGAAAGGCCTTTAAGCTATTAAGCTGGCAAATCTCTCTCCAACAAGGCCTCTCAAACAGAATTCGCAGAGTCTTTGACCCAGTTTCGTATGGTTGCAGTTCTGTCTTGGATGTGGCATATTTGCTGAGCTAAAATAAAATCCAATTGATCCACTCGTAGACCTCAGGCCAGCATTGAGAATTATGGAGCAAATTAACAATTATATAAATTGATTATCCACTGAAAGCTTGACAAGACTGACTCACGTCCGGTGAGAGACAGGCCATTCTCCTAGACTGAAATAAATACAGGAAGAGATGTTTCCCACCTTGCAGCTGCGATGAAAAACTGAGGTGAAAAGGTGAATTGTAGCACTTTTACCGTTCTGAGAAAAAGCTGTGGCCATGATGCCGATTGTGTTTGCACTGTCTGAGTCCAAAAGCCGAAGCTAAGCATAATACCGAGTTTGATTTCCTGGCTTTGGTACTTTTATCTTTTTTGTAAAAGCTATGGTAACATTTCAATTGTGTGAGTAGTGGTTGAGTTTACTTTTTCAGTATGTTACAGTCACATCCTTGAATTTAGCCAATAAAATACATGGACTCAACCTTCCTCCAGTCTACATGCATTGAGAAACAAAAGCCGTGACCGAAAGCCCACTGTCGCTTTGAGTCATACTCTTCTCAGGTAATATACAACGTACATATTATGTGTTCTTGAGTGTACAGAGATATTTTGTAAAATGAGGTCATGTGACAGAATTTCAGTTCTTAAACGGAGAGGGAACATGTCCGCTCAGACAAATATCCATTTTCTCGTGGACAAGGTATAAATTCTGAAAACATGGATTTTGACGTCAGATAACTTGACAGGTAAATGCATAATGATTTCACTGATAAATGGTAAAAGTGAACCTGTGCACATAAAGGAAGGAAAATATACCAATGCAAAGGCCTGCGTCTCCATCTGTCTCTCTGTCTGTCTCACACGCATCACACATAAACAGACACGAAAATCATACGGTTTTGTCTTGTTATAAAAGAGGTCTGGTACAATGGTGGCAGGATTGATTACATTATACAGTCTAGAGCAGAATAATGACCTCTGTACTGAAAGTAAAATGCAAGCAAATGACTCATTGCTGCATTGTGCCTGTGCCCTCCAAAAATATGGTAATCCAGAGAGAAAGTGAAATGGAATGGTCAGCGGTCATATGGCCTGAATTATGTTCACATTTCCTATCATTGCAAATGTTTTGACAAAATGAGACATTTTCTAAATGAACTAAATGGCGGAAAAGCTATTTCTGTGTCCTTTTTGTGAAGTCGGAAAGACTGAAGTAAGCCTTTTCTACATTAGAAGGAAATTATCCTCTCTTAGATATTTATTTTGCACTTCCAGGTCAACAAATGCTGCGTTTAAAGGTTGCCACGCAACAAACCACAAGACTACACATCCTGCCAGGACAGTATGTGTACCTCTTCATTTAGATTCACAAACAGGGAGTTTGTTGGTGCTGATAAAAGTGACTGCTGTTTAATTTGACAGAATTGCCAAGAAAGGGGAAATTATGACTCAGAAGAGGTCAGAGCTACAGCTTTTGTCAATTTGTGAGCCACAATATTTGCTAAAATAACATAATTCTACATGTATTTGTGTTTTGTGTGTTATTTCATATTTAAGAGGAGAAGAGAGATTTCCTGGGCAAATCTATAAACTCCATATCGATGTTGTCTCGGAGGAATTCTGATTTGCCCGCCACTCCTGGTGACACTGTTCCAAGTTTTTTATATTTCTAGATAATGGCTCTCAAAGTGACTTGCTGGAGTCCTAGAGCCTTAGAATGGACTTCGTAGCCTTTTTAAGACTGATAGATGTCAATGAATTTGTGAACTGTTCTTGAATTTCCTTAAATTGCGGCATCATGTGCTGCTTTTTTTGCCTTACTCACAATACCAGGCATTCTCTTTCAGTGTTGTTTAGATTTAACAGGGCTAGCAGTAATTATGCCGAGTGTCTTGTCCTGAACTCTGCAGTACGTCGCTACAGCTTGTCTCCACGACTTTGAGCACCACAGCAAAAAAAATAGTGGACCAAACTAAAAAAACTTTTCTGTAAAAAATTATCATTTCAGCACAAAAATCGTACAGCAAATGTATATTATGAGATACTCGCAGGCACAATACAAGTCAATGAAGAGGTGACTTTCAAAAGCCTCCTCTACAACAGGGAGGCAGTGAATCTCGGTGAGTGGATTGCAAAATGTATTGGACACATCAGTAGCTGCATGTTAAGCCCTGTATTCAACGTTATTAAAAGTTTGCTTTCATGTTTCGGGTGATTGTTTTTTTTTTTTTTTTTTACCTAGCCATGTTGTGATAAAAATGGTCAAATAAGCTGTAAACAATTGAATCCCAGTTTCCATATTGTAATAATTTGGCTACTTTTGTGGAAATCATAATATTTTTATAATTTCATTTCTCCTTTTTGAAATTTGATACCTCAAATCAACAAACTATGAGCAAGCACACTCGTGTGCGACTCATGCTGCCATTTCAGGGGAGTGCAGACACCTCACGACTCTCCGAAAAAAATGCGCCTCTCACTCGCTGTTTCTGTTTAGTTGCTGACACCTCACAAGTTCAGAATTAGAGCGGAGAAACCAAAACATGCTAGCTCAGGATGTTACTGATGAGTGTACGGCTGGCCAGTAGGAGGCGCTAAAGCAATGAACAACCCGATCTCTCACCACCTATATGCCTCCCATATCCCTTAGCAGCTCAAAGCCATTTATATAATTATGTGCTGCTCTTAATGGCTGTCAGTGTTGTGTATTATCTGGTCATCCTATGTGACTTTCCTTGCATTTTGCATGTCAGTTTGCATCAAATCGCGTAATTTGAGTCATGTATGTGATTTTTATAGTTTTACCGTATTCTTGGAAATAAATAAGCCAATTCCTAGCATTAAAACTCCACGATTAATAGAGAAGTCATATTCGCAGACGTTATACAATCGTTCGTCAATACTGAAATCACTAGCTGTTGTGTTTTTGCTCTGTTTGTCTGCCTGTCTGGTGCATTTTTAGTTCCGTGTTTCTGCCGTAGCCGTGCCCATAGTTCTTCCCTGTATCCTAGTTTATTCACGTCTCTTTCTATTTTCTAGCTCCGGTCTGGTCTGCCAGTTGGGATCCACCCGTCCGGTCCGGGTTCCGTGCCATGTTTTATTCCTGCGCGCTGCCCCTTTCTTTGCTTTGGTTTGGCTGGTGTCTCCACGTCCCTCTCAGCTGTTCTGAATCCGGGGCTCACTAACTCGTGACTAACATTTACTAACTGACACGGGAGGCGTTTCTTCAGACAGACACACACTGATCCTCACTGATGTCGAGAGGGTATCGATTGGCATGGTTTCCCACATCTGCTGTTTTCTGGATCTCGTTTGTTTAACAGTCTCATCCTTCGTTCTCTGCTGCATCTTACACTGGTACTTGAGCTGAACTCGCCCGTTCTCTTAATGGGCTCGTTAAGCCTTACTGCTTGGTCCCATGACTCATGCCTCTCGTTTTGCCCAGGTGTTCCTCGTTTCCCTGATCCCGCCCCGAGCCCATATATTCTGAGGTGGAGCTCCAGTCTGGCAGACGGATCCTTGCCTTGCCACAGTCCAGTGTCACCCTTGTGGTCCTCAGTGTGTAGCGACTGCTGTCAGTACTGCATCGCCGCCCACCTGTCAAACTGTCCATTTGTGCCTCCTGCTGTTTACTCCAACAAGTCTCCTTCACAAACTACATGCAACCCGCGAAAACCAAATCCAGCCTCTCAAAAAATCTATAGAGTGAACGCAGAGACCAGCGTTCGTTGTTCAGTCTATGAGGAAACGCAGATAAACCTAGGGTCGATCGCCGTAAAGTCCGCGTTTTAAGGCCGCGTACTGAATTCGCCAACCCCGCCTGTAATCTGCCAGGAGGAACGCACCCAGCTGTTGGGGGGTTTGTCCCTGTTATCTGCCACCGATAACAATACTGCTCCTATTGCCTGGACTTGACTTTTACTCGCCTGACTGACGTTCTGAGGGTTGTGAGTACTTGTGTTTTTTTAAGCATCAACTTTTGTTTTATTGACGGCGAGCAAAGACCCTGCTGTTTGGTCCGCTGCCGGGTTTTGTTCCGTCAGTCCGAACTGCAGTAAGCTCAGAACTGGATTTTCAGTTGAACTTTGTTTCTTTTGTGTTGTTTGGAACGGACTGCATGGTGGCGATTGCGGGTAAACCAGAACTGGATTATTTTGGAAATGGAACGAACTTTTGGACAATGAACAAAAGTTGTTTTTTTCTGCTTGCTTCTTCTTCCACTATAGCAGGGATACTCACTTTTTTCCAGATTGAGCCGCAGTGGGTGCAGGCTTTCATTCTAACCATGCAGTCTCACTCCTGATTCTACTAATCATGGGTCTTTGGCCAAAGCCTCAAGGGTTGATTAGTAGAATCAGGTGTGTGACTGGTTGGTTAGGATGAAAGCCTGCACCCACAGCGGCTCAATCTGGAAAAGAGTGAGTATCCCTGCACTATAGGGTGTAGAAGGAAGTGAATTGTGTTTTTTCTGCTGGCTGAAAAATGTTCTGCTTCAAATTTTCAGCTCCTTGAGTGAAACTTTTTGTTGGCCCTCCAGCCGTGTTTATTTTGTGTGTTATTTAATAAAACCCCTTTATTTTGGATTTACGTTAGCCTAATTCGTGCCTCCGAAGGCTTGTTTTAACATTCTGACATTTACTGGCCCAGCAGAGTCACATGCCGTGCCATTGACAAAACCTGCAAAAATGGAAATTGCCAGACACCACTTGTCTTCCACCGCTGCTAGCGTCAAAACTTTCTTTTGACGCTGGGCCATTAAATGTGAGAACGTTAAAACAAGCCCTGAGGGGCACGAATGGCGCTAGATTTACGTCTCGCGTCTAGTGTTTCCCATTGCCACGCTCAACACTGTCTTGCTTTCTTGTTAATAAGGCTACAGTACATTTCACCTGTAATGAGCACTAGTGAGCTAGATGGCGAAAGTAATTAAGAACTCTTTAATGTTACAACTAGCACACCAGTGTAGCAAGCTAGCTAGCTAGCTAATAATGTTACAGTTCACTTTGACTGTAATAACTGCTAGTTAGCTAGCTTGCTAAAGTGATACAAACTCTTTAATGACACATCAATCACACCAGTGTAGCGAGCTACCTGGTGCTGGTAAGGTCATGGTGTGCTTCTACTGTAAAAACCACTAGCTGGCTAGCTAAAGTGATAACGAACTCTGTAATGTTTTAGTTAGCATACCAGTGTAGTGAGCTAGCCAGCGAATTAGCCTGCAAGCTAACTAGAAAGCTAGCTTGCTAATAAGGGCACAGTATACCACATGCACACAGCTGCAATTCAATTCATTCTGTGCTATTCAGGACTGTGATGACTAAACGGGACGCTAATTTGGCCATTCAACACAGGTTGTTATGCTTCTCCAAATTTAAAGCAGGATAGATTTATTAAAATTTGCTTTTTCTATCCATTCAGTATGGTTAGTTTTAGTCAGAATTTGTCCACAGTTTCATCTATCAGAAAGCAATGCTTTAATTTCAATTTAATTTAAGTAGCAACACTTTCCCCCCCATTTTATCCAATTTTTGCATTGTTTGGAATGAATATAAATTTACAAAGGCGTTTTCAAGTTATGCTGCGGAATACAAAATTCAAGATGGCAGCTGTGGCAGCCATACTGGACATCTGAGTGCTGTCAAATTCAACAGGCTTCTGTAAGCACACAAGAGCAAGCAACATAGCAAAAATGGCTTCGATTGACGGAGGTGTTTTCAAGTTATTGTGTCGGAATTCAAAAGTTTATGGGACAGAAGGATGGACAGACGGATAGACGTTGGACATGACGACAGTAAAACTCTGCCACATAGTCGAGGCTGAGGGGTAAAAAGTCATTTTCAAAACAGTAAATTATGAATATGGAGCTCTTCCAGGTATGCATAGTTACTTCTGACAAAGCGTGACTGAAAAACAGTAAATAATTGCTTTACACATGAATAGAGGTATTAAGAGAAAAATAACAACCTGTTAAAATTCTGGGGTTCGAATTGCAAAAAGAACAAAAACCAACACATACAGCGGTCCCCCAAGCACCATTTTTAGTTGTGTGCTGTATTTGGTTTGCTGACTTTTCCGGGATGGTTCCTGGGAGAATATGGCTAACTTTAAAGTGAAAATACTGAGACCAGATGATAAAGTCAGCTCCAAAGGTAGTGAAGGCCATGACATTAGCGCTAATAAATAGATCCTCACATAAGCTTCTTTATTGGTGGTTGTTGCAGTGAGCTCTGAAGAGTCTTCAGTTTATTGACATTTCCCAGACTCAGTCCTTTTGTTGGAGTGTCCTGTGTGTACACTGTAGGCAGGCTGACGGGAGCCCATTCCTCACTTTTCAGCACCAAAGCAACCGTGGAATCAATTGTTTGGGCAATCAAGCATCAGGGCTCAGCGTCTGACATCTTCAGGGTTAAAGGTTACCTATTCTCTCTCGAATTCAACTAAACTGCAAAATTTCATATCTTTTTTTTTGGTACGAGCATAACAAATAAAACAATATGGTTAAGAATCAGGTTTTGAACTATTATTTTTGGGGTGGTCAGCTGTCTTAAGTATTCTCTTCAGCGTTGTGTTTATACCAGTGTTTTTTGTCACCTTCTCCTGGTCTTCCTGTGTCTCACTTCCTTTAATTTGAAGTTTCTCCTCACGGTTACCAATTTATCGCCTCAAACTGCCTGTGGCCTTCAGATTGTTTTGGAGCTGAACAGGAGATATTGTCTGGAAAGGACTGGCGTGGTTGTGAGTATGAATGGTGTGATATATTTTTGGTGGGTATTTACATTTTTTCTCCTTTTCTGCTCATTTTTGAAAGGTTTTGGTGTGCGGCCAAGGGAGGATCCCTTCCTATTTCTTTATTGGTTGGAGGTAAGGATTCTGTATTCGATCAGGGTTGCAGTCCCCGAGGGACAGTGCTTTGGTCTGTATGATCTTGTCCAAGAGCTTTCTATATGTGTTTCTATAGTTAGGAGCAGTGGGCAGCCACAGAGCAGCACCGGGGAACAACTCCAGTTCTAGAGCCAGTTCCTGGATCAGGGGTTCTGGTAGGAGTCGAATGTTTAATTTGAATCCGATGGGGTGAATGATGTGGAAACATTCCTCTGCTGCTTAAGGGTGTGTTTCGGATCACTCGCCCTAATCTAGAGTAAACGCTGTTAGATGTTGTGGATTTTTTTCTTTATGGTTAGGATTCTCTGAGTGACAACTGCAGTGCTCTTTCTTGGTCTACAGGGCTAGTGGCATTTCCAGAGTTTGCCAGTGTTTTTGGTTTTATTGATGTTTCATATAGTTGATTTTAGTCAGTCTAAAGTTTCTCTGAAGATGGTTACATACATCCATTAAGGAAGCAATTAGAATTTACATAAACAATTTGCATCCCCTGTAAAGCCAAATGAATGTCTGGAGAAAATCTCTTTTTTTATTTCCGTGCTCCAAAAGGCAAATTGGTCAAATGCGCACAAATATTCCCAGGCTTTAGAGTATGTAAATCACACTTCACCTCCCTTCCCACAGAGAACGGTGTCGGCTCTTCAGTACAGAACTGGGGGCTGTTAATACTGGTGGGAGTATTCATACAAAGGAAAGTAATAGGGCTGTTATTTGTATAATTTGAGTGCCTTTTCATTCAAAAAACAATTTTCACTCGTTCTTAAGTCTGCCTGCTGGTCTTTTATTTTATCAAATGTGTCACTCCTTTCAGATGGAAAAAGCTCTTCGGGCCTTTCAAAAGCATTTCAGCCATTTTTTCAGGATTTTTAAAATGGATCATAATTGCTACTTTTTAGCATGATGGAGCAAATTGCTCTGTGCCTAAACTGAGGCACAATGTGTATTGTTTGGTGGAAAATTATCCCCGAAAGGCCGAGCATTGAGCGGTAAGAAGAGGAATAGTTATCACCAAGTCCCCTGCACATGCAGGTACCTTAGTTTTCTTTGTATTTTTCTGAAAGGTTGGAGTCTTATTTATTCACAGGTTTTTGGTATTTTATAATTGACATATTTTTGATTGTATCTTTCACTGCACCTCTACAATAAACTTCTCCATAGAGGTGTTTTGACCAAGGCTGTGACCCAAACTGCAATCATGTTACTGCCGCATCCATAAGGTTAGCCGTGTATTTTCATTTTAAAAAATTTTTTATTCTGTCTGTTTACTTTACTCTATCGCGCATCTGTGCTGTCCAATAACCGCCAAACCAGAAAAAAAGGCAAAGCGGTGCACAAATGCAATGTGGCTGGGTGAAGCACAGCATATACATGATTCTCATCAATGGGTCAGCCAATCAATGTGAAACTGCACATGGGTTTGGATATTAGCATCAGCGGGCACTGAAGAATGGACTGGACGTCAGCTACAGTACAATCAATGACAAATAGATGAGAAGGGAATTGAGGTTCATGGGTACTAATATTAAAAACCCCTTTCTGCAGATGTAGACGCCGGCGTCCGTAAATTCCAAAATTTAATTCCTAAACAATTCTGTAATTGAATTTCCAAATGTCTAGCTTCACTTGAATAATTTTCAAAAATCTCTGTGTCACAAATCCTGAGTTCTAAAGCTTAAATAGGCTCATGCACAACAGGAAAAATTGGCAAAATTTTGTATTCCGCGCAAAGGGGTTAAAGTGGTGAAATACAAACGTAAGCAATAGACGGCACTGAATTCAAGAGTTATAATATATATGCGAATACAGGGGAAAAGTCTATACAAGACTAAAGAGTAAACACAGGCTTGTTAGACATTTGATACTTCACAATGACTAAGTGTGAAGCTCGGTCTAAAATAGCAATACTGCCACACAGTGGAAATGAACTACAGATGTAGGCAATGATTGCGGTACTGAAGAATGCGGTCCGGGTCTTAATAGACCAGTGAGTTGGAACGCTGGAGGCATGGCCTTACAGACGTATTACATACCCACCGCAAAGATCATTGCACAGTACCGTATAGCCCCGTTTCATTAATTTCCTTGACTTGTATGATGCAACTAAAGTGATTGCATCATCAGCACAGTACTGTTACTCTGTTGGACTGGCCTGGTAATTCACCTGACCTCAGTCCCATTGAGAATCTCTGGTCCATCATCAGGTCAAAGCTGCAGCAGAAGGGCTGCAGCACAAAAAGCCAAAGTCATCGCTGCAGGTGTCCAGGTGTGGCATCATGAAGAAATCAAGGCAACCTGCAAAAACCTGGTTAGCTCCATGCCAAAACGGGTGGACCAGCTTATCAAGAACCGTGGAGGACACATTTTGTTTCTGAGTGCTCAATGTAGATGATATTTGAGTAATTAAAAGCCTGAAAACCTTTTTTGTTTAATTTTCCCATCTGCTTTATCCATTTAATTTGCATAAGACTATAATGTCTGCGCAGAGTAGTAGCGTGTGTATCCCAGGGTGTCGACACTCTTCTGAAACCTCACTGACATACGCTGCACATTTTAAAAATCTGAATATCGGGCCTTGAAAATTAATTTAGAATGAACAGGTTACTACAGACTGATAGGAAAGACTTTTTGCTTTCATTTGAGGGTAGTTTTATAATATTGCTTTGCTATTTGGAAATTGTTGCCCTTTTGGTACAATTCTTTTCAAGTTCTCTCAGAAATTAGAGCTTCTGTGATCCTCAGTCAAAATAATCACCATTTGTCATGTTCACTATGTTTTTCCTCACTCTGAAATTCTGAATGATCTGTTGTTGATGTCAATGGTGTGAACCCTGAAGTAGACTGATCTTGGTTTTGTCCATGATTGCCTGAAGATCAATCCAAATTATTTTCACTGGAAGCCTTATGAATGCAAAAAAAAAAAAAACAAGAGCTTTAGTTTCTTGCCCCTGTTAATGAAGTAGTTCTCGATCAGAGCTGAAGAGTTTCTCGGCTTTGTCGGAAGGATGACGCGCTATGCTAAAGAAGAGCTGCATTTGGGTCACATTGATTTGGTTTCAGCCGATCCAACCTCGATATTAAACACAGTGTGAAAATCAGCGGGGAGTCGGACACTTATTGTCAGGGGGGAACACAAAGGATGACATCACATGAAGAAAAGGCCGGTCGCTGGCGCAGTGAAAGTATCAGCGGTGTGACAGCCAAAGGACACTTCTCCTGGGGTGATTAATCAATTCATCACACCCATCAATGGTTCATGTCCCCTAGACAATTTCAAAGCATTTCCTGGCTCCATTGTGCCACAGCAGACTGGTCGACTCTCCAACTCTCTGCCTCTCTCCATCGAGAGATAAAGGCCCGATCACTGAACATGTCATTCTTTGAATTGCCATAAAATGGCCTTACGGCTCAGCAGTCTGCCGAGAGAAGTGCACTCAGAGAAGGATTTATTTACCTGTCACATCCTTTTCACTTCACTACAGGAATCAGCAAATTCAAAATATTTAATCAGAAATCAGGACATGAGCGTGAATCATTTCAAAAGTAAACCCTGAACGGTTTATCAAATTCTCATGTGTGTCAGGTTTCCTGCCCCGCCCAACACCGGTCTGAGGAGGGTCATTAACTGGAAGCTCAAGTGAATGAAATGAACACGAGAAGCCCAGACACCACACCTGTAGTGTTTGCCACATGAACGCACAAGGTTCAAAATCAGTCAAAATTGTGATTTTCGGTCATTTGCATTTTAAGTCATAAGTAACAATTGACGCAGAGGAAAGACACAGATTCTTGGTGTTTACTGGCATCTCACAGCATTCCTTTATTTATTTTATGCTGAAATGAAAAATATTGAAATTTAAAAAAAAAGTGAAGTTTTTACTCCAAAGACCCCTTAAAATCACTGAATACAGTGCTGCTTTTTGTCTAGTTCACATTATTAGACAGATGTTTCGATGCGACAGGGCCTGCAGTGACCATGCCCGGGCGTCTCTCCTGAAACTGTACCCAATTATCAATTAAATGTTTATTTGGTTTATTTAGTAACCAGGGGGGCAGTTACTATTCCACTTTGGGCCACTCGGGTTGGATAGCTTTTTTCCTTCATTGAATTATATTATCATATGAAATGTTTAGTGTTTAAACAGGTTATATTTGTCAAATATAAAATTAGTTTGATGATCTGAATAATTTAAATGTGACAAATATGCAGTGAAGAAAATCTCTGTTGTTTAGTTTCTTCTTTTACCGCTGGTTTGACGATTCCACAACAGGCTGTTTAATTCACTGTTCATCCCGGGGAGCAATAACTCGCATACAGAGCGAATGGTAATGATGAGACAGGTGAAACACTTTATTAAGAGTTCAGTTGCGATGGAAAACGGTCGTGCGCATGGGAGAGGTCCGCATCACACACAGAGCAAACACACACAAGCTGTATATATGATGTGATGTAGCACCTGGCCAGACAGTCACCCCCACCTGGGCCGTCCCGAGGAGATGCCTCTCTATAGGTAAGGCCAGTCTAGAAGCTTCCCTGACAGGATGTCGCAATCCCTCAGTCTCACTTAGCAATGCAGTGGTGACTGTCCTCAGGTGCCAAACTGATTTACATGTTTACGGAGGAAGCAGATCGATGGTAATCAACATGTTGGCTGCAACACATGGTCTTTAAAAAATGCAAAGAAAACCCTGAAATCTTATAGCAGAAAGAAAAGAAATCAGGAAGGGGGCAAATACTTTTTCGCTGCAATGTAGATTATTCACAAATGATTGCTTTCATTATTTTTGGCATTTTCCTTGTCATCCCGACTTCTTTGGAAGTGAGATTGTGTTTTGTGTGTTGCTTATTTTGAAAAGTAGTGTCTGCGTATTACCTTGAAGGGAAGCAATAATTCCAGAGTTGATTTTTTTTTTTTTTTGCGTGCTGTGTATGTTATGGATAGCTTGGATGAATTATGAATAAAACCATGTGATCTCAATATTATAGGCCTGAACCTTTGGGGCTCTGGAATGTTTCTCCAACTGATATATCACACTTGTTATTGATGACTTTGTCTTGGCAATCAGACTGAGACGCCATTCTTGCACATTTATTCCACTGTAAATGCATGTAGAGCTCACACTGCTCATTTAAAAGACCTGACAACTTCTGGCTGTGGATGAAAATGAGTCTCAGGTCTGCACTGCATGTTCCGGTGTTTTCTGTGTTTAGGGAGAGCGCTTTGTGGATCTCAGCTGATGGGAGCAAGCTGTCCATGTAAGTGGGATGACATTAAGAAATAGTGCAACCAAAACATTTTCGAGAAAAACACTGATTGCTGGAGGAGAGTGTCTATACAGATTGAGGGTGGGAATGCCTGTGATAAGCAGACTTGGCTCCGCCAACGGCAGAGATGAGTGGGGAAATGCCGATTGATGAGAAGCAGGGAGCTCCATGATGTGGGCAGATTGTTTAGCCCTGGTGTGTGAGATAAGGACCGTGCTCTAAAATTGTGCTGATTTTTGCTGGTGAGTAATGTTTAGAAGGGTGCTACAGAGGCCATTAAGGTCATGAATAATTTTGATGGCCTCTTGCAAGAAGGGCGTAAGTGACACTTTACAAATTTTACAGGAGAGCCAAAAAACTGCCACAGCACCACCTGTGAAAACATTTGCCAGCAGGTACGGCTTTTTAAAAAAAACATTTTAACCCCTTTAGGACTGAAATTGAGACTCCAGACTTGGTCAGGAGATGAGTTAGTCTCAGTTATTCCAAAACAATTTTAAAAAGTCCTTTTTGACTGAAGTGTCACTGACACCCTTCTTGCATGAAGCCATCGATTTGTACACACACATCATCATGCTCCCTCGCACACTATCATTCTCTCTCTCACACATCATACTGCCTCCCAAACACCATCATTCTCTTCACACACACCATTATACTTTCTCACCCTGCATCATTCTCTCTCTAACACACACACACACACGCTGTCATTCTCACTCACATACACAATCATACTCTCGCACACTATCATTCTCACTCACTCCCCATCATAAATTCTCATAACCCTATTATTCCCCCTCATATGCATCATCATATCCTCTCTCACATACTGTTAAATAGGGTATGATTTTATAGACGGTTTGATGTAAGGGAGTTTGATTGGGTTTGTATTAGAGATTGATAGTGTTTGAGTGCATGATGGTTTGTGTAAGAGTAAGAATGATTTTTGATCTAAAAGGCCTCTCACAGGGTGCTAGCACAAACATAATTTTTTATAGCTTTAAACGTATATTTTTTTGCCTATGTTGTGAGTCTGCAAAATGGTACAGGCTTAATTACCAAATGTATGAAAATTATTGTTAGCGGGTTATTTTGTGTTTTACGATGAGTATTTATTGCATTTCTATCATTAGAATCTAGTTTAAATGCATTGAGTGAGAGTGAGGATGGGCTTCCTCTCATCTACTCCAAATTAGCTGGAACAAATCGAATGATCAAGAAAGGGGTTTTTGGGATAATGTCGCTTTGGATCAAGAGTGGCATTTGAATCTAAGTTATATGAACACTCACTTAATCAGCAATTCTAATTCTTATGATATTCATAAATTTTCATGATCTTACTTTCTGACGTTAAAACGTAGCGTACATGGACATTAACTCTGCTGTGATTTATAATCCGTATGATATTTTAACCATAACCAAACTGTTTTTTTCTGGAAGCTGGGGGCGGGACTCTGATAAGCGATTTCGCTTCTTCCGCAACCCTTTCGGTCATGATACATGTTGTGTCGTGTTGAAATTGTCATGAAATGTTTACAATCATGCCGAAATAAAAAAAAAAAAAAAAAATTCTCCTGCTGGAAAGCTGAACACCTTAACTGCTGACCTCAGTGGTCGAGTCATGTCGAGATATACATCTCTGAACACAGAGTAATGATTTGTGGCTGCAATTTTGTAGCTTTGAGTGGTATAAGCGGTCTTTAATTTATCATACTGGTTAAGTGTGAGCTTAGGTCACAATAATACAGAGTGCAAGCACATCTAGGAACACATCTAGGTGGTGAATCTGAACGAGCTCAAAGTGCTTTTTTCCAATACAGATTGAGTTTTATGAGACTTGAATTAACTTGTATATTTTCAGCATTTCGAGGGGAAGGGGTGGGACTATCATTACAAAGAGGATGTTGTCTCGTTCAAAGTTTACCCTGGTGATTTTGGATGCTAAAGCTGTGCACAGAAGCAGGGACACACAAGCACCGAGGCCTAAATCACAGCACCATCGTCCAGCCAAACAAAGTCAGCAACCCCTTTGTGGCTCAATTCTGAGTCTCCAACAAGTTTGAGGAGAGGAGAGAATTCCACCCCCCCCCCCCCGTGCATCGTTCAGTCGCTCTTCTGAAACCGAGCTGCCGGGACACTTCAGGGGAATCAATGCTCTGTTTGCATTCTTTCACCGCGAAGTCCCGAGCCAGACCTGGGGTGGATCCTGAAAGCAGGCCCGTTCGGGCAGTCGCTCCCCGGACATGTGACGACCAGAGACTCCAGGGGCAGCAGGTGAACTGAAAACTGGTGAAGCGCAGAACATCTCTTAAAATTAACAATGGGACTTGATCTGTTTTCGGTCATATTTAAATTGACATGTTGCACCATCGGGTGCCGCCAGTTCCTCTCATTTAGGTAAGAGCAGAAGTAATTAGTCTTAATCTGTTTTCAGTCATTTTCCTTGACGGATGAGTTTTCTCATGACAAGAATAAGCCATTGGCTGTTAAACACACAGCTTCCCTCTTATTGCAATGTTGCAATGATTAAGTAGAAAATCTTTTATTTATTTTACAAAAAGATAAACCATTATGTTAAATTTCGTGTTTGCTTGCAGCACCTCCTATGCTATCTAGTCTTAGCTTTATGATTGTTTAATCACAACAAAAAAAGTGAAAAAGAACAACAAATCTGCCAATGAACAACATTTGATTGAAACACAATTTCATATTAAGGTTACTTGTTTTCTGTCTCGTAGCCCCAAGGAGGAAAATGAAACACCGGATGATGTTGAGTGTTTCCGGAGTTGACGTGAAGTTAGTTTCAAATGAAATGTTGAAAACAGGTCAAGACCAATCATTAGTTTCAGGGTATGTTCTGTGCAGAAACACTTTTCAGCTCACCAGCTGCCACCGGTAAACTTACACACGCATGCACGCACATATACACACACACATGCTCACACTCACACGTACGCACACATACACACACACACATGCACGCACACACACGCGCGTGCACGCATGCACACACGCATACACACACACAAAAATGCGCACACGCACATACGCACACTTACACACGCGCGCGCACACATGCACACAGACATATGCACACCCATGCGCACACATGCATACACACACACACGCAAACACACATGTGCACACATATGCACACACATGCGCACACATGCATACGCACACACACCTGCACATGCAAACACAGAGGAGGCAGTAACAGTTGAGTTCAGCCACATGTGGAAGATGGAAGCACCGTGTACCGACAACACACCGCACGATGCTGGGGTCTCCCTAAACAGGGCCAGATGATTAAAAATGACTCCCATTTCTGTCTGGAGAGTTTCCGGAATTATGCAAATTACAGCAGGAACATCTTGTCCTGATTATAATTATTGTTATTGTTTACTCTTCAAAGAGCAGGCAACAGAAGTCAGGTGAACAGGTGCTCTTCCATTTAGAGGCCTTTATTTTGTTTATTCTATTGCTACGGCGATTTCGCAATCCGCCAATCTCCAACCAGATGGCTGAGAACCCTGTATTATCGTTCAGCCCCTGAATTTCCCAGTATGTGACATCAGTGTCATGTGTCACCAGGCGTATTTAAGGTCTTAATCTGCACCACTGTCTCGCTCCACCGGCGCCCAACACCCCCACACTCATCCCATGCAATACCAGACACCAAACACACTCCTGCTCCGCTGTATTCCAGGGTTTTCTCAATACCTAATGCAGAAACAAACACCCTTCCTCCTGTGCCATCAAATGCACTGGTTCTCCATACGGCACACGAGGACTGATATTCTCCACAGTGCTGCAGCTGGTCCAGCAATCCCTGCAGGTAATGCAGCCCGGGAACAAGGGTAATCAAGGCTGGGGATAATGAGGGTCTGGGATATGGGTAATGAGAGTTAATGACCATTAATAGTGCTTCTGTAATGTTAATGTTTAAAGTATTTGTAGTACTAATGGTTAATTCTAAAACTTAACTCCAACTGCTGCTAGGTCACAGGTTACTTTCAGGTTTCTTTGAAGATTAACATTTGTAAATGTTAGATATGCTATCTTGCCCACATGGCAGCAGCTCCAGTAGAATAACTGCCGTACAGTTATCAGTTGAGTTACTGCAGGATAGGGCTGTCACTTTTTATTCGAAATTTGAACATTCAAATGAGACGTTCGAAGTCAAAATACACCCTCTATCATGCAGTCTAAAGTAGTTTGACATTCGACCCAGCAGAGGGCGCCCTCAGGGACACTTGTCCATTTTATACCCTCTTGACCTCCATTAAGACTCTATTTGCTATTTTACAATGGAGAGCGTTAGTAAATTACAACACCAAAACATCTGAGAAGCGCTGTGTGGAAGTATTTTGGATTTTACTGCGTAGATGGTAAAACAACAAACAAAGTTAGAGCCGTGTGTCGGTATTCGCTGGAGTCCGCAATTATTCAATGAACGTTTATTAATGAGATACATCCTTGTGCACTGAAGTTTCAGTTTCACTTGCGTTAATGTGGACGATCACCGCAAGTAACACGGAAAGTGATTTTGACTCCGGACTTCTCCTGCTTCTCTTTACTCGGAGATTGGAAACAATGCGTGTTTCATGATCGTTTAAATTTTTTAAATGAAATAAGACCACTTGCAACGTCTTTTTGCAATTCCATTGCTTTCAATCCCTCCGTAAAGACAAGCCTCAGAATTCTTGAGTCATAATCGATTTCCATGTCATTAATGGGGAAATTCACTGTAATGCACGTGAAACTGATTAACTTGATGCATAATGACTTAAATTCCGCAAGTGAATTTCTTCATAGTGGAGCGGGTAACTTGAGAATAGCAGGGAAAAAGTGCAAATAGTGATACAAGCATGAAATTCGGCATAACTATTCTTCTTTGTCTCGTGTCTCATAATCAACCTCCAGCCACACAGAATTTGACAGTTTTTCAAAATGGCTTCCTTCCGATATATGAATATGGACATTTAATTCCTTATTCACTTAAACATTTCTTTATCATTGTCAGTTTATGCTAAAATATTAAGAGCAAGCCTACAAGTACTAAGATTATGTAAAATAGTTTCTTGAAACATCCAAGATGGCTGTCATCATATCCAAAATGGCCGCCAAAGAGCAAAATATTTGCGTATAAGTTCATATGTGCGCTAAAAGGTCAGGTAATAGATTGATCTGGGGTAAATCTAGCTGGATCAGTTTATGTTTGCAAGTAAGAAAATAATTAAGCTCCTTTTAATTAATTTTCATTCTAATTTGAAAACATGAACATAAAGGTAAATATAACATTGTAATAGTGTAGTGTCATTGCACTACCAGGGCAAACTGGTTGACACTATAGCTGTGAAACTCAGCATGGGGTTCAATGCTAGCTAATGGTAGAAATTTGTCATTAGTTTCCCAAATGATGTTTCTCTAGCCCCATTTTAAAGTTAAACAGCCGCACCTGAATTGATAGGATGTGCCAGCGCGGGAGAGCCGAGCCAAAGAAGACGGGGCTGTAGTCTTCTGGAAGGTGTACAGATCACACGGGAATTAAATAGCATTGGATGAATGATCGGGCTAGGGGTAGGATTTTAACATATCTGAGCCTAGTTGTTTCCCATATCTGAAAGTGCTTACATGTTGTATAGGTGGTAAAAGGATAAGGATTAGAAGGGTTGGTTTAGTTTATCTCTTTATGACTGTAAGAATGACCTAGATATATGAATTCACAATGATTGTGTAGAAAATATGCAATTTTTGTAGCTTATAGGCTGAAAATATTCAAAATATAGAGCAAATTTGCCACCATTTTGAAAACATGTCGGCCATCTTGGATATAACTATAAATTGAAGTGGCCGGAGGTTGATTTTGATTTATGGGGATATTAAGAGTTCTCATGAAAAATCTGTTGCTTGTATCACCATTTGCAATTTTTTTCAACTACCCCGCTCCACTATCAGTGCGCTTTGAAAGAATAACCCATGAGACTTGGAATCTCTGCAGATACTGTCGTTGTGTTGTACTACTGTTGAGTGCGGCTTAATAAACATAAAAATTAATGATTTTTTAATTTTTCTTTTTTTTTACGTGTGTAGGGTCGCGGTGCGGGGGGGTTGGGGAGGTTTGAATATATTCGAACATCACGTTGTCATATTCAAAATTTGTTCGAAGTTGTTTTTTTAAAAGGTGACAGCTCTACTGCAGGATGTCCACATACCAACAAGCATATTTGCCTTTAGAGGAGCTGATGCATGCTGTGACCATCCACTTCTTTCTTCATAATGAACTCGGTAATAACCATTTCCCTCCCACGCTGTGAAGAGTGGTTGTCAACTGACTACTCTGTGTCCATCAGAATGCAGTTGGGCAAGGGTGTACTGCATCTTATGTGCTTATAGTGGATATTAAAAAGTGTATGCACCATAAAACTGAATGCCTGCAGTGGTAGACATCAATTTGACCATGTCGAAAGAGTTATTGATCTGCTGTGCGTTTCCCAAAATCACAGATGCTAACTTACGTGGTTGGGCCCATTGACTGTGAATGGACAACTACGTAAATTGCTAACTTAGTTAGCAACTACGCTTTTGGGAAACGCGCCCCTGACCGTTTCTTCACTAGAGCACGTGTCCCAGTTCAAGGGATTCATCCCTGATGCACCCCCAGCATGCTGAGTTGTTCTGTCCTCATGCTGAGCAACTACAGTGTTTTAGAATTATGGCCAAACAGTTGAACATTCAGCCACTCCTTAGCACTCGGAATACGGACTTATAATGCAGAGGTTGAACTCTTCATGGTTAATTAACAAAACATGCAATATAGGAAGCGCTCTGGGGTCACATCATGTGACTAGAAAGCGCTAGATAAATGCAGTCCATTTACCATTTTACCATTTACTCCTGTATGGCTGTGTGTGAATGTTTGGTGGTGGTCGGAGGGGCCGTAGGCGCATACTGGCAGCCACGCTTCCGTCAGTCTGCCCCAGGGCAGCTGTGGCTACAAAAATGTAGTTTACCACCATCAGAGCATGAATGTGTGAGTGAATGAATAATGTATCCATTGTAAAGCGTCTTTGAGTGTCCAGCAAAGCAATATATAAAATTGATGCATTGTTATTATTATTATTATATTATTATTATTATTAATTCTATAAGTGTTTAACATACAGACAGAAGAGCTGATCGGAACAGTCCAGGGCGCCTGTTGGCCCAGGGGCTCGGGTAGGGGGTACGGGGGTACGGAGAGGGGGGGGGCGCACCTGTAGACTGTGGGGAGCGAATGAGCACTTCCTGTTTGTAGCCTGCAGGAGTGGCTGTAGTGGCTCAGTCCTTATCCACATGTACACAGGTGTCTCTGAAAAACGTATCTTTTCTATGTGTGATGGCCTCTTGCCCACTTGCAAACGACATTTTAGGTGACAAATTGAGATTATTTGAAATGTTTTCTAAAGTGAAGATTTTTAAAAACTGTGTTTCTCCGTGTCTGTGTGGAAATGTAAAACGCAGTGTTTGAAAGCAAAGATATCACAACTTAACTTGCACATGCCCACTTTTGCTCTGAGTAGTAATGTTCTCTGGTAATATTCATACTGTTATGTAGACTTAATCACCACCCACTGGCCCTGGATACTTGACTTGAGTGTTTTTACCCATCCGCCGCCTCCTGTGCACAGACATATTTTGTAAAACTAGAGGCTCCTAGAGTGTAAATCTCCGCCAAGGCAACACAGTCCAAATCTTGGTGAGTTAGAGCAAAGTACAGTTATGGCGTGTCTGAGGATTTCAAGATGGCTGCCGCAGCGGCCATGTTGTTTGACTGATCGTGGTCAACATCAATAGGGTCCATCCCTGATGTAGTAGCGACCCACCCACAAAATATGGGTTGATGTAATGGAGATATCCCTTCATTACATTTTGAGTTATCTTGTTCACAAGCAGAAAAACGGCACCGATCTCATAACCTCCTGCTAACTTCGTTTGGCAGATCATTGGCGGAGGTAATGAGGTTCTGTGACTTCAAAAAAAGGAGAGCGAAAATACCCATTTAGAAAAAAAAGCGTATTTATGTAGACAGGGCCTAAGTGTAGCTTCAAAGCTCACTGAATGCACTCTGAGTGATGTGGTCCCTCTGTGATGCCAAGGGAACAAGGCTGACTTCGGGTAAGTGTTTAACTGTGATCGTGGCTGTCACCCAGAGGGTTAACGCTGTAACGTGGTCACAGCTTTTTAATGGTGTAAGACCTATGGACACACAATAATGTTCCACGTGCCAATACGCTGAAGAGCATATTATGCATTACATAAACGGCGTCATATGCTTTGAACATATGGATTAGAAATTATGCATGCCAAGCTCACATGTTTCTGTCAAACCCTCTCACATGGTGGAGTACGCAGGAGTTAGCATGAGCACGCGACACTGCCAGAGGGCCAGACTGTCAAAGAGAGGCATTCTGGGAATGAATTCTCACACAGGGCATGGCGTCTGCCTCCCCATGGCAAACAGTCTGCTTCCTGGACTCAATTTCTCGTAGTGAAATTCACTTTGCCAGTAAGCGCCGCCGAATTAATCTCACGCGGCTACCGCCCAAAGCTGCAAAGAAAACGCAATGAATCTGCCATGACTGAACTGCCTTCGCTCCAGATATAAATGTCAGTGCAATTAAAAGAGAACTAAAAGCACCATCTCCAGATAATATGACCCTCAATTACCAGAATGGGTGTCCTGGGAGATGAACTGTAAATCTCAGCATGGAAACCTCAGTCGAGTCCGCCGTGAAGAGCTGACATATAATTGCCGTCCTTGTTGTCTCAGTAACCAGCTCACCAGCAGCTCTCTGGTGCTTTAACATACTGTGCTGAATCCTAGGGAACTGCAGGAAAAAAGTCTCAAAGAAACCTTAAACTATAACTGGTTCTCATTCTCTGGTTCTATACAAACAGTGATTTCATTGAAAATGTACACTGTGCACTGAATTCCGAATATTGGCCTTCAGAATGCAAGAAATGACTGGAATTTTTGCCATTTTTACATGCTTTTAGCCTACAGGCTGTAGGAAAAACAACGCCTCTTTGATTCCAGAAACCCGTTCAAACCCTTTCAGCACATTTTTTTTTTGTGAACTACAAGTTGAGAAGGTAAAAGCTTCTTTGGCTTGGGACTGGATAATTGCGCGGCTATTGGAATTATTGCATAATGCCACCCTGACACTTGCACGATTTTTGTTCCCGCAATGTCACACAATGCGTCGTGGCAATGATTGAAGTCTTCGGGAAGGTGCGTGAGGAGTGTGTGAAGGGTGCGGGGATGCGTGCCATGTCGTCAAGAGAATTTTGAAATGTTCAAATATTCGGCACGCAATTTTCGTCCCATGTGCGTAACACTTGCGTGTACCATGCGTGAGCACTATGGGAGCGCAGCGCGAGCACTGCTGACGGTGCGTGTCAATGTTAGGGTGTTGTCATGAGTTGTTCACGTGATCATGGCATGCCCAGCTCACGCATAGTTCGTGCTCGTCACAAACCGTTTGGGCACGGCAGGAACTTCTCAGGAAGTGCTCACGCATTGTTCGCGCATAGTTCAAATTTTTGGCCATGCGTTGCGTTGACAGTGCGTAGCCATTGCCTGTACAGTGTGCGAACAGGGCGCGAACAAGGTTCTGCTGCGTACCACTGAAATGGCACGCCTTGTCACAATGCATTGCGCAGCATTGCGGGGACAAAAGTGATAGGGTGGCATAAGAGTGAATTTTTCCGATCTGTGATTGAAAATCGATAAGTTAATGACGCAGAGGCTCTCCGATGGTCGAATCAAAGCTGCGTTTACATTTTTCAGGCTCAACTGTGAATTTGAAATTTAAAATATTTTTGCAATTAAACCCATTACTTTTCGAGAACTGATAAAAGATCAACCCCTTCGATATATGTATTTGAATCATTACTATAAGCACACAAAGAAGGAGACCCGTGGTATTTCAGCTGTGATTATTACAACATGAGGGAAAAGCCTTATTAACAACCCAATAAACAGTCCCATTTTCTGACACGCATCAGGTATTGCAATGACATTTCAATAATACAGAGAAATGTCATGTATTATCCATTTTGGAATTCAATGAACACATTCATTAGCATGTTCATGTTACCTACAGGGGGTGGTACAAAATATCAGAAGCACTCAAATTTCTTTAATTCAAAATTATTCCGGCCATAATTACAAAAGCAGCTGTATAGGCCTACAGGTGTTTTCTATTAGTTCGACCATTACATGAGGCTCCATGCAGGTTCTGACCCGATGGTTCTGACCGGTCCAAGCAGCTGTTTCAGCCCGCTATACAGTCACCTGAGAGTACCGGACTGTCACCGCCTTTGCCCTGTCACATGACTGCTTGATTGTGAATCCGAAGTCTTAATTAAACGGACACAATCACGATATGTGAATGCACGACTGTTTGCTCCAACATTGAAATCATTAGCCTGATGTTTTGAGGATCCTTGAGTATCGAGTGTTATTGCTGCAGTCCTTGCACTCCAAAATATTTTAGCCATTTTGACATTAAGATTGATTATTATTTTGCGTTTTTGGACAGTTACTTTGTTTCGCTTGTGAACTTTTGATTCTTTGTTAATAATTTTGCACTCTTGTAAGTTCATTTATTACATGGAAAACTATTGCAAACAAGACTCAGCTGATTTGAATTGTTATTTTTTCACGGTTTTGACGAGGCATCACAACAGCAAAGATTTTTTCCTTAACAAGGGCAGCTCCGATTGCTTTGTCCTGCTTTCTTTGATCTGAATTCTGACTTGCGTAGGGTGATATTATTTGTTTAAATTGAATAATACTTGGAACCCCATTGAACGACACCTTTTGGAGCAGATGGACAATGACCTAAGGCACACTGTAAAAGCAGAGAAATTTTATACTGGTCGGTCTTCTGAGATGAATTCAGTTGAGTGTGTATTTTACCTGATGAGGGAAAGACTGAATCTCCCAGATCAAGTTGGTGCAGAGGACAGCAACACTGAAAGCCTGAGAGCATCACCAGGGAGCAAATCCAGAATCTGACGATGCCAATTATCTGTCAGGCTGCCATTAATTGCAGAGGATATGCAAATGAGTATTCGGGGTTACTTTGCATGATTACCTGCTACTGACCCTCATTCTGGGGAAACACGATTAGAAACACATTCAGCGTAATCTTAATCCAGACCAAACTCCTCCCCTTCTCCCGGAGCATGTACATTTTCCAAAGATGGACCAGTCATTTAAACCAACCATACAGGAACACATCTTGGGGTACATTTAATCTGACACTTAGCACTGCAAACTCGTGGAATTAACCAACTTATTCAATTGAACCTGTTCCAGAATTTCTTAAGCAGCTCCCACGAAAATTCCAGAAGGGGTTCTGAAACTCTCAAGTCACTCGGGAATAGTGGAGACATTCTGCTCTCCATTCACAAAGCGCCAAACGGGCCTTCTTGGACTCTTTCTTCATTCATTTATTTATTCTTTCATTCATCCATCCACTAAACCACCCACTTATATTAATCACCATAATGCAGGATATTTATTCATTGAGCAAAGAAACTGCTCAGCTCCTGATTTATTGGAAAAACATTCGGGGAACGTCAAAATTCACCAGATCTTAAAAAGTGGGCCCTGCAGATTTGAGAGCATTTTGGCTGCATATTTATTCATCAATCTACCTTTTCCTGGACCTGTTTCGGATGTGTGGGGCGAGAGAGCACTCAGAGGGCTAGCGTTGGCTAACATGCCGCATTAATTCCTTCAGCAAATTTGTTTGCTTGAAATCTAACCTCTGAGTGAGAAGCTGGCTCGGTCAGAGAATTAAATAGGCGCTTTTCTGGTCTGGACTCAGTCCCAGTCCAGCCAAACCATGCCTGTCTGTCAGCTACTTATTATTCCGCAAGAGTCCTGCTAATCTGTTTTGCTGTGCAAACCCCACATGGGATTTTTGTGATGAATAATTAAATGCAATTTCACTGGTTAGCTGCTGTGTGTTTGCTAAATCATGCTTGAGAACCCTGATTTTAAAATATTTTGATAAATGTTGCCAAGGCCATTGCAAAGCCAACCAAACAAAACCTCCAGAACTATCCTGGATTCTGCAGCTTCTATAACCAGGATCAAATGCAGGTTTGAAGTGAATCCTAAGAGTCAAGGAGAAGAAAGATATTAGCATTTATAATGTTTTATTTGACAATGTAATTATAGATTTCAGATTTAAATTTTTACTGAAAAAATTAATCTGGAGTAAATGTGGCAAATTTTATCTGTTTAAACTATTTTAACATGGTTCATAATTATAAATCCCTTCAAAGAAACGGTTAACCACCAGAGGAGGAATCATCCACAGACGGCACAAAAGCATTATAGGCAGAAGAGAAGGACATGCTTTCCTGCCAGAAAAATCTGACATTTCTAAAACATTTGACCTTTGACTAAAACGGATCTGGCTTTGTTAGTCTAAAAATGTCAGTTATAAAAAGCACTTCCCTGCCAGACTTCTGTGTGGGAAAAACTCCAGTTAACAAAATAGCGATGCTGGAAAGATGAGTTGTGAATATTTTGGTCAAAATGAATGCTTTGCAGTTGATAAGTACTTGGACACATAGATGTTTTTTTTAGGTCTATACTGTACTCCTCTGCACTAGATTAAAATTTTGACTGAAAATGCAACTCCAAAGGCCCCCATTTTAGGGGATAAACTTTACAGCCCTGGGGCTGTATGCATGACACCAGAGTAAGTGACTTATCCAGAGGATAGAGACTATACCCCGAATTGCGAGGTAATAGTGGTCTGCATGTAGAGGGGACAGCACTACCCATGGTCCTTATCTGGGGATAAAGTTATACCCAGTTTCAACTAGGGATAGAGGCTTTATTCCATGGATTCCGCAGGTCTCGCTGCCTGTTTAGTGCAGCTGCTCTCGGAGACTTCCACTTGTCTTTCAGTTCTGAAATAGTGTGCTCTGCGCAGCCGCACGAATTCACCTTTGCAGCAAATTTGGGTCCAAATTTCAGTTCTAATTTTGTTCGCTGCAGCACATGTATTAGCTGTAAACAGCACTTTATGCTCCACAGAGATTTCCACCAAATGAACTGGGATTTCAGTGTCAGAAAAGTTACTTTTCCACTGCTGCTTCGTTTGTGAAACAACCGACGCCTGCTGCATTGTACGCTGTAGAAAATAGCTATTTGTTGTACAAATACAAAACGAGAAATATGTTGTTATGTAAGTGTGTCACGAGGAATCCTGTACAGACGTGCAGAATGCTATAAATACATTGAGTCCCTCTTTCTAAAAATAGCGCTTGCGTGTAAACCTAGGATAGCTATTCCCTATACTATCCTTGACTCATGCATACGGTGAGCAGGCAGCAGTTATCCCTCGGATAGTCAGCCGGAGAATAGGCGTTATCTGGGAGTAAAGTTATCCCTCCTCCATGCACACAGCCCTCGATGGTGCTGTTATTGTGAGGGTGTGTCATGCCACGCCTCCAATGGCCTGCATCTCTGGAATTCTGAGAGGCAGGCCATTGGCTAATTCATCTCGGGCATCTCTGGAAATGGCCTGCTTCCGCTATTACCACTCATCAGTTCCTCCTGTCTTCAATTAATCCATCATCATTGTAAATCGCATGAAAGCCCTGCCTTCACACCATTACAGCGCCACGTCTTGTAATGCTCATGTCTTGCATAGGCTTTCGCCATAGCTTTCACATATTATGTAAACTACTATAGTATCTGAACAAATGGCTGATAACTTCGACCCAGAGCCAGCAGTAAAACTTTTATGACCTTCCCCCTAGGATGTTCCTCAGCCTGTCTGTGGGGGTTAGTATCTCTGGTTTTACTCTCAGCGGGGGGGCGGAGTCGCAAAGCCCTGACTGCCGCAGAACTTCTGTGGGAGTCATATCACTGTCCCCAATGAAGTTGAAGTCCAGTTATATTAATCTGTTTAAAATAATCTAAATCTACCTATCTATCTATTTACCTATCTAAATATACCTATAATCCAATTAAACTATATAATAATTCATCATATGGCTTTTTCATGACAACTTCATCATATTAGTACATATTCCTATCATGTTTGGTCTTGTTATTCTCAGGGGAATCCAAGGAGTTGAATGGAGTTTGGTTCATTCCCTTTGGGAAACTCCTAAATATTGATCAGAATCTGTTACGTCCTCCAAATGGTGGAAACCCAAAAGCCAGATTCGACCCCCCCTTCCAGGGTTTTATGGCCATGCTCTTGGATCAAAGGTGTGGTTTTCGCTTCAAACAAAGAGATTCTAGCCATTCAGGGAGAATCCTATTTCGATCTCCCCGCATGTGGAAGGGAGTGAGTAGTCTTTTAATTATGGAGAATCACATGCCGGCTCTCTCCGCGTGCCTGGGTCTGTGCGTAAGTCTCCAACCTCGGTGGTCGGGGGGGATGGCATCTGAATTCTTCCCAGGTTGGTCTCCATTTTTCCAGGTATGACTTTATTCTCTCTTTCTAAATTGTGTGTAACGTGTAGTTAGCTTAACGTTGATTTGTTTGATCCAAGTTTGTGCCTACCTGGTGATTAAATTATTGTTATTCCTTACAGTTTGCATGGTCTCCGTGACTCCTAAGACTTGTACTTTCCTTCTAGCCATGTTACGACCGGTACTTAGGGGGCGATTCCTTACCATTCCAGACTAGCCAGCTGATGTTGTAGGTAGTGATGGGTTTTAAGTTGGATTGCAGATTACGGTCCACCCCTAAAGGGTTTATGTAGTACAGGTCCTGGGGATTCAGTCTTAAGGGTACCCCTTAAGGGGGTGAATTTGAGTTCTCCACAATTTGGGGGATGAAATAAAACTTCTGGCATAGAGAGGAGAGCGAAATCTGACCAATTTCTGGAGTTTTATAAACGGAATGAACCATAATTCCAAGAGAAATGAAACATGCTCCATTCAACTCCTTAGATTCCCCAGAGAATAACAAGACCAAACATGATAGGAATATGTACTAATATGATGCAGCTGTCATGAAAAAGCCTTAAGATGGAGTATTATATAGTTCAAGTGGGTTATAAGTATATAAGTGATTTCTTCACAGAATATTGAACATATGAACATATTATGCAGTTCCCAGAGGTTTAGAATATTTTAAACAGATTAATATAACTGGACCCCCAAATCCCCCCATCCTAGGTGATAAAAGTTTTACTGCTGGCTCTCAAGCTTGTCAGGCGTTTGTTCAGATACTACACACTCATTACGCACACATCTGTGCGTACGCACGATTGGTAAATGAGGCCCCTGGCATGTAAGCAAGTCAACTTTTGTTCAACAGCAATGAGATAAAGCTGGAATTTAGAGGTATAAATTTTGGTTGTTAGGCTAGGACCCAAATAAAGTTTAGTTTTTATGTGACTATAGCCACTCCACATTCTAGTCTGCCAGAATCATTTCACTTCTCAGCTAAATGCAGATAAAGTCTTAGCAGGTTTTTACCCAAATGCTTGGTTGGTGGTTCTGTGACTGTTCACCACAAAAGATACGCACAAGGAACGGGTGTTTGACTGAAAGTCGTTATGTGATATCCAACGATGTGGTTCCCCACCAATAAGGAACTTCTCACTGCACTCTTAGATGGATGGATGAGACAAAGGCTGTCCCCCCAGCTCATGAAAATGTTTTTCTGAAGTCTACATGCCAAGGTCACTTCCCAATCATTGTTGTCAGAGTTCATAAAGATGAAAATTTTCGCTTTTTTACACTAAACAAATGAAACATCTGTTTGATTGGACATAATGACATGTAGTGCTCTGATTATCACACAAAGCAATCCCTGTAGTTGCACGCATAGCATCAGCATTCTCAGTGAATGCAAGATTAGGTACCTCCTGCCACTAATTATTTTTCGGAGCCTTACAGCAATTGTTAGCCATAATATCTTTCATATCAAAGTGTCCCTAGTGGCTCTGATCCACATGGCTGGTCAAAGTGCTTTTCCTATTGGTTAGACGGCTATGCAAACAGCATGATAAAGGAGCTGTAAGACCTGGAATTTAAAGGAAGACTTAAGGAGTAGGCGGGACTGACGCATTGATTGAGAAGCGCTGATATAAGAATGGTGGTGATTCCCTCTTGTTAGTTTCTGCAGTGCTTCAGTGCTGTTTACTTCCTCAGTTGATAGTAACAACAGCAGAACTCTAAAGTCAATATTTGACTGGCCGACAGATGAATGTTTGTGTACCGTTTCCTGTTCTCAGGAAGCAATCGTGATAAGAGCCCAGAGTGAAGGCTGTTTCCTCGGCCTTCCTTGTTGAGATCTTAAGTGCCAGGAAATGATCGGGCCTGTCCTCTCGCTGAGGACACAAACCTCTCTGAAGCCTCGGGGAAATATTCTGATATTCTAGCCCTTGCCACTGCTGAACAGAGAGCAGGGGGGCCAAAGACATCCTATTAACTCCTTTCTTACGGAGGACTTGTATTAGAGTTCCAAGATGAAGAGAGCTGCACCATGAGGTTTCCTGAAAAAACTGGTCTTGGATCTTTTTGTTTCCATCCTATTACTGGGAAACCACCTCAAAGTAAATCAGTTTTTTCCCTATATCTTGTCTCAACCCTGAACATTTTCGCTTATGTTTATCAAAACCATTGTTAGCTGCTTACTTCTTTTTCCCGTGAAATTAAAATGTTTCCCGTCCAAGAAAAAAATCTAACAATATCCATTGTGTGAACCGGCTTGGTTCTGTGTGACAGAAATAAAATGGTTCCGATTCTCGAGCTGTCACAACTCTCCCTATCTGGTGACTCTAAAATTCTGTTTATCTACATCCTGGCTGCAGCCATGCAGCAACCCAGGATATGTGTGTGTGTGTGTCTGTGTGTGTGTGTGTGTATATATATATATATATATATATATATCTTTAAAGAGAGTTTGCCAGTGCCAACACAATCAAGCTACCCATGAGAAGAGTCTGGTATGACTGGTAAAGACTGATGGCAACAAGTATTCGTAATTTCTCAGGAAACCCAAAATAAGATGTGAAAATAACTCTTGCCTTCATGCATACAAATCAGAGCAGGATACGAATAAAATTTGTAAATAATAAAATTGCGAATACAGACTTGGCATTGGCATGAACATAGTGATAATGTGACGGTGCATTCAGGAACCACACGCAAGAGGGGGAAATCCAAAAAACGTATGCCTTTATTGGAGTCCGAGTCAAAGCCAAAAAACTCGGGAATCGCCAAGCCACAATACGAAATCCAAAAACAGTGTCGATTAGACGGACAGGGGTCAGAACCAGTAAGACAGATGAGCAGAGGTACAAAAACGATAGGCAAAAAGTCATAGTCGATGAACAAAGTCAAGGGTCATACACAGGATATCCAAACACAGAAATCGTGGTCATACAAAAAAGGGTCGGATTCTAGAATGACAAAAACAATACAAAAAGGGCAATGGCAAGAATCAAAGACGGACAAACCAGTAGAAGAGAAACAATAATCAATGGCATACTAGGCGCTCTGCACAAAGAAATATTGATCAACGTTCTGACAGGAGCTGTGAGTGAAAAGACTGCTTAAATACACATAGGGGAAGTCACAGGGAACAGATGAACTGAATAAGACTAATTACAATGGGGGAATCACATGAGGGAAACCCTAACCACGAAAATAAGCGAAAGCCAAGACACGGATGGGAATCACACAGAAAGCCTATGACATTTAAACAGCTCCGGTCCAGGAGTTATACGTGCACAGATAACGAGTGCAGCAAAGTAATTAAGCACGTGCGAGAGATTCTCGCTGAAACTCAGGAGAGGACAGGGAGAGCTGAACAAGAAGCGGAGACTAGAACACGGCGATTGCTGAGAGGGAATTAGTCTAAAATAGTAGCGGTGCAACTTTTCAGATTTAAGTAGAGTGCTTGTTAGTAAGTTAGTAATCTATATACATGGATTAGTTGTGTTAGTAGACTATGTGTGAGGTATCGATCTGGAACCAAATGCGAGGACACGGGATTGCAAAAATGAGGTGCTTTATTGAATAAGGGGGATAACCCCTGCAGAGAAAAAGGCAACAGTACAGAGTCCGTAATCCAAAGCTCAAAGCTCAGATGCAGGAAATCAAACTGATTACAAGGGGAAGGCACATGAGGAAGAACCTAATCACATGAAATTGGCTAAAGCCAAAACGTGGACAGGGAACACAAGACATTCCTATAAACAACCCAGCAATAAAGATTATGGATAAAAAGCCCATCCGCCTTAATCATTGCAATATCCTCGAGAAGCATAAATTGCAAAGTTTTGAAAGCTTTGGCAACTTGTGTTTCCTCAAACTCATTTTCAAATGCATCAATAATCCAGTTCCTGAGCCACTCAGTTCATTTATTCAGAGACAAAACAGCAACAACAGAGTCACCAGAGGCTCCATCAACCACAACCGTACAATCCCACACTGCAGGACTTCGTTTGGTCAGTCTGCCTTCACCTACAGAGGCACTAAGCTCTGGAACTCACAACCAACTGAACTTAAGACAATATCTGAGTTTAAAATGTTCACCTCAAAGCTCAAGATTTGGTTGAAAGAAAACCAGAATTGTACCCACTTGTAAATAGCGTGGTGTGTGTGTGTGTGTGTGTGTGTGTGTGTGTGTGTGTGTGTGTGTGTGTGCGCGTGTGCGTGCATGTGTGTGGATGTTTGAATGAATCACATGATTCTTGTGTAGAGGGTGAATGGGTAATTTTTATGTAGATTGGATAAGAGTTTTAAAGGTGGAGCAGAAAGGCCCAACCAGGGACAGGAGTTGAGAACTAGCTTTTGCTATATACTTTATTTGCATCACATCAGCTGCAATATTAATTTGTAACTATGTTGATTTGCAATGTCCCTGTCCAATAAATAAATAAATAAATAAACAAAGAAATAAAATAATCCTTGTCCGATTAATCCAGATTTGTCAAACACCAGGGTCTCATCACATTACATGATGATAAACCATGCTCATAATCTCTGCGAGATGGTTTATTCTCCATCGGAAATTGTGCAGAAATTGTATATAAATGAAAGCACCATTAGCATGTCTCTAGGGCTTCCTCACTAATTGCAGAGGGCTGTGCTCGAAGTTTTGGCCTCAGATGAAAGCAAACGGAAGCCACACGGACATCGATATGGCATGCAAGGCCAGGCTCTGTCAGCCAGTCTCACTGAGCTGCTTGGATTCACGAAAACTTGGTAACAGCCTGGGCCAGATTTGACAAAAGTGGCCAACTCAGTTTACCAGATGATTTTGTTGATATTTTGGCATGAGGCCATGATTTTCTGTTACTTTAATTTAGGCAGATGGTACTAGGACAACAGTATCTTAACTTAAACAGGTTCAACTGCTTTTATCATGATAATATTTAAAATCAGTGACCAAAAATAGTTATTGAAAAGTTATTCTCAATTTAACACTCTACTGCAGCATATAGGAGCTCAGTTTAAATGATAAATATGAGCTTTATGTGAAAACAAAATTTTGTGCAATACCGCTATTAAGTTTGAATTTGCGTGACATTCATGTTACGCTCGCTAACATATTCCATGCAAGCATTTATGACACAGTAATTTACATAAAACAAAATCATGTATTACAAGATGTTTTATCCAGTATTTCAAAAACAGTTTGTATTTGGGGCCAATAAAAGTATTTCTTATGAATTAATAACACAGTTATCTGTATTTTAGTTATTTCAAATCATTGTATCCCAGGTGAGATTTAATTACTGCTTTGCAAGTTTTAAACATTAGGGATGTTAATTTTACAACCTCAACCTGACAATGCTCATGATGTAAATGTCATTGTTTAGGCGTGTGTTTGTTTGTTCTATCGTTCGGGACGATATTGGAGTTCTTGTCCATCGAATTCCTGGCCCAGCTGGCTGATTGAGCTGGGGCGGAGTTTTCCGGACCCGATATATGTGACCAGGGGTTCACCACACCTATCGCTAGAGTGTTTGTTTGTTTCTAGCACTTCGGCCGGAGAAAATCTCTCTCTAGTTAAACCTCCTAGTGATTTTTTATATTACTTTATTGTTAGGAATTGCTTCTTTCATAAATTTTCTCTCTCATTATTTATTTTCTCTCGCACTGTGTCCATGTTGCAGACTTTTATTTGTCCTTGGAAGCGCGAGCCTTTACCAGAGGTTTTTATTTCTTTTGTCTTTGTCTTTTATCTGGACAGCTCATTGCTCTTTCTGTCGCAGGTTGCAGCACCTGGTGTCCTATCGCCGCCCATTACAGTAAAATGCAAATGAAGGATGGCAACCGTAGGTTGAACGGTATCTTGCCGAAAGGGTCGTGTTTTTGTCAGCGAGAACCATGAAGGTCAAGGTCGATCGCCAACAAAAACTAATCAGCCGAGCGTCTGACCATATACTACATTCACACCAAGTTTGAAGTCGATCCGATTAAGCCACTCAAAAAATGAGGGTTTCGTCAACCCCTCAAATTGACCAAAAATTGACCTTGACCTTTGACCTTGACCTTGATGGAGTCCCCCGAATGATGGGAATCGTGATGAGTCATTGTTTGGCAACTGAACAAGAGATCACAAGGAGCAAGCATCACGCAGAGCAGAGAAAATTGCTCAGGAAAAATTTCCGGTAAAAATCTGTTTTTTCGTCATAACGTCACCAAATAAGGTCACAGCGCGAAAATTTTGACTGATCTGGAAAGCGGTCATCAAGGGCTTTCATATAAGGCATTACGCAACATAGTTCTTGCAAGTTCAAAATTTGACCTTGGGGTCAAAATTTGTTGACCTTTAGCGAGAACCATGAAGGTCAAGGCCGATCACCACCACAAACTAATCATCCGAGCGTCTGACCCTATACTACATTCACACCAAGTTTGAAAGTCGATCCGATTAAAGCTACTCAAAAAATAACGGTTTCGTCAAACCCTCAAATTGACCAAAAATTGACCTAGACCTTTGACCTTGATGGAGTCCCCCGAATAATAGGAATTGTGATGAGTCATTGTTAGGCAACCGTACAAAAGATCTCTAGGAGCAGGCATCACGAAGAGCAGAGAAAATTGTTCAAGAAAAATTTCCGGTAAAAATCAGTTTTTTTCGTCATAACGTCACCAAATGACGTCAGAGCGCAAAAATTTTGACTGATCTGGAAAGCGGTCATCAAGGGCTTTCATATGAGGTATTACTCGACATAGTTCCTGCAAGTTTAAAAATTTTCAACCTTCAGCTAGACATGAAGGTCACGGTTGATCGCCACCAAAAACAAAAGGCCCAGTCACACAGCGAAAACGCATGAATTACGCATGAATTACGCATGAATTACGCACAGATTTTCGTTTCTGCGCGGAGCGTACGTCGTATGCGTAATTCGTAGGTGGAACGAACGTGGACTGTCAGTGATTGTAAGTGGATGTGCGTCGAAGGCGGTTTGTGCGTGATTTTGAGTTTTGAACGGTTCAAAAATTTTCCGACGCACAACTGTGCGTTGGTGTGCGTAATTCATGAGTCGGCATGCGTAGTTTATGCGTCGAGTATGCGTAACTATGCGCGGGACACCCGTCGGCCGTCAGTGCTAATGCGTCAGAACTGGTTTGATTCCGCGCACGTCCACGTCCGTCCACTGATGCCCCACGTTCATATCACGCATGAAACGGGCACGTATCACGTTCATTCCACTGACATCCACTGACAATCAATTATAAAACTGACGAATAACTGACATATCACTGACGGAAAACGCATAACGACGCATATCCACTGACGAGTGACGCATTTCCGACGCACGACTGACTGACAGAAAACTAATGATTCACTGATGTTCCACTGACGAACCACTGACAACTCACGTATGTATTTTGGCATATAAAAGCAGCCATTTTGGGCACTTTTGCCATTCCAGACCTACGGGACCTCCTAGCAGCAGCACCAGCAGCAGGTTTTTCAGCAGCAGCAGCTTCTGGTGGATCTACATGGACTTCTTCTTCAGCAGCTTTCTTCTTCTGCACCCTTGTCTTTGAGGGCTGGCGAGCTTTCCTGGGTGGCATCTCTTGAAGTGTTCTTGATTGGCGAAAGGTACTGAGGAACTCCCGTCGTTCACCGCTTTTTATATGCGCTGAACCGAAGCAATAGTGACGCCGAAGGTGCGTTTTTCGTGCGTGCTCCGCCAGTGATTCATGCGTTGGGCGTGCGTCGAATGTTCGTGGAACACTGCACCGTGTTTGCTATTATGCGTCGACGTGCGCGATATGTCAGTGATTGTAAGTGATACATGCGTGGTTCATGCGCGATTCATGCATGATTCGTCCGAGATTTCTACCCCCGACACCCCGAAAAATTGGTCAATTTCTCAACGCACAAGCACGCACAAACCCAATCTGTGCGTGATTTGTGAGTGATTCGTGCGTGATCGGCTGTGTGACTGGGCCTTAATCAACTTAGCGCCTGACCATATACTACATTCACACGAAGTTTGAAGTCAATCTGATCAGAGCTACTCAAAAAATAAGGGTTTCGTCGACCCCTTAAATTTACCAAAAATTGACCTTGACCTTTGACCTTGACCTTGATAGAGTCCCCAGAATGATGGGAATGATGGTAGGCAACTGCACAAGAGATGAAAAGGAGCAGGCAACGCGCACAGCAGAGAAAAGTGTTCAAGAAAAATGATTACAGACAAAAAAACAAACAATAAACAAACATTCCGACCAACATATAAAAAAAAAAAAAAAAATTTTTTTTAAATAATAATAAAAAATAAATAGAAAATAAAAAAATAAAAAAATAAAAAAATAATAAATAAATAAATAAAAATCAAAGAGCAGTCAGAAGCAAAGATTATTCAGCCTCGACTGTATTGAAAATATTACAACTGCACATTATTTGATGAATTCCATTTTTTTATTATTATATAATTATTATTTATTATTATTTTATTTTATTATTAATTTTTTGTTTTTTCCACTTTTTATCCCCAAACTGAACGATGGAGAAAACTTGGAACAGTGGTGAACCTTCCCAGGAGTGGGCAGCCAACCAAAATGACTCCAGGAGCGCATTGCTGACTCATCCAGGAGGTCACAAAAGACCCCAGATCAACATCTGAAGAACTGCAGCCCTCACTTGCCTCAGTTAAAGTCAGTGTTCAATATTCAACAATAAGAAAGAGACTGAGCAAAAATGGCATCCATGAGAGAGTTCCAAGGTGAAAAGCACTGCTGACTAAAAAGAACACAAAGGCTCCTCTCACAATTGCCAAAAAAACATCTTGATGATCCAAAGACTTTTGGGAAACTATTCTGTGGACTGACGAGACAAAATTTGAACCTATTGGAAGGTGTGTGTCCCGTTACATCTGCTGTAAAACTAACACAGCATGTCATAAAAAGAACATCTTGCCAACAGTCAAACATGGTGGTGGTAGTATGATGGTCTGAGCTGCTTCGCTGCTACAAGGACCTGGACGACTTGCCGTAATTGATGGAACTATGAATTCTACTCTCTACCAGAAACTCCTGAAGGAGAAAGTCCGACCATCAATTTGTGACCTCAAACTCAAGCGCACTTGGGTTATGAAGCGGGATAATGATCCGAAACACACCACTAAGTCCATCTCAGAATGACTTAAAAGAACAAAATGAAGGTTGTGGAGTGACCTTGTGACCTTAAGTCCAGACTTAAATCCAATTGAGATGCTGTGGCATGACCTTAAAAAAAAATCAGGAAGGGGGCGAATACATTTTCACAGCATTGTACAGTAGCCAGCTAGCTAGCTACGGAGCTACATGAAAAAACGGGCTGCTCAATGCCACGGCTTTCATATAGGTCTGTTGCTAGCTAGCTGGCAACAGTAGATGTGAAATGAGGGTATGCCAAAATGTTAGTGCAGTACACATAAACTGAGCCAGAAATACAGAACATTACTAGTATAACTATTGGTGAAATTGAGCCTTTATCAGGCTTTGGCTGAATTGTTCGTAATTTTATAAATGTGCTGGCTAGCTTGGTTAGCAAGCTAACTGATGGAGGGAACATGCAGTCTTACGGAATCACACAGGACTGCATATTAATTGCATATTAATTTACCATGATGCAACTTCACAGATTCAACCAAATTTTAATTAGCTGATCTGCTACAGTATATCTGTTAACGCGCAAAATTAGAAGGTGATGGCTGCTTGCACTCATGAAATTTTGAGCATTAAAGGATTGTGACTCACTCACATTCAGAAATCCACTCATAACTTGATTTTCCTTTGGGAACATTTGAAAAACAAAGTGTTTGTGTTTCCTCCCAGAGATCTCGACGAACTGCAAAATGACCCGGCTATGGTGAGACGTGCAGTTGAGGACGTGCTCCGTCGCCGTCAGCTTTGCGTCGAAAGGGGAGGGGGACATGTTGAAGGTGTCCTTGCATAGGCAGAGGGCAGTGTGTTGACTTTCACTGACTTCCATCGATAAAACTTAGAAAAATAACATTTTCAAAGGTCATTTAATCAGTCACGCACAACAGAAATGTTGCAGTCAGTGGTGTCCTTGAAGAGCTAAGGACATTTTTCCTTTGCATCGAAATGGTGAAACGATATAAACGTGGTATATTCACCCGCTGAAGTTGGATTACCATTTTTTTGATACCCACTGTATAGCTATTGCAGGGAATGCAGCAATTTTGGTGGGATTCAAATCACAAAGCAATGAAGCTGCTGCATATCCAGCTGAAAGGTAGGCTTATGCATAAGAATTACAGGCTTGGTAATGCGGACAGGCCAAACACCAGTTTCCTGCGACAGCAGTTTGACTTACTTTGTGATTTGTATCGTGTACGCCAAGCCAGTATTGTGACTGGAGAAGTAATGAGTAGAATTATGGTCTGGAACACGTAATGACAGGTGACATCTGAAAGATGCGTGTGCATTTGGTGATTTAGCAAGCAACTTCATTTTATTTTCTGGCATTTTTATTATTTTTCTGAGATAATTCTGTCTGAAATTACTGCACATTTTTTGGCAAACCCATGTCATCAAGACTTTTTAAAATGACCCAGAATGTGATACTATTTCAGCAAAACCAAGGCACTGAGGTATATTCATGGTCCAGAATAACCCAGACATTGAGAAAAGCGTTGTATGCAATTGCACGATCCATTGAAAACTGATTAACCCCCCCACCCTGAGTGTCAGCGAGCTGGAAATTCTTCACTGGAATTCTCACAGCTCGCATTCCTCGCGGACTGTAAAGGAATCTCTTTGGAATGTTGTTCCGACCTGAGCGGTACCTTGTTAATATTCTATGGAGTTCTGCGGCAGACCGTTGTCCATTTCTCGGGGATATGATCACGTAGATAGACCGAGAGACCACATTTTGTTTGTGTCCATACTATTCTCCTTGTAAGCACTTAAAATTTTATTATTTCCATTGAAGAATTATCTTCAATTGAAAAAAAAAACAGACAATATAAGCTCTACGTTTCATCCCTACAGCATAACTATCACTAAGTATGGGGCCAGAGCAGTATAATGCAGATTAGACCTTAAGAGTCCCTGCTCAGGCAGGGCATCTAATTTGCGTGTTCAAATGATAAACAGTTTTTTGAGGCTGCAGGAATGAACCCGAGCGCAAATCTCCCCCTTACTGCTGCAGGAAGCTCTCAGATCTGGAAGACTGCCGACTTTTTCATGCAAGGAAAGATATTTCAGACATATTAATGGGACTGAAGTCAACAAAGTGTTTACTGAGCTTAAAGCAGAGCTTAAGAGATTCGTCAGAATCGAACTCTCTGCGTACTTCTTGAGGACAGTTAAAAAAAAAAAAAGTCATTAAACAGTGGTAAGTTATGACATTGATAATGTGAAAGTGAGCTAAAACTGTTGAGAAGATATCAGGCGTAATTAAGCATCATCCCAGTTGCTGTTATTCAGTTCTGTCCTGAGAAGACATGTGAAAACAACAGACGCGCTCCTGGAATAAAGGTTCAGGACAGACCCTGATGCGCCATTCCATCTCCAACTTCACCACAACAATATTTGAAATTACTTAAGTGTTTGAGTTACTCTGTGGATTCCCTCATGTCATGAATAACAACCAATCAGTCTTGATGTTCAGCGAAGTCAATCAGAAGACTCTTTACGACTGGTAGATTATGACTGATTTAGAATTGTTACTTCAGGTACTCACAATGCAGAGCTTTAAAAGTCATAGCGATCAAAACCATGACTATTTTGATATTTTACTGTAATATCTTTTGAAGTGAAAACTCATGGAGCCGCCCAAGAACAACGTCCCTATGCTTTGCTGCAGAAGACTAATCGTGAGCCTTTTTTGAAATGTAATTCCTGTCATCTGTATCCAGATTATGTCATTTATTTTGCACAGCTGTTAACTGTAGGGAAGCCTTTATAAATGCTGACCCTGAATCAGATCAAAAAATTCAAGTTTCTTTATAGTGGCTCGCTGCATCCTTTCTTCTTGGAAGAGCAATAAACAATCCTACATACTACCGGGACTGATTTCAATAGCATGACCACTTCAGATAGTCATAGGATTTTTTATCTCTTTTGAGATTGTGGGCAGGTTTATGCAGAATCTTTAACCTTCATCCTACAAACACAAACTACCAGGCGGGTCCGTACGGACCCCAGGAGGGAAGACCGTGAAATCAATGCATTACGAACAAATTCAATGCAGCAAACTCACATAACTTTATTGAAGAACAAAATCCACTACTGCTGAATATCAATGATGTATTATAAATGCAATAATATTGCAATAACTAGCATATGATTAGCAGATTATAGCACCACAAAAATTTTGGCATTATATACATGAATTTTGCAGCTCATGCTGCTGTAAAACATTCTGAATTACAACTTCTGTCTTTTCTTACGGAATTTAAATCAAAAACATAATTGTAAAATAATTTTCATTGTTTGTGTTCAGAATCTGCCTTAACTTTCAGTGTGCTATTCAATTAAAAAATAAAAGACAGATAAGTTAACAAATTAATCACACCTTCACAATGCAAAAAGTTGATCTTCCGGTGCATTAGTGTTTTAATTAAGACATAAATTCGGACAAATTCATAAAACGGTGAGGCAGTATGTCACATACTTTTAAAATGGCGAACGAATATATAGGTGCGGGACCCAGACGGCCCCACTTGGTTGGATGACGGTTAAAGATACAGTGAACAAGGAAAATGCTGAGATCCTGGCGAAAGAAGTATTAATTCATCAATTCATACCTCTTTCCCCAGGATCTCTGCGTTGAATTAATTTATTTATCGATGAAACCTCCTTGTCTACGACAATTTGCCAAGCTTATATTTTGAAATCTGGACTCTGAATTAAATTAGATGTAATAGCTTGATGGGGGTTCAGCACAGGGGCTGTACAGTAAAATCCTCTTGTTCGCTTCGACAGATGGTCACACGGCATGAGGACAGAGAGAGAGCCTGGTGTAGAGTCACACTCTGAGGTCAGGCTTAACTTTTGTAATATAGGGTGCAGTACACAGGACATGACACAGCCACCATGTATCATTAATCGTTTCTCCATACTTGTTTCTCCATACTTTATAAACTGGTGAGCCTGAATTAAATTTAGGACCATTGAATTTTACAGGTTGACCATAACTGACAAGTCATCAACAGTGGCTCTATAGCATTAAAACCGCAGCATTAAAAACTCAAAGGGACAAAATGGACCTTCTGGATGGAAGTTTGGATCCAGAATTAGTACACTGAAGAGCACAATCTCCATTGTCCCAGGGTGTGTGTCTTCCATGGCCAATAGGGAGGACTTGAGACTCCCTGTCTATGAAGATTAGACTTTTTGTCATACTTTCGGTCACTAGTCTCATTACAATGATGTTGTCATAACATTTGAAATTTGCTGTGGGGTGAAGACGAGGTTATCATGATATTTACAAAAATGCGAGAATAAACAGAGGGAGTCCCTGATGTTATTCCCTCCGCTCGGATTTATTATCCCAGAACACTGATGTGATGCTGCCATTCTCCGAGTCCAGCTCTCAAAATCCCAGCTATGCATATTTAAGCAGTGATTTTAACCTCACTAAAATAAGCAGAGCAAGCTCAAAATAGCTCTGCTGTATAAAGAAACAAGTTAAATGTCACATCCACAATGTTACATTGTGGTTTAAAACTGAGGGGTTCAGTGCAATAACTTGATAAATGCCAATCTCAAACAGAATATACTGTCACCATGTACCAATGCTGTGTGCTGGTCAGAAATTTGCTTTTCTCATGATATACTGTTTCTGAATCTATCTGTGGGAAAATTTAAATAAAATATATAACATTTTTATCCCCCTCTTTCATATAAAACAGGAGATTGGCATTCATCAAGTTATTGCTCTGAACCCTTCAACTGTACTAGAATAAACATGGATGATCAAAACCATAAGCACATGTTAAGTCAGAACGGATTGACATATGTTTAATACCAAGTCTTCTTGGTTTCTGAAATTATGACGATAGCATATTTTAAAGATCAAACAATCAACAACCATCATTTGCCATTAAAAAGTGCTTCATATATACAGTACAATAAAAGATCTGGAATATTTTCCCTGAAACTCTCCCCTCCACAAGTTTGTTGTGCAAATTGTACAACATTTCCACGTGTCCCCTAATGGCACAGCATGTCCCCACAATATCCCGTGACTGGCTGTACCCCAGGTGAGATGACAGGGAACCTTTAATCCCAACCAGAAACTTAGAATGAATTATACACCATTGTCTTGAAAACAGCCGATTATAATTGTAGGTTCTTCAAAGTTTTATACAGAAATTCTCAGCCGCGGCCTGCAGGGGGCCTCTATTCACCGCCGGGTGGCCGCAAGACATTGGGGGCAAACCAAGAGCTACAGAAGCAACTCCGATCACAAAACCCTAAACATATCCAGTAGCAATTTCTCTAAAATACACATAACTTTACCCTTTGCACTTTACACATATTCCTTTACCCTTTAAAATGCAATCATTTTATGAGCAAATTTCTCCCAAACTAAAATGCTTACAGCTCGAAACACTTTGACTACAGGCATAATCATGGTCTTGATTGAAAGGCGACACTCATTAGATGGCTCTCAAATAAGGTTATGACATAATTTTAAATACTATCTTTGCTATTATCTCTGCACTGAAAAACAGCTTGCTGAGTACTCAAAGTTTTGAACAATATATTGCTCCACAAAGTGGCACAATATTTCATGATATAAAAACGCAATTATGCCTTGCGGCCTGCCCTCAGGTCGGAGCTTGCCAAAGGGTTAAATAAAGGGTCTGTTAAGTTTATCTAGGTTTTTAAACATGGATGTTTAGATCTTTCTGTTCTGTTTATTTTGGTCTTGTCTTTCGGTTCCCAGTGTTTTCCACCTGTCTGTGTTTATCTTCCCTTTTCCACTTGTCTTGACCCCCCTGCTGTTCCCTCTGACCGTGTCTGTTGTCGCACCCCCCTCTGCTCTCTCTTGCCTCCCTTCTTACCTTTCTCTCCTTTCCCTCATCACCTCTTCCTCTGTGAAAGCCCTCTGCTTTCTTGCCATGTTGCCAGTTTATCTCAGTTCTCAGCTTGTAACTTTTGTGCCTTTTTCCATGTTTTCATTTACAAGGTTCTGAATGTTTTTGTTCAGTTTTTCAGTATTGGATTGCCCCTTGTATCTGTTTGTGCTCTAGTTACGACTCTGATTGTATCGTTGGTTTTTGGATTCTGCCTTCAGTCCTGTACTGCCCAGTCTCTTTCTTATTATGGAATCATTAACACTACCCGTAGCAAGTGATATCTGCTGTTTTTTGTTTAGATGTAACTCTTTTCTTTTGTGACCGCCTGGATGAGCCGTTGATGAGTTCTTCGAGGAAAAGTGGTGGGCTGGCCACTCCTGGGAAGGATAGTGTCATGGTTTGTGAGGTGTGCGTGTGGTTTGGACTTTTCTTTGCGGTTCTCGTCCCGGGACGATATCAAATTCCTTGGCTATCGGATTCTTTACCCAGCTGGCTGATTGAGATGGGGCAGCGTCCGGCACACCCCCTTCGCTAAAGTGTCTGTTATTAGCTTTGCACTGTAGCTGAAGATATTTGTAGTCAGGTTTTGTATGACTTTAAATCTTCTGATTATTGGAGTTTCTTCTCGCTTTTTTCTATCTTGCTTTGCTTCCGTGGTTCGGACTATTATACGTCCTTTGGAAGCGCAAGTACTTTAGTTAGGTCTGTATTATTCTCTGTGTTTGTACTGTGTCCGTGCTGCTCACTTTCGCTCTGGTCATTGCGCTTGGCCTCCTAATTCTACCAGCCATCACAGAACACTCTAGCCAGCATGGAGTCGTCCGCAATGGCTGCGTCAGAGAAAGTTGTGGCTAATCGACAAGCTGCTCTCTCTCGATATGGCAAGGATCTTTCTAGCCTGAACAATCAGCAGGCTACACTAGTTGGCGGAGAGAGTACACCGTCAGGCGAATGCTATGGAGAGACAGGAAAACGTTCTGTTAACTATAACTGAGTGTATTAGAGCCTTGTCCACTCAGATCACACAAAATGTTACACAAGCACAATCCCTACACCTTCCCCGAGAGCCAAAACTCCAGTTACCCCCAAGATATGGAGGCGAGGCAGGAAGATTTCATTGCCCAGTGTAAAACATATTTTTTAAAGCACAGCCTTCACGGTTCGTGAACGATGAGTCTCGGGTTTCATTTACTTTAGCCCTGTTGACTGACAGCACTCACTTGGGTCGGCCCACTAATTCGATCACATTCACCGGTAGTGAATACTGTGGAGACTCTCATTATAGAAGTGGTATCGGTGTCCGATCAGGATGTTTGTGGTCAGGACACGGCTACGCGTTTTTGCATCTGACGCAGGGCTCTGAGAGTGTCGCTGAGGTTTCAATCTCATTTCACTCCTTGGCGACAGAGACAGGCTGGCCAGAAGTGCCTCTTATGACATTTTTTGTTCATGCTTTGGCTGAGGAGGTTAAGGACCCTCAGGCTACATTGGAGCCTTGTGTTTTCCTGGATTCGTTGGTTCGCACTGCAGTGCGAATTGATAATCGCATTTGCGAACGTAACAGGGAGAAACGTACTGCATTGACTCTTGCTAGCAATGGGGCTAATGCTCTTTGCAGCAAGCATACAGCACCCATTCCGCCCACTGATATTTCCACTCCTGGTGAGCCTATGTAGGTTGATGGCTCTTATGAGAGCCGGGCTCATAAGCCCGTTCGCAGATGTATAATCTGCTATAATTGTTGCAAACCGGGACATATCCGTCCAGGCTGCCCTGAGCTTCAGGGAAACGGGAAGTCCCTCTTGCGGTATGGGGGGCGCTAGAGGGACAGACCCAATTTCCCTTCTGAACTTTAATCCCTGTAGAATTGACTGTGGGGAGACAGAGAATATTTATCGAAGCGTTTGTGGACTGTGGCGCTGTGGATTGTTTTATGGAAGTGGAGTGGGCTAGGAGACATTCCATTCCCATTCTCCCTCTTTTACATTCACACACTGTAAGGTCTTTGGACGGTCGACCACTGGGAACTGGATTTATAACCGAAGTCTCTGAATCATTGACTCTGTTCATCTCTTTTGGTAGCCATTCTAAGGAGGTCCAGTTTCTTATTACCAGTTCTCCTGTTTTCCCTGTCATTTTCGGACACTCTTGGCTACGGGAACGTAGGCCCCATATCATTTGGGGAAGTCAGGATAACCCTATCGTCCAGTGGGGGACTGATTGTAGGTCCCACTGTAGGGAGAGTTTGTGTATCGTCCCGGGCATCGATCTGTGGGGGAGGCTGACGCTTGGAGTGATTCTGAGGAGACTGAGGAGTTTGTCTCACACAACCCTCCTGGACTTCCTTGTGTTGACGGAGACATGGATTTCACCAGACATCACCACAACGCAGTCGGCTCACTTTACCTCCTTCTACTTCTCCCACATCCCCGGCCATCCGGGCGAGGTGGTGGGGCCGATTTGTTAATCTCTCCTATGCGGAAATTTTCTCCTCTTCCTCTTCCAGACCTTTCCATCTCCTCCTTTGAGTTTCATTCTGTCTCCATATCCTCTTCAACTAACCTGTTTATCATTGTATCGTCCCCCAGGCCCCACAGGATGTTTCTTCGATGAGCTGGACGTCCTGCTCAGCACCTTCCCTGAAGACAGCAGCCCACCGATTCTCCTGGGATACTCAACCTCCACCTTGAGGCCTCAGTCTGCCGTCTTTCTTCCTATCCTCCACTCCTTTGGCCTTTCCCTCCTGCCCTCACCCCCAACTCACACAGCTGGCAATCACCTCGACCTGGTCCTTCTTCACAACTGCTCCTCCTCTGATCCCACTGTAACCCCTCTCCACCTGTCTGATCACCACTTCATCTCCTCTACCCCTCTCTCCCCTCTCCAACCATCCCTATTACAGATTGCCGTGACCTCTGCTCTCTCCCCCCTCCTCGCTTCCTTTGTCACTGCTTACCTCCCTTCCCTTGAATCCTTCTCTGAATCTGCTGCCTCCTCTCTCTTTTCCTCCCTCTCATCCTAACTTAACACTCTCTCTCCTCTTGTTTCCAGGCCAGCCAGATCATCCCCACCCAGACCCTGGATGTCAAAAACTCTCCACTCCAGCAGAGAGGAAGCAGAGAGGAAAAGGAAAAATTCCAGGGCCCTAGCAGACCTGTCCCACTACCAGTCCCTCCTAGCTGAATTCTACTCTTCAGTTACCTCGGCTAAAATTAAATTTTACCATTCTAAAATCCAGAAATCAATCTCTAACCCTCGCCAATTGTTTTCTGTCTTCTCTTCTCTCCTCAGCTCTCCGCCTGTCACACCTGCGACCTCCATCACAGCAGGGGACTTCGCAGCCTTCTTCGAGGATAAGATTGTGTCCATCCGCAACTCCTTCTCCTCCCACCCTCCCCTCTCCTCCTCCCCTCCTGTTCCCTCCTATCTCCTTTCTGCTCCTTTCTCACTGTCCTACCACATGTGCTCTCGACCCTATCCCCTCCTCCCTCCTCCTCGCCGGCCTCCCAGCATCTGCCATCAGACCCCTGCAGCTCATCCAGAATGCTGCAGCTCTTTTAGTCCACAACCTACCGAGGCATTTCAACATCACCCCCCTGCTCACAAGGCTCCACTGGCTCCCTGTTACAGCTCGCATAAAATTTAAGACATTAAAGCCTACTAGGGAGTCAACGGAACAGCTCCAGCATACATCCAAAGATTGTTCAGACCTTACACCCCTGCCAGAGCACTCCGCTCTGCTACTTCTGGTCGCCTGACCCTCCCCCCCTCCGCTCCTCCCCTTCCTGCTCAAGGCTGCTGTCTGTCCTGGTACCTCGTTAGTGGAATGATCTATCTATCGAGGTGCAAACGGCAGAATCTTTGAGCACCTTAAATCCAACCTCATCAGGCTCCACCTTTTCCCCCACTCCACTGCCCTGAATCTTGTCCTTACATCCCTTGATTTGTTGCCCTTTTACCTGATATTGTTGCACTTAATTTCTTTTTGCCTTTTTACCTGATTTTGTTACCGTTTTACTTGATTCTGTTGCCCTTTACTCGATTTGTTGCAGTTTTCCTTGATTTTGTTGGCCTTTACTTGATTTTGCTGCAGTTTACTTGGTCTTATCAGTTTATTTGGTTTGCTTATTGGTTTATGTCTGTAACAACCGAATGTGTTCTGTCACTTACTGTACTGTTGGCACTTCTACTTGTCCCCTCGGAGCGCTGCACTTTTGTACTGGTCTTTTGCACTTTTGTACGTCGCTCTGGAAAAGATCGCCTGCTAAAACTTGGAATGTAATGTAATCTAGAAAGAGGGCTGGAGGAGGGGTTGGAGTGGGATCCTCAATTTGACTGGCGGCAGCCAGAGGTGGATTGCTATTCTGAGGATTTCTCTGACTCGGAATCAGACATAGAGATGGCAGGTTCCGAACAGGGTGAGAATTTGGGGGCTGCTCTGAACTTTTGTCTGCCTCCTAATTTTCCTAATGATTATGCTGATCTAGGTGAGGTTTTTAGCAAGCAATGGGCCTTGACTTTACCTCCTCATTACACATACGATTGCGAGATCAAACTATACTCCCCCCAGGGGTTCATTATTCTCGCTGTCAGGGCCTGGGTTTAACAGCTGATAGCCCATCTTCGTGGTGTCGATTTTAGCATGGGCTAAATATTCTCACAATTAACTGGGTAACTCCTCCACAGGCCTTTCCCCGTTTGAGGCTCAGTTGGGTTATCAGCCTCCACTGTTTCCTGAGACTGACTGGGATTCAGAGGTTCCTTCGGTTAATTACTGTGTTCTGTGTTGTCGGTCAGTTTGGGCCAGGGTCTGTTACTCTCTGTTGCGCTCTGGACGGAAACAAAAGACCGCCGCAGATAGAAGGTGCCATTCAGCCCCATCTTATTGGGTTGGAAAAAAGGTCTGGCTTTCCACGCGGGACCTGCCCTAGAGAGTGGAGTCACGGAAGTTGGCTCCCTGCTTCATTGGTCCTTTTAAGATGTGCAAAGAACCAATCCTATCCCAGTACGGTTGAAGCTCCCTAGATCCTTATGGATCCACCCCTCTTTTCATGTCCCCAGGCTCAAACCGGTTAGCACTTGCATCCTGGCTCCGGTCGACAAACCCCTGCCGCGGATGATTGAAGGGGGCCCTGTTTACACTGTTCGTCATATTTTAGCCGAGAGGCATGTGAGTCGTGGGGCTCAGTTTTTAACAGACTAGGAGGCTAATGGTCCTGAGGAGCGTAGCTGGGTTCCTTCTCGGGATATCCTGGATCCCACCCTTATCCAGAGTTCCGCGCGCAGGGCTGTCTGGGAACTTCTGGTGTTCCTTAGGGGGAGGATTCCTGTCATGGTTTGTGAGGTGTGCGTGTGGTTTGGTGGACTTTTCTTTGCGGCTCTCATCCTGGGACGATATCAAATTCCTTGGCTATCGGATTCTTTACCCAGCTGGCTGATTGAGATGGGGCAGCGCCTTCCAGGACTCTATATGAGCAGGAAGTCCTGCACGCCTCCTTCGCTAGAGTGTCTGTTTTTTGCTTCGCACAATAGCTGAAGATATCTGTATTCACGTTTTGTATGACTTTCTATCTTCTTATTGTTGGAGTTTCTTCTTTTTTCTATCTCTCTCTTTGCTTCCGTGGTTCGGACTATTATATGCCCTAGGGAATGTGCGAGTACTTTCGTTTGGTCTGTATCATTCTCTATGTTTGAACTGTGTCGAAGCTGCTCACTTTTTCTCTGGTCATTGCGCTTGGCCTCCTACTTCTACCGACCAACACAGATAAATGTCAATGACTTGTGAATACAAATTGTTTCTGATCAGTTCTTGAGTTTCTTTAGATCAGAGCATCATGTGCTGCTTTTTGCCTAAGCCACATTGCCAGACAAGTTACATTTAAGTGGTGTTTACATTCAAGAGGGTCGATGGTAATCATACCTGAGTGTGTCTAGTGAGATTTAACCCAATTATCAATTGAATTTGTTTTATTAAATGATTTAGAAACTTAAGGAGCAATTATTTTCCACATAAGCCCAGGTAGATAAAATAAAAGGAATCAGGATGGGGCAAATAATTTTTAACAGCACTGTAGATCAGGGGCATATAGTTGGGGGAGTGTTAAAATGATTCTGGTTAGATATGAGGCATGTGACATGGAGGAATATTTGGATGATTATTGTGAGATCATGAGCATATGGTATGATGGAGAGTTAGTACGATTATAGTTGGATCAGGTGCATAATGGTATGGGAAGTGTTGGGATGATTCTGATTAGATCAGGGGTATATAGTGTGGGGAAATGTTAGTATGATTATTATGAGATAAGGGTGATCCTAGCATTGGGAAAGTTAGGATGATTACTTTCAGATCCAGGCCATACAGTACGATATGGCAGAATTTTAGTACAGTTCTTGTCAGATCAGAAAATGGTATCATCTTGGATAGATCAGGGTCACATGATGTGACAATGTCAGACAGATTCTTGTTTGATCATGGGCATATGACACAGGGGAATGTAAAGACGATGCCAATTAGATCAGGGGCATACGGTTTAGGGTAATATTAAGATTTCTCTTAGATTCAGGGCTTGTGGTGTCAGAGTTGATTCACTTAATTGGCGAACATTTTCATTCAATAATAACAAAACAAACCCACTGATTTCCAAGCCCTGCAATCTTGAACAGTTTAACTATAGCGTTTATGAACTTGCAAATAGAACAACAGCACCAAGCAGGACCTCCATAGGGTCTCTGTCTTTACGTTACTCAGTATGTGTAGTCCAGCAAGTCTCTTGGTCTTTATGTCAGAATAGTGGGATGATATTTATGATAAAAGCTGGCCTGAGATAGCATGTGCCAACAAATGGAGGGTATTGTCACAAAGTAAAATGTAAAATATTCTCTGCATATCAAACATGACATCGCTCAAGCTTCATTTACAGGCGAGTTTACTCTGCAATGTCTCAACAGAGCAAATATTTATGTATTGTGAACAAACAGATCAAAAGATACACATACAGGAACAAACAAGAAATGGCATCTCAAAATAATAATCCTCAAAGCAGCATCGCTCAGAAGAAAGGGCTGCAGGAGTTATTGGACACTGTATACCCCATTATGCAAGAATTAAGCAGGACTATTGAACGGGACCTTCATTTTCATACACTTTCCATTATAATGCTCTGTACAATTGCAATAAGTGACTGACCAAGACTGTAAGCAGGTCAATCTAAGCACCTGCACACTCGCAGTTTGTAGCCATTGTAATCCATGCGTAATGCTGTTTGGCAGGGTCTTGTTGGAAAATGCAGGGACGTCCCTGGAACAAAGGATGTCTAGATGGTAGCATATGTTGATCTACAATTTATACTGATTTTTCTGCAATATTTGTTAAGATTCAGACAAGGAATCAGATGCAGAAATAGTTATTTGGTCATGATTTATGGATGGAGCACAGATCAGAATGGCGCTGTTCATTTCGGATGGAGTCGGCTTGGCTGTGGGGGCGTGTCTGAGCCCAGCTAGTGGTGTCCCTGGACAGCAGCCGGAAGGAGAATTGCCGCACATAATCAACGTGTTTTACATGTATGGTCTGTAACTTGCTCATTTCACAATTTTGTCATGTTAGTTCCACGTACCTTACGGCATTTGTAAAACCACCAGTTTCTCAAATGACTTACTTGTGGAAGAAGTGTGTTGTGTTTGCTGAGGGACACTCCTGACAGAGCAAAACAGTCAGAGGGTGGGATTGGGGTGTTTAGCAGGAACCTAGTCCCAATACCAATGACTGCAGAAGGCTTGGCAGGTGTTCCTAATAAACTGAACCAGGGCCGACTCAAGCCATTTGAGTGCCCTAGCCAAGATTAGGATTTTGCACCCGACTGTACGGTCAGGCTGAGAGTTGTTATGATTTTTGCCATCATATTTGGATCATAAATTGGACAACACAGTTATAAAGCTGAGTCATCAAACTTTCAAACATAATATACTAGTAGCAAAATATTGGAGGGTATAAAAACACTAATGCCTGGGCGGCCCACCCTGTGGCCGATGCTCATAAAAGGGTTAGCTAGCTTGCTTTACTTCAATTTAGCTGACCAGTAAAAGTTCTTAACAGTAAAAGGAATTAGTTATCAAAGATGACATACCTCTATATTGGGATTAATTTCTACTTTCTACTTCTACTTCCTGCGTTTTCTATAATGCGTCTGACAGCTTGCGCCTTTTTCATTGCGTGAAAATGAAATGTTAAAATAGCAATAACCAACCACGTGATATCATTCAGACCCATCTCTCTCCGAGATTAAAATGCGCATCAGTCTCCAATACCCCATCTCCTTCTGGAATTGGGGTTTGTGAGATAATAAAATCCAGTCTGAAGCAGTGAAACAACCGTGCATGGCAACCAGACAGTTTCTGTCGCATATGAGAACAATGTGGGCTATACGCATTGTGGATAATTCATCGCTACTTATCAGCATGGTGTTTAATTGTATCATAGCAACTGGCAGTGGGTTATCAGTGAATTATTTTATCTGAAGAGACATCAATCATCAGGGCCGGTGGCTATACCTGTGGGGTGTGAGTGGAACTGATCACATACAGTCAAAAAATTAGCGACTGGCCTACATCAACATCCCAGTATTGCATAAAATGCCCTCTTTTGGGGATTTTCATTGTTCATATTGACTCCACCGGAGTGCGTGCTGTATTCCTCATATCGACTGGGTTTTTGGAAATTAACATTTTCTTTTCTCAAAGACTTTATGAATTGGTGAATTGTGCCCTTTTCCTGACAGGCTGTCCTCTCATGAGCAAATATCCTGACAAGTTCCAAACAAAACAGGAGAGAGAAAAACCTGCTCACCAAACTGTTGACCAAAGACACGCCGTCAAATGATATAGGGGTTGTTAAAACATTTTCTCAGTTAATACCCTGGATCTGGGTATTTTGATTTGATTTTAAGTCATTAGAGTAACAGAACCAGGACTGGGGGGGTATAAAACGTTAAATAAATTAATCCACTCCAGTATTTGCTAAATGTCTCTCCATTTGACAGAGGAACTGCTTTTTTCTGTATTGAGTTCCTCAAATTCCGTAACTACTCCATGATTCCAGAGTCCAGATATACAAACGGTAACAACGGAGTTAATCTAAATTAAAATCAGAAAGCACACACCCTGCATAACCCATGCATATGTTCCAATATTTTTCCGTTTATTAGTCCTTGGTTGGACCAATACAGTAAGATCAGATCTCATATCTGTTTCTCTTGAAAACATAACGCAGCCATTTCTAACCACCTTATAGATAATGGCAGGCACAATTTCCTCCTGTGAAAACTATACTAATGGCTCTCATAGTCTATAATGGTGCTCTTATCATTTAATAGCTATGGTGTAACATACAGTAGCTGCATAAAAATTTTGGGGGCTCATTCATGCAACCTCCTCAAGAAGTACAATAACGCTTCAAAGATATTGAATTACTATGTCTAACTTTTCTATGGCCTGCATTTAGGAATCGAATCCTCCTCTATGCTCAGAATGTGTTCTGCTAGGTGTGCGATGTCGTAATCGCAGGGAAATGGGAAATGGCCTTGGACCACAGTATTGAAGTAGGATTTTGGAAGCTTTGGTGCTTGGACCGGTGAGAGATTTTCTACATAGACTGAACAGACCTTTACACTATTAGGCAGCTATTTATTCATTTGTTTGTTGATTGATTGATTAATTAATTCACTCACTCATTTTTCTTATTTGTCAGACTAAGTGGTTTCATATCTCCATACAAATTGTAATGCAACAATGACAACATGAGGAAACTAAAAATGCAGTTTTTTTAAATGATGAGAAAACATTTGTTTTTACTTCCATTAATTTTCCCATCTATCGTAATGAAAGCCCCTGTCCCAGCTGAAGAGAAATAACACCTAAAGCATGATCCTTGCACCACCAACTCTGAAGCTTGCTTATGCCAAAAAGTTGATATGGGGGCGTGTTTACCTCTCTATTATGCATCACCTTTCCTTTTAACACTTAGTTATTATTTTGGAACTGAAACCTATTGTTTTCATTTGAAAGCAGAAATGTTCCCATTATTCCTTGATACAAGTCCTCTGCTGCTCAGATGTGAGGGGTTTTTATTGTCATAGTTTTGCTTCACCTTACACAACACATTTTTAATGCGAGGCAGGTTGGGCTGGCCAGTCCAGCGCCAACATTTTCGTTTTACTGAGCCCTGCTGTAGTAATACCAGTGGAATGCGATTTTGGTCATTTTGTTGAAATAAGCTGGGCATCCCGGAAAAATACATCATGTTGAAGACACAGAAAGCTGCACTGAAGTGCATGTATTGTGTATCCTTTGGCTTTAATGTTACATACGCACAGATGTGCAAGTTTACCGTGCAATAACTCACTGCCAGACAATGACAATTGCTGAGTTTTGAACTTTGGTAAGAACTGTGATGGTACTTTGCTTCTTTGTCCAGAGGAACATGTCCATTATTACTACAAACAATTCAAAAGAAGACAGCATATGTTTACATTGTGTGGTGGTTCATTTGAAAACAATTAAAGCTCAGGGAAGATGGCAGGGTTTCTGGATATTGTTGATATACGGTGTACTCAGTGCCTGGCACAGTCTGAAGTTGTATTTGCAATCGCAGTGACAGATAGTGTTTATTGTCAAAGGTTTTTGAACATACTCCTCTGCAGATCTGGTCATATCTTTTATAAAAGCATGCCAGTTTTCAATGTGGTGAGCCATTCAGGACTGGTTTTCTACATTTTTTAGATCCAGACACCCCCTTGATTGGTCCACAGTATGTTGCAATGTAAGGGGTAAAATCCATAAAATCCAAGCAAAAGTGCTTTGAGAAACTGTTGGAGTTTTTGTATCTCAGTTTTTATTTCTGTTTGGCGAGCTTCAACCAGTCCTTGGCTTATGCCTGATAGAATCACTTGTTCATCACAGGATCACCTGTTTTTACAATCCTCCTCTCTTTCCAGCCTAATATTATCCATGTAGCAACATTTTTGAATTGTGATCATGAAGGCATCAAATTATGAATGAAAGTGTATTTGAAAAATGTTGTATATACTAAAGTTAGAAGACAGCCATGTACTGTAAAATATAACCGAGTAATATAATTATGGACGCACCATACATGAAGGCCTGGTTCCAAAAACAAAAAGACTTTGGGTGCATCTGAAATTAGTGGGGGTGAACGAGTATCTACAGAGAGGGCCAGCAACAACAAGGAAAAATACTCTTGGCGTTACGGGACCAGAACGTGCTCCTCGATAAACAGATTATGATGGAACACAGCTGGGATAAGTTGTAAACAGTAGTAAGTGAAAAAAGCATGTTGTTCTTTTTCAGCAGCAGTTGTTTTTTGCATTCAGGAGTCAGAAAGGCACCCGTACTGTCGAACTCTGGCTCCCAGAGGAGCTGCTTCTCAGCACTACCACCAAAAAAGAGCAGAAGAAATATGATGGACAAGCTGTACTGTCCTACCATGGTAGTCCAAATTTAGCAAGTAAAAAAAGAGAATAAAACTAAAGAAATACAAAGTTGTATCTAAATCATAAAATCTCCTTGTTTGCCAGAGCGTTTCATGCTGATACAGGATACTGATAAAGTTTATCAGACCAAATTTATGTTATAAAATGACTGCTGAAGTATGAACCTTCCAACAAGGGGCTGTAGAAATGACAGAATATATCAGTTCACTGTAATATATCAGTAAATTTTTTTAATGGCCCAAAATCATTTAAGCCATTGTTGTTCTAAATTCACTTGCGGAGTTCATGAACTGTTTTGAAACAAACCGGGTGAGAAAATTTCAAGTATGTTTCAAGAGCAGATATCAAAAGCAAAGGTAAAGATTCAAAATTTAATCATTTACAGCATAGTGGTAACAAGAGGGGTGGACTTCATTAAGCAGGAGAGAATCCATCCTTCCATCTTCTTCCGCTTATCCGGGGCCGGGTCACAGGGGGAACAGACTAAGCAGCCCAGGGGCCCCCCTCCCCTGCCACTTCCGCAAACTCTATCTGGGGGATCCCAAGTCGTTCCCAGGTCAGCCGGGAGATATAATCCCTCCAGGGTGTCCTGGACCTGCCCCGGGGCTCCTCCCAGTTGGACATGCCTGAAAGAGCCTCTAGAGGGAGATGCCCAGGAGGCATTCGAACAAGATACCCGAACCACCTAAACTGACTCCTTTTGGCATGGAGGAGCAGCAGTTCTACTTTGAGCCTCTCTGGGATGTCTGAGCTCCTCACCCTAACTCTAAGAGTCAGCTTAGCCTCCCTACGGAAGCCCTTTTTGTCTGTTTGTATTCGTGATCTTATTCTATTAGTCACTACCCGAGGCTTGTGACCTTAGGTGAGGGTTGGAATGTAGATCGACTAGTAAATCGACCAGTAAATTTATACTCAGCTTCTTCTTCACCACAACAGACCGGTACAACGCCCGCTTCACTACAGACGCTGCAGCGATCTGTCTGTCAATCTCACGCTCCATCCTACCCTCACTTGTGAACAAGACCCCGAGATACTTAAACTCCTCCACTTGGGGTAATAACTGACCCCCCACTTGAAGGGGATAATCCACCTTTTTCTGTGAGAGAACCATGGCCTCAGATTGGAGGTGCTGATCCTCAGTCCGACTGCTTCACACTCAGCTGTGAGCCACTCCAATGTGATGGAGGTCACAGCATGATGATGCCAACAGGATCACATCATCTGTGGACAGCAGAGATGAAATCCAGAGGCCACCAAACTGGACTTCCTCCAAACCTCAGCTGGGCCTTGATATCCTCTCCATGGAAATCATGAACAGAATAGGTGACGAGGCACATCCATGGCGGAGTCCAACACCAACTAGAAATGAGTCCAACTTAATGCCGATAATGCGAACACAACTCCGGCTTTGGTTGTACAGGGATCGAATGCCTCGAATTAACGGCCCTGTGACCCCATACGCCCACCGCAACCTTCACAGGATGCCTTGTGGGACACTGTCATAAACTTTCTCCAAGTCCACAAAACACATGAGGCTGGATGGGTAAAACTCCCATGACCCCTCCTGTATCCGTTCCAGGGTAAAAAGTTAGTCCACTGTTCCACGGCAGGAACAGGACCTGTATTACTCCTCCTGATTCCAAGGTTCAACAATCAGAGATATGGGAGTCTCCTTTCCAGCACCCTGGGATAGATATTTCCCGGGCGTGATCCCCATGTAATTGCAGCACACAAAATGGAAACCACCACCCCAGTTTACCAGTCCATAGGAGCTGTACTGGACATCCACACGATGTTGAACAAGCATGTCAACCATGACAGCCTAACAACATCCAGGGCCTTCAGCATTTCAGGATGAATCTTGTCCATCCCTGGTGACTTGCCACTGTGGAGCTTTTTGACCACCTCCAGGGAAATAGGCAATGACTCACCCGAGTCCTCCATCCCTGCCTCCTTAATGGAGGGGGCTTCTGCCAGATTCAGCAGTCGCTCAAAGTGCTCCTTGTAAGAATCTCATTCCTGTGCTAATCTACTCAAGTCGCAAACCCTGCAAATCAGACACATCCGTTGGCCAAATGGTCAGGATCCACTTATCATAAGTACAATACACTTGGTAATTTCTGACAACAACTTGTCGCACCTACCTGGCATAGCCATCAATTATCGTGTCGCGGCCGGGAGTGAGCAATTGGAGAGCTATTTCATCCAAAGAGACTGCCATCAACTATCTTGTCTAAGTAATTAATGCAATAAAAATGTCTGGCCAACTTCAAAGAGTTTTTCATGTATAAGAAATGTACGTTGGGGAGGCTCGGGGTTCACTTTGACTCCGCTGAACCCAGAGTACGTTACCCGTATTTCTGTTCACTGCCGTTTTTACTGGAAATAAACACCATTTTTCATTCGAAGATTGGATTGTCCCTTCTTTCGTTCTTTTTTTCTTACATCCTTCTACTGTAGGTCAATATCCTCAGTCTAGATCAGCAGTTCTCCACCTGCTGGAAACAGCCTGGGCAAAGCCCTGCCTCCCCTTCCTGTCATCTGACAGTTTGCCAGAACCTCTTTGAGACCCTCCGAAAGTCCCTCTCCATAGCCTCCCCAAACTCTCCCAAACCCAAGTTTTTGCTTCAGCAACTACCATGGCTGCAGTTTTTCTAGCCTGCCGGTACCGGTTTGCCGAATCCTGGGTCCTCTGGGCTAACTAACCCAAAAGGTCACCTTCTTCAGCTTGACGACCTCCCTCACCGCTTGAGTCCACCAACGAGTCCTTGGGTTGCCGCCACGACCAGCACGCGCGGCTGCCGCTTCCACAATAGAGACTTTAAAGGGGTCCACTCGGACTCCATGTCTCAAGCTTCACTTTAGATATGGGATAATCTCTTCTTGAGGTATGAGTTGAAAATCATCCCGACAGGGTCCTCTACCAAACATTTTCAGTTGTCCCTCACAACATGTTTAGGCTACCCAGGTCTGTCTGGCAGTCTTCCCCATCATCTGGTCCAGCCTATCACCAGGTGATGATCAGTTGACAGCTCCGCCCCATTTTCATCCAAGTGTCCAAAACATATGGCCGTAGATCTGATGACACGATTACAAAATCAATCATCGACCTTTGGCTGAGGGTGTTCTGGTACCACATACACTTATGAACACCTTTATGCTTGAACATGGTGTTTGTTATGGATAATCCATGACTAGCACAGAAATCCAATGACAAAGCACCATTTGGGTTCAGATCAGGGAGGTCGTTCCTCCCAATCACTCCCCTCTAAGTGTCACTGTCGTTGCCCACGTGAGCGTTGAAATCTCCCGGTAGAAGCCTTTTCCAGGACCCCACCCAGGGACTCCAAGAAGCCTGGACACTCTGAACCGCTGTTTGGTGCGTAACTGCAAACAATAGTCAGAGCATTCCCTTCTGCAACCCGCAAGTGAATTGCAGAGATCTTCTCATTCACAGGGATAGACTCCAAAATGATGGCACTCAGCCGAAGGGACACAAATATCCCCACCCCTGCTCGTCGCATCTCACTTTGAAAAGCAGAGAGTCCAACTCTTATCATGGAGCTTGGTTTCGGAGCCATAGATATGCATATAGGTGAATCTGACTTTATCTAGCCGGTACCTCGCAACCTCCCACACAACCTCCATCTCCTTAACCGCCAGTGTGGTGATGTTCCATGTCCTAAGAGCCAGATTCCATGACCGGGGCCCAGAACGCAAGGACCTTCGCCTCTGTCTGCCACCCAGTTTACATTGCACCTGACCCCTACACGTGATGGGTCCACATGGAGGCAGCTCCCTGTCACCCCTTTGGGCTGAGCCCAGCCGGGTCCCTGGAAAAACCCGGCCACTAGGCACTCACCTGCGAGCTCCCCTCCCAGGCCTGACTCCTGGAGGGCGCCTTTGTGTCCCTAAATCAAGGCGAGGTTCTCATTTCTATAAAGGATCTCATCATAGGAGGCTGATGAATCATCGGAGAGAATTTTGCAGGATTTTCCAACATCTGAACAAAACTGACCAGGGGGCTCAGGAAACCTTATTTGACAGAGATGGTAAACTGAAGCCATAACAAACGATGCCTGGCTCTGTAAGACAGGATTACATTTTCAATAGATGAATTAAGCGTTCCTCACTCAGTGGAATGACAGCATTAGTTGATCAATATCAACTACTGCATACCCCTAATGAAAAATTACTAAAGTTCCAAGCTATGGTTATCATTTAGTTAATGGATGGTATTTTTGCCACCCTAGTGTAGTGTTATTATAGTGCTACTATAGTTATTCAAACTACAGCAATACAGTTTTGTGGACTATAGTAATATCATGGTACAAGTTTTACCATGCAAACTTTTGTAATACTATAGTATGCCACTAATACTACAGTATTACAAAGAAATTACTATCAGATATTTTCATAGGGGTTTCTTTCTATTCTCTAGTGAACTTTTTATTGAGGTCCATCTCAACTGCAAGCTGAATCAGCTGTGCTTTTCTTTCGTACTGCATGTTGCTCCAGTATTCACTGAACACATTCTTCATTGCTGAGAATGAATTTTCACAAGTTGCTGTTGATGCTCCAAAGGTTAAGCTGAACTTCAGTCTTTCTGTCACAGCAGGCATAGCTGCCTATGCAGCATTGCAGTAATTTCTTCAAATGTCGGGGTTGTTCAGTTTTTATTGTGATTGGGCCATTTCATTCAGCAGAAACCTCCATGCCACAGCAAACTCAGCATCTTTAAACTCGGTCCCTGTTAAGTACAGCAGTGGTCTTTGTTTGCATCCATGAAATACCCCCTTGCTGCATGTAGGGAGCACAGGGCCTGTAGTAGTTGACAATTTCTTTCTCAAAATGTTACTGATACGTCCCTCACTTCAGCATCCAAGGTACTGAAATTCAGCCTGTTACAGTCCTCTCTTTCAGTTCTTCCACTTCTGACCAACTGTTGTATTCACTACATTGTTTTTCAAGTGATGTTTCTCCTTCTCGTTTCTGCGCTACAGGAAGTTCTATGGTCACCTGTTATTTGAATTTCTTCATCCCTCCATGTACTCCAGACATCACACACACCCCATCGTAACACTGAGAATCACTGTACGTAACCCAATTAGTTTCATTTGTGATAAAACAGTCAGAGATCGTCTACTACTTGCCACAGTTAAAGCTCTCCTTCTCGCACTGTTACTCCTATCCTCAGTTGAGATATTTTTGCAGCCAGTGGGGTCTTTGGCACCATCTACCTTTAATTTCTGATTTCACATTCAGTTTCCTCTGTGATGATTTCATACATGACTACAGTTATGTGAATGTGGCATTGGATGGGTCGCTGCTAAAAATCTTAGCAAGCTTTTTGTCCTTTTAAGGGCGTAATCCATCATTGCGCAAAAATAAACAAATGAATGAATACAGTAAAAAACCCGCTCCCCTCGCATCTTGTCTCCACATCGTCAACAAAGCCTTGGAAAGGCAGCTGATTTACCGCCATAAATTCATTAATGTCCATAATAGCTGATCAGTGTAGTTTCTTTCAAGTTGTGCTGCAATGACAAGTGTGGAAATCTCAGTTCAATTTGCATTTCTTAAAAATCTCTTCCTTTCCAATACCATTGATTTCATCTGCTCTTTGCTTGGTTCATGCTTAGTCACACCTTTATCATGAAGGAGAACTGTTATTGAAGCCGGAGTTGGTGAGCGCAACATTTGCATTGCCATTTGCCACTCTCCTTTCCTTATTTAACGAAAAGAACACAACATACATTATTACCATAGACCATTTGAATGGTTGAATGGTCTGGCAACATCATGCTTCCCCTGTGCATCCATTTTAGATGATCTCAAGCCCTGAGAAGATGGCAACATTAATGGACTTTTTTTTAACATAACTCTATTCAATGTGCAGTACTGTCTTGACTTACGGTATATTTGTGGAGGCAATGATGAATGGAGCTTATTTTTCCAGGTTTGTCCCAGCCCATCACTGAAAGCACATCAGTTTTTTCAATGCAGAGCCATCTAAAAGCTGAGGACCAGGGGTGCTTTACAATGATTTTCAACCTCCTTCTTTGAGCAGAGATTTCTCCAGATCAGCTGAATCTTTTCACCCTCTTTTTTTTTTTTTAAAAAACCTCTTTAATCCTCTTTTTTTTAAAAAAAAGAGGGTGATTCAGCTGATCTGGAGAAATCTCTGCTCAAAGAAGGAGGTTGAAAATCATTGTAAAGCAGTGCATGATATTAGTAAATCTCTAAGCTCTTTAAGAGCTCTCTTGTCGGTTAATTCCAACACAAATTTTTTTGCAAAGTGCAAGCCTTGACTGGGCATTGCTTACAATCAGCTGGGCATTTTATTGATGGTCTTTTAATCCTAAGCAGGACTTGTGAAACTATAAGCTACACACAGAACGTACAGCAGTCGCCTGCTGTCACAGGTTTGAAAGGCCTGCAGAAGGGGACCCTGTAGCTCACCGACAAAGACAGGAAGGAGTAGTTTCAAAGAAATTTCGAAAGTTTTTATATTTAAAAAAAAAAATCAAATTCAAAGTAAATCCAGAAAAAGAGGCATCTTCCCAACTGCTCAAGGCCTACTGGCAAGTGAGCTAAAAACACAAACGTGAATTCAAATTTGTTTTATTTAGCATTTCAAGCACTTGGGTCTAAAAGCCTTCAGTTGATTACTGCATCTTGTCTTTGCACTGCTCTCAGGTTAAGACAGGTCTAGGATGATTTACAAATCACTGTTTTCTTTTTGTTTTTAGCATTTTGTCCCAATTTTTTGAAAGGGTGTCGCAATTTCCTTTCCTGAAAGTCCCTGCAGAGTTCGGGTTTATTCCTTCCGTGATTGTCTTGCTCAGACACAAAAGTTAAACCACTGAATCTGAAAACCAGGTAAAAAGAGTAACTGTAGAAATGTGGCAGTTTTCTCCAGGAAAGGCATCACTTACCTGGGGCAGTTTGTCTTTTACCTGATTGGACATGAGTCATTCCAGATGGTCGTTGGTGTGTTGCTGGTGTGTGTGTGTGTGCGCGTGTGCATGTTTGTGTGCACGTGCGTGTGCGTGTGTATGTGTGTGTGCCCGGGGGTATCCATAACATTTTTACATTCAATGTGCACGTTCTAAAGAATCTGTGTAAATATTTAACCAATAAAATGAGGTCAATGTGGTGGAGGCAGAAGATATGCGAATCCATTTGCGCAATTTGTGGTCAGCTTCAGACGACTGGCAGTGCAAGCATTCCCATGTTGAAAATAAATCCCCGCACTGAAGGAATTTGTCTACCAATCGGGGCAGGGCAATTTTGCTGAATGTGTGTCTTGGTAAAGGTTTCTTTACTGCAACATGATTTCCTGTTTTACTTCTACTATCAAGAAAATGCTTCACGAATTCCCTCACAGACATTGGACTCAGTGCTGTCCGGCTCTGTTTGACAGCCCTATTAAGCATTGACATACATCCTTCCCTTGCGCCCCGCGTCTGTGTGGCTGATACAGCAGCTTGAGTTTCGTCTGGATGCTAAAACCTGGTAACAGCTTCCCAATGTGAGATCTCTGATCCGGGCGGCTCGGTTCTGCTGGCGGGGTGTGTGACTGCGGCCTCTCACACCAGACCACACAGGTGCAGCCCTGATCTCCTCAAGATGTGCTCTGCACACCGCAGCTCTGCACCGCTCCCTAAACGCAAAATCCTCTCCGTTCTGGATCCTGTGACATGCAGACCTGGCATGCCTTCGGGGAGGGGGAGATTTGAGATGGAAATCTGCCCGTGCAGAATTACAGTTCTCTTTTTTTACAGACGCAAAACAGTCAATGATTGCAAAACTGCACATGAGGGGTTTATATCTTTATTAAATCATCGTGAGGAGAAATGCCTCTTCAATCCTTGTACGCTGAGAGCAGAACGACGAGCTCCAGTGCCAATGGTATAATAGCCTCAAAGGAACACACATCAAGGCTAATTGTTGCGCTCAGGTTAATGATGTCACTGGCTTATTGTTTGATCTCACACACCTGGGCTAACCTGAGGAGGAATACCACACCTTGACTAATTGACCTTTGGCCTTTGCCCTCTCCTCTCTCGTGTGTCCTCACATGATCTCCCGTTTTGCCAAAGGCTATAAACTAACGCCACACAAACGTAACCTTTGCTTCTCTTGCATTTCTTAACAATGAACACTTACTTTTATAATCCAGGTGGCAGCCTTCAATTCAGGAAATACACTTAAATTGATCTGAAGAGCCAATTTCTTCACAATATAATGCACAAAAACAGACAGCCCTTCAGTGGATTTGGCCCACATAAGATGGCCTCCCTGTGTTGATGAGTATTGGGCATCCAGCATTTTGTCACTGGTCCTTGATTTGTCTCTCCTTGGCCCACTGTCGGTCAATACTCACCATTGCTGACCAGCAGAACCCCATAAACCTAGTCGAGATGTTTTTCAGACCCAGTCGTCTGGTCATAAAAATTTGGCCCTGGTCAAAGTTGCTCAGATCCTATTTGTCTCGGGTCAAACACTGACTATGAGAACTGTTTCTTCGCTTACCGTGATAGGCTGGCTCGTATAGTTTGACATGAGCCATTGTTATGAGGTAATAGATGATATTCACTTCATCAATGAGTGGTCATAATGTTTTAGCTCATTGGTCTGTCTACATTTATACTGAATATGGCAATAAAAAAAGCTTGCTCTCGATAATGCATAAATCTTTTCTATATTTTACTCCCTCCAAACATAATCATATTTCAGACCCAAAACTTTGTGAACATGGAGGGCTGTGTCACCCTCTTCCCATGGTCCCAGTTTCACGAGATGACTGTTTACGAGTGAGATTTCAGCATCTCCTGAGTTCAGCACTCGATGCTAAGCTCACACGTTGAGTGAGGGTAAGTCATAGTGACTCCTCAAAATATCATTGAGCGCAATAAACTCTTAAGTTTTATAATCATTAGCAGACTATAATTGAACACTCATCTCAAACAATTATTCTGAATAAGGTTTTCAAGACCCACTGTTGTCCTGTTGTCTGTCAATTTATCAAACACTCTCTGAGTCAGCCAATCAGCAGCAAGCCTGATACACGGGAAAGTACCTCCCAGGTGGGAGTTATATTCTTTGACTGCCCAGAGTATGTATTCCTGAACAGGAACAGGACAAATCCAGAGATCTGCCGATGAAAAATGCTGTTCAGAGAATATGAGGAGTGGTATGACGCAAGACATAAAATCGGTTAATGTTTTCACCTGTTTTATGTTTCTATTATTAATACTTCATTACAAGCTAAATGGGGAATTTGTAAAAACAATGTTGCACCAAAATTCTTCGTATTTGAGGTGTTGTATTCACAAAATTTTGAAAGAACTAAAATGTTAAAAACTACAAGTGTCTTTATTCATTGAAGCAGTTTTACAACGTCTGTGATTCCCAAATTCTGAGTAACAAGAGATTAAGAAGGACAATGTGAAGATATGCCAGACTTGGCAGCTTCTTGAAGGGTAGATAAGGAATGATGATTTTAATTGAAATCTAACCTTTTTATAAACAAGTCCACTCCTCAGGCTTGAAAGTGTGAAAATGTTCACTGGGAATGTCTGTTTCCCTCCCTTATTTCTCAGCAGCCAAAGAGGAGAACCTGCAGACTCCAACACGTGGCTTAAAGGCTGGACTGTTCCGGCAGCCAGACTGCTGATCTCCCAGCTCCCAGGGTGGAGTTACTACCATCAGTCTGGGTGGCTGCGGGCCAGGAGTCTGCTGGATATGAAGGACGGACTCTCGCGTGCTTACCGTGATGAGAGACAGAACACATCTGGAGCGCACATTTCAATGGAACTGAACCTGACAGGTTTTCCACAGGAAATAGACACCTGTTGTGGAATTCAAGTCTAAACTGTTGCCGCCTTTGAGCTCTCTTGTCACTTTCAAAGCATTCTCGCAAAAACCAGATGGTAATGAGATACAGAGGGCAGGTTGCTTGTAAAAGCTTTTTTGAAAACTGCATTTTTTTTTCCTCCTTATTTCTTTCCAGTTGGAATGGCTGTACACCAGTCAGCCACAACATAAAAACCACCTGACTAATAATGTGTGGGTTCACCTCGTACCGCCAAAACAGCTCCGCCAAACCGATGTCCACTTGAATTCCTGGAGCCAGGGTTTCCCAGCAGCTCATCTCCTAGAGCATAACACCAATTCCACCGGCCTCTTTTCTCCCTGCAGTGCATCCTGATGCCATCTCTTCTCCAGGTACATGGTGCACACGTCTTACCAATGCACATGATGTCAAAGAAAACGGCTCTCACTGCATCAGGTGACCCTCTTCAGTTGCTCACGGGTCCATTGTAAGAGCTGCTAAAGGCAGACTGGGGGGGGCGTAGAACAGGCTCTCTGGCTAAAGTGCAGCTACAAACTGCTACACACAGCAGGGTGTGATATGCTCTGTGGCGTGACACACTCTTTACATATTATTAAAGTTCCTTGTGACTTGCGCCACACTAGTCCTTTTGTCAGTTTGGACCAGATGGGACAGCGTGCATCTGGCCTTGTACATCAATGAAACTTGGGCGCTTGACGTCCAGGCCGGTGCAAGGTGGTTTCATCCCAGATTGTTGCATCCCAGTTTGATGAGCCAAGATCCCAGTCAGATGCGACCCCCAGTTCCCATATCCTAGAATATAAACGCTACAGAGGAACTCAAATGAGTTATCCTAGGTGCTGTGTAACACAGCGTTCATGAACTTTACACACGTGTTGATAAAACAAATCAACAATACCTTTAACAGGGTTCATTATCCTTTATAAGCATTAAAACAGTCACTTTTGATTGAGATGCGTCTATCTCTGATGCATCAAAGAAGAAAACTCAACCTTAAATGCCGACTCGTTTAACTGGGACGTGTCTATTTGGGATGACACTGTTTAAGGCCTTCTCTCTCCTCGGACTCACCACGGCTGCCTGGAAGCACCCCAGAAGTCTTTTCATATAAGATGCTCTGACCCTCTCGAATTCTCCCACACCCAGCAAGCCAACTACGAGAACCTACTATTTGTTTACCGTCTACGATCTGTTTGCAGACCTTGGCATGCTTCGTTGTTATGAGATCCTCGCGTTATTGTAATGGTTCTACCTCGCAGTCCCTCCCCCTCCTGCTGTCTTCGCCTCCACCTCAATGGGCGACAGGTGCGGCTCGTTGAGGTGGAGGTGAAGGCAGAGTGTTTAAGCCCCGCCCTCTGGCAGCTGCAGCTGCAGTCTGGTTTCAGCCCCGGTGTTGTGTGTTGCTGCTGCTCCCCTGTGCTGGAATGTTTGTTTGATTTTTGTCAATATTAAAAACCTTTAACTTTTTACCAGCCTGTGCGAGTGGGTCCTTTCACCCAATCCACAACAGTTATTTACTTAATCTGTGAGTGTTTTCAAAATGTCCGCTCAGCAGTGCATGTGTTACTGGTCCAGCCCCAACGCTGCAGCTGACTCAAATTGACTTCAATTCGAAAAAGTGGAGACAATAACGGCCGAGATCGCTGCCGACAACAGTGTACAGTCACTCAGCTTGGGGGAGTCCATCTCTGCTATGGAAACCACCTACTAACGGAAATCAAGAAGTAAAATTTCCTATGTATTACCCCCCCCCCCCCACAAAGTTGGAGCACTAAATGCAGCCATTGTAGCTCCGTGATGTGCGGTTTCAAAATCAAAGCTGTTGAAAAGAGCTCTTTTAAACGAGTTGTCATATGATAGGTCTTCAACAGCACAAGATAATTAAATTTATACACTTTCACCTCTGCCAAGGAGGTTATGTTTTCAATGCCACTGGTGGGTTTGTTTGTTTGTTAGCACGATTACTCAAAAAGTTATGAACGGATTTCAGTGAAATTTTCTGGAGGAGCCGGGGACGGGCCAAGGAATAACCCATTAAATTTTGATGTTGATCCGGATCACCATCAGAAATGTTTGAAATGCAGAAATGTTTTTTAAGGATTCTTAACCATTGTGCCACAGGCTCGGCAGAGGTTTGCGCTCTGAGTGGTTCTAGTTTTCATTTATTTCAGCACTCCAAGGATTAAGCCTGGAGTCCCACTCGCACTAATTAAGCCCAACTCTGAGAGCTGTGCTCAACTACGCCACCCTCAGGACTGGAAATGCAGTTGAATGTTGAGAATTTCCTCATTTCATCGGTTACAGTTTACAGTTGGTTGAGCAGATAGAGGTATGCACAACACAGGACGAATGAACACGCCAATGAACACGAATTCTGCCAAAAAAAAACTACTGAGAATTCATTTTGGCACAGGGTTATGTCAAAAGGTTTCATTTTCGATTAAAATTTGTTTAAAATTGCCTTTTGTTTTGCAAACTTTTAGATTTTTTGTTTCCAGAGGTTACAGCATCCAGAATATAGAGTTACAGCAGCCCAGGCCTCTGCCTTCTGCTCTCTAATGTAACTCTGATCCCCCTCAAGTACAGCCTGTGCCTCGGGGCTTCCTCACATCAGGGAGAAGTTTCCTCATGGGATTTTACATTTGGTTTTTTGGTGTCTCTTTTATAGCAAATTGCTAAAATGGTTTTGTTTACAGAGTGAGTGGGACAAAGAAACAGAAATGCTTTAGGTTTTGCTGCCGTCGCTGGGCCAGAGCGTTATTTCCTGAGCTACAAATGTCTCCTGTTCAGCGCCTGTGATTCTATCAGTTTTCAATCTCAACTGCACTTTATACTGCGTGGTGAGAAAAGTATTTCAGAAGGTCTTCTGAGATCGTATGCCAAATGACATTTTGTGTTGCAAGTGCAATCACCCTCAAATCAAATCTCTCCTGACTGTACTCCGCTTTGATCATGAGTCACAACCCCAGGAATAATCCAGAAACTTCTATCCAGGGGTTGGGGCTCTTTCTGAAACGGCGCCCTCATCACAAGCCCTTCACTCCCCATGGTCACTCCGTATGAAGTCTCCTTCATGACTGTGGAAGGACACCCCTCTTTAAAAAGGGTCTAACTACGCATGTGAACTTCGGGAGACCCTGAACGTCTATCCCTACTGTTAATGAAAGGAGTGGTCACCATGGCAACCGATAAGCGAATCAGCATTGTACTTGATATTTCTCCCATCATTCTGCTTCCAATAAGGGACAGCAAAATTGGGAAGTCAGCATCGATGCAGACTCGCTGTTGGAGCGGTCACTCTTGCTCAGGGCTAACGGCATTGAGACAGTCTGCAACACGGTGGTCCTTCAACATCAACACGCAAATGGAGGGGGAGCTGGCAAGGCGAGGGTGTTGTGGGTCATTTGGGATCGAGCAAAAGTTGCATTTTTCCGAGAACTGCCCCCACAAAACCTGTCAAACCTTCAGCATTTAAGCTCTGTCAGGGGCAGAAGTGGGAAACCTCTCCCGGACAAGAATTCGATTGAAACAGCACTTCAATAACAAGAATGCGGTGAACCCATCCAAGAACAGTAGCCAGCAAACGATGTAATGAGGGACAGGCAAAAAAAATCTTACAAGCTGTGCTTCAATAACAGCAATCAGTCCTCCAGGCAAAGGTTCCAAATGGCCAGTTCAAAAATACCACATGGGTCTGAACAGGAGCAGAACACCGCATGCGGGGACAGGACGGCAGGAGAGAGGCAGAGTGACTGTTTTTGGCACGGAATGAATGCAGGGGTATTAATACACAGTCTAATGAGACAGAAGACAAGCAGCAGATGAACGATGGCAGGGACACAATGACATACCATGACGACTCACAAAATGGGGGGAACAGGAAGAAAGCAGAACATGAGAAACCGAACAAAAGCAGAAGGCAGCCAAGATGGGCGCAGACTACGAATGACAAGAAGGAGAAAACACAAATAATTCAGACCGTCACAAGGGGCTGAGGCCACGGGACTCGACGAGGTGTGAACACCGACTGGTGCGAAAATGAGCAACCCGTCCATTTCCAAACATTAAAGACAAAGGACTCTATTTCAACGACCTAAGCGCTTGGTCTGAAACATGTGGCACGAGTCCATTTAGGGCGTGTCCAAATCAATTTTTGTTCGTTAAACAGTGGGTTATCTGGGCGCATAGGAAGGTGCTCAGCGCAAAAAAGGGGTTTGATTTAATCTCTTAATTAATCATAAGTGTATTTGGTTTTTTCATGTTTCACCCAAATCAGAGTGTCAGCCCATATTCCCTTTAAAAGCCAGGGACACTTGAACCTTGGCAAACAGTAATTACAAGGCCGGATTTTCTAAGTACCCCCCCAAAAAAAAAAAAAACTTCACGGCAGCAGAGTGAGGGCTGCTCGTACGCGAAGTGTAAGCGAAGGAGCAAACCATCGCTTAAAGTATGGAGACCTGATCACAGTGATCTCCAAAAATGTAATAAAACTATTTTTGAAATACCGCTCAAAATTATTTTAATCATAACTAAATTTCACTAATCATCACAGTAAATCCCCAGGGCTGCAGTTGAACTTTACAACTTGTGTGTAAAACAAGCAAACGAAACAAAGGTTTTGATTCAGGGTCGCCAGTAAAAATAAATAAATGAACGATCACACGCTGGTGGGGAACGACCAAGAGAAATTAAAATAAGTAAGAAAAACACCTAACGAGAAAGAAACAAATCTAATGCTATTTTGATTATGTACTGCAACCCCCTGAAATATATCCAGCAGGAGGGAAAAGAACTCGTTTCCGCTTGTCTTACGAGTGAAGGTAGCGTCGGATATATGGAAGAAAATCGGTTTAATTATAGACGGTGCTGAGAATGACATCCTTTGCTTTTTCTGTCGCTTAAATGTGCTGCTTTTTAGGGCTAGATTGTTTCTCAGCCAAACAGTAAATAATTAATCCATTTCAAAATGAAATGCAGGATTTTGCATTTGGCAATGGAAACGGGACAGCAGGCACTGTATTAATGCATCAGGTTGAATTCAAAATTATTTTTTCAGATAATTGTAGATAACGAGTTTATCCATGCAGGATTTATCCAAATGTATGAAGTGCATTTTCAGCTCTTCAAACCTTTGTTCAGTTACAGTTTGTGTTTTGTGTGATAGCCTGAAAATCCATGCATTATTCAGACATTATATGCCATGTATTTGATAATTTGGCCAACCGTTGTCGCCGAAACAGCCACCCTTCAAGGAAGGATCCTGTGGACGACAGCATGAACTACAGAGTTTGCCAGTATTACAGAGTTGTGGCTTTATCCAGTGCATGCAGGGCACATGTGCATAATACTATTATAACAATGAGCAATTAAAATTGCAGTTAAAAACTGACTATTGATTGTAGACCAGGTTTTTTGTTGGTCAGTTGTGCAAGAGCTTTCTGCGACCTGAAAATGGCAACAGGCCAGCGCTGCGCCTGACCATACCTCAGTTTATGACCAACACGCCCATGGGCGCTCAGTTTGGCACAAATGAATTGGCTATTGATGCAGCGTGGACGCTGGATGGGAAATTGGCATTTTCGCTGGTCGAAAAGTAGAAAAGACACTTGTGCTATGTTTTGCGCCCCTCTGCGCTGGGTGTAAGATAGAGGCCAAAAAGTTTCATCACAATGAAAGGTTTTGCAGCAAGGAAAGACAATCATTTGCTCCTCAGAATCTTGAGGTTGCACATTAGTTTACTCTGCTTCATCTGGTTATATTTAACATGTAGTGGCCAGTAAACTGAAATATATCAATAACTTTAGGCAAAAGGAGCACTGCAAGCAGTTTTCACAGGGGTTTTCCTCGAAGCTGCTGCAATATCTGTAATTTCCTTTCCCTGAGAGTTTGATACTCCCACTGTTGATGATGCCATTCGCTAAATTAAAAGCCACAACAAAGAGCTTTGTTTCGCAAGCCTAATTACCCTATTTATTTTGTCAGGCAAGCAAAGTTAATCACTCTCAGGCGCACTCCACTGTAACCAGTGCATTCATTTATTTCAGCGTCATTAGCGCATCTCAAAAAAATGCGCCTCGCTGATGGGGGCAATGCCCCACAGCCCCGAAGGTCACTGCTGCAAGGTCAAAGGTCAAACTGGGACGAAACTTCGAAAAGGCACACCTACCCCCCATGGGGAGTCCACATATGCAATATGAACTTCTTAACCCAAGTGGTTACAGAGAAATAGCCCGGACAAAATTGCAGCCGCCCGCCCGCTGAAGGTACGACAATACCCTGCGTGCCCTTGTCGGGCTGAGGGGTAAAGAAACAAACATAAAAAACTCAAGAATCCTCATGGCTGTGGCCTTGATTCGAAAAGTAGCTTCTTGCTGGCCAAAAAAAGGCCATGTCACTCCTAACTTAAGGACACCTAATTTTTTTTTCCACAAACACTTTCGGAACTGCAAGTAGCTCCTAATTCTGAGAGTTGCCAAGAGCAGTTGAGACTCCAAAGTCACTCATTTTAGTCGATACTCACTCCAGATGGTTGTCTCCAAGAACCAGCCAGTCTGAGTGCGATATTGCTCACTGATTTACGACATATAATATTTTGGTGAAGGAACGTGGGAGCTTTGAAATGATTTCCCTTAATAGGCTTGAATGGTGAATGAGTCCCTCATTACGTCACATCCGGTTGCCTGTCAGCGGTATGGTTTTGTCACTACCTGCGCTTTTAGTCTCTTTTATTATCTTTATTTCAGCGTTTTATTTATTATTTACTTTTTTTTTTTACTTGTTTTATCATTTTATTTAATGTTTTTTTTTTAAAATTAAATCATGATTTAAGTTTTTTATTGCAGCGACTGGCTGGTTGGTGTAAAGCCCAGTAGGCAAAAATACAAAAAATAAACAATAAATATGGCTCCACTCACCTCTCCGCCGGGTTGTGTGAGCTGCGTTCCCCTCTCGAAAAAACTTGCAGAGCTGGAGGGAAGAATTTTAATCCTCTACCAGATTAAGGAAGATGAGCAGCTCATCGATTCCCTGGTTGCTCCAGCTCTTGCTGCCGCAAGCGTCACCACCACGGCTGAACGCGACTTCCTGGCTTTCCCCACTGAAGCCGCACCGACCCGAGCGGAGGATCCCTGGATCCAACTGGGAGCGAGACCCAGGGCCATAGTCAGCTCCACATCCAACCCAGCAGAGCCCTGGGTCAGATCGCGCGGCGGAAGGCGTTCGTCTCGTGTGCCGCCTGTCTGGGACCTGCAGCTGGAGAACAGATTTTCCATGTTGGTTGAGGAGGAAGCGACACCCCGCTCCTCCCATGTAAGTCCAGCTGCTCCGAGGCCGCCGGCGGTGTCCAGAGAGGCAATTAGCCCCCGCAAGTCCGGCCTTGTTGATGCGGTGCTGAGGAGGCCTTCGCTCAGCCCTGAAGTAGAGGTCTGGAGGCGGCGTTCGCTCAGCCCTGATGCCGCTGCCTTGCCGCAGCATCACCCAGCACGGTCACTCGACCCGGGCTTGCCACCGCCTCGTCCTCTCTTCTCCTCGACTACTTTACTGGTGGGAGACTCCATAATCCGGAACGTTCGCTTCTTTAATGTAGCGACCCGCTGCTTCCCAGGAGCTACAGTTAAGGATATCCTGGGTAAGTTACCTGGGCTACTTTCCTCACTCCCGCCCACTGTCAAGCGGTTAATAGTTAATGTTGGGACTAATGATACTAACCGGAGGGCGTCGGAGAGTGCAAAAAATGATTTTAACCTCCTTTTTAACTTTTTAAAAACTTGTGGAAAATCAGTTTTTATTTCCGGTCCTATCCCTATATTCCAGCGCGGCAGTGGCCGTTTCAGCAGACTTCTAAGCATGCACACTTGGCTTCTGTATGCTACCAGGACTCATGGCTTTGTCTTTATCGACAATTTTGACCTGTTTTGGAACCGTGCACACTTTTTTAATACGGACGGGTTACATCCCAGCAAATGGGGCAGCCAAATGCTTTCGGCCAACATTCACCATACTGTGTTGTGCTTTCCACGGGACTGACTCTTACTTCCTGCACACACTGGCCGGAACTTTCTTATTCTACTTCCGTTGTGGCTTATGGTCAGCCTGCGGTCTACCACAAGAGCTCCCCCCAACGTCCAACCGGCATCTTATTTTCTAATGGACTTGGTCCCTCTGTTGATTTCTCTGTAGCGAGAAGCACTTTTGAGCACCGAATCGCAAAAATTATTTCCACGCGCCTGCCAAGGCAGTGTAAAGCCCCACAAAACAATACTAACGACGGACATTGCAGTGAGGTGAAGGACTCACGTGTTCTTTTGACTAACTTTAATTCGAGCACTTTCCTGGCTGGTGTGAATCTCAATATAATGGATATTTTTCTCCGTCCAAAGACCAGGCACAGAAACGCAATGGTTACAATTAATCTGACTCCATAAAACAGTTAGAATACCAAATTTAGTTGTATCCTCGTTAAATATCTGACTCCAAATTAGAATTAGAATTGATAGTTTTGGGACAGCATGCGGGAATCTCAAGACAATTATGCCATCAGACTTGGCAGTGGAAACCATCGTTGCTCTGCAAATACGCCCCCAGGGTTAATAAGCGCTGCTGTCCTGGCTTAATTCGACCATAATTCCATTGGTTAGAAGAGAATACCATAATAGCAGCATCGAGGCATAAACAAAGTAGCACGGAGCGTGAACGTTTCAGGAACCCATGTTTAAGTACACCCAAGGGTCCCTTAGGGGTATTTAGCTGGGTACCGGCTTATGCGCCAAAGAGCACCTTTTAAGAGCTAAATCCCCAGGAGCGGTATTTCAGAAACCCTTTACGAGTAGAACGTAATCTCAAATCTAACTTAGAAGTATCGTTACCTACTCATGTCTTGGTAAGAATTTCCTCTTAAGTCCCGGTCGCAACAAGGCTAGAAAGACAATACGAGTGTTCAGATTCATGGAGACCACGCAAGCTGGAAAAGGAATATCAATAATTTAATTACCAGGTAGGCACAAACTTGGATCAAACAAATCAACTCTAAGCCAATTATCAGTTACACATAATTTAGAGAGAAAATATATTTTCATACCTGGAAAAGATAAAGGCCACGTGGTACCAGGCCCACACCACGTGGCCAGAGAGAAATTCAGATGCCACCTAGCTCCGTGGAGCGAAGCGGCAAGTGACTTTTCCCCAACTCGCCCTTTGCGCGTCAGATCTTGATAGAAGAGAACAGAAGAAGAGGAGGAGCGAGCAGGAAAGAAGAAGAGAAAAGAGAAGAGAGAGAGAGCCCCGTCCCGTTAGAATCTCTCACCTTTAAACACCCAAGACCACGCCTCCGAACAAGGTAGAGGAAGGGGTGGCCGAATCGGAGTTTTATTCGCTAAGGTGATAAGAGTATTTTGCATAGAGAGGTGAACGGGATCTGACCACTGATCTATATAGAATAACTGGATTGCTGACGTGATGCAGAACTGCGTTGAGAGGTTGAAGCAAGCGGAAGTGGTCGGGCGGCCATTTTACTATGCCCGGTAGTAAGCAACTGTTATATAGTATTCTATAGCAAAGAAGCATTGACGTGCAGCTTTACAATGCAGAGCAACATTTTTGTGGGATGTGGCGAGCCAATGTACTGCCTGTAGTGCAGACGGATACACATAAATTAATTTCAACAAATATATTGTTTATTATTAGCCACTGGCGATCTACCTTTACGGCAGATAATGTGTCAATATTAGCCCAGCTAACGGTTATTATTGGAACAATTCAAATTAATGTTCGCTATCCTGTTCCATCAGGTTAGCCTTAAGCTACCTGAATTACCGAACTGAAGTTAAGATCAATCAATGTCACACGGCATAAATTAGATAATCCAGTAAAACTGCTGTGTAACGCTGTCTATAATATTAGACCAGACTAACTAGACAACAAAACCAGGTGTTAACTGGTCTAATCATTTAGGCAAATTTATGCCAGCGCTAAAAAAGGCTCATGTTCCGCTGACACTCAATTACTATTAACGGACAAATTTAATTCTGCCTAGTTATCAATGAGGATGTAACGTTAGAGCTACTTATATAGATAATGTGATTCATACTCGACATTGAATAGCAGGCAGTTTTACATACAGCTCCATAACGCACAACTCACTTCACTAACGCTGATTTCGCGACCTTGATAAGTTTACATCGCGGTCTCTTCAGCGAAGCCACTTTCGCGTCATTGGAAAATTAGCCTCCAGCTTCATGGCAGCTACTGAGTGAAAATGGCGCAAGAGAAAACTCAATACAAGACATCCGTCGGGAGTTACATGTGTTATGAGCGATTGAATCTCACGCTCAGTGTTTCTAAAATAAAGACAGTGGTTGATAAAGTGCGAGCTTATGGCTACTTTTCATGAAGTTATCAAATCCCCCACACACAGAATAATAGTAATACGTGCAGGATTGATGTCTTGTTCTCTTCAGTCTCAGTGACTTTGGACTTTTCTTTGTACCACTGCCCCACTCAGGCGAGATGTAGAAAAATCCGTATAGATTTCCTATGAACGCACTCATTAGTCGTACTGCCAAATGCTGATATTGTCCATTGAAAATGTAAAAGGCATGTACAACTGCTGCCTACTGTAGTTAAATCTGCGGTCCTTGAGGCATTTTTCGTACAGTCAAGTCGATCTGAGGAGGAAACATAAAATACAGCCTCTTTCGTGTCTGTGACAAGATATCTTCTCAATTAATTATATCGTTGGCTGCAACGTGTTCAATGTGAGTAATGTTCTGAGAGATTATAGTTGGGCATACAAATATGGCGGCACGGTTACTTCAAAATTATGACATCATCAGCTATCCAGTTCTTATATATAGATCAGTGGATCTGACCAATATAAGATCTTCCCAAACAGGATTATCCATAATTTCAAGGGAAATGAAACATGTTCCATTCATCTCCCGAGAATAAAAAGACCAAACATGATAGGAATATGTGCTAATATGATGAAGTTGTCATGAAAAGCCTTAAAATGGAGTATTATAGTCAAATTATGTTATAAATATATTAATGATTTCTTTACAGGAGATTGAACATACACATATTATGAATTTCACAGATATTTAGATTGTTTGAGACAGATTGGTGTAACTGGTATTTAACTTCAATGAGGACAGTGGTGCAAGTTTCAGAGGAGAAGCTAAGCAGTCTCCGGCCTCCTGCTGAGAACAAGAGATGCTACCTCCACAGGCAAACTACTAGAACCACTTAGGTTATAAAAACTGCTGGCTCTGGATTGCACCAGATCAACCAAACATTCAAATTTTACACGCGTAATGAGCATGTGTTCCAACAATATTATTTTTGACATTTGACATATCTGTTATGAGCAAAATCAACCAAACATTCAGGTTCTACAGCAGAAATTTAGACCAAGAGGTGTCTCGGTATCAAACCTTATACAAATCGATATTCAGACCCCTGATATTATTTTAACGGTCCCTCCTGTAGTTTTAACACCTGTAGTTTTTCAGTCCGGTAAGTGTGGATTGGATCTGCTATGTCTCAATGTAAGGAGTCTGTTATGAAAAAAGGATCGTGTTCGGGCTCTGGTTCTGCAGAGTAATCCTGATGTGTTTCTCGTCACTGAATCTTGGCTGAATGATTCTGTGTCGGACCATGATATTACAGTGGTTGGTTATAATGTTTTTAGGTGTGACGGGAGTAAGAGAGGGGGAGGGGTAGTGATGTTTGTAAAATCCTCCCTCACTGTGAATGTTTTATTATCCTCCTCTGTTCCAGAGCGGTTTGAGTGTCTAATTATCAAAATAGGTTTGGGTTGTGCAAGTTTTACACTAGCAGGTGTGTATCACCCACCAAGCGCTCTTTCATCCTCCATAATCAATCTCTCTGACATCTTGTCCACTTATGCTCACAGTGAACTATTGCTTGCTGGTGATCTCAATATAGATTGGTTATCGCCGCCCTCAAACCATTTTAAAGAGGTCTGCGATGGCCTGACTCTCACGCAACTTATTTCGGAGCCTACATGACCTAATTTTAAAGATTTATCCCGATCTACTTAGATTGATCTGATTTTAACCGATAGACTGCACAAGTCTGCCCTGAGTGGTGTCTTTCCTTTGGATTTTAGTGATCACTGCCCTGTAACATGTATTAGAGATATGAAAGTTACAAAGGCTCCTCCATGTTTTATAACTAAAAGAAATTTTGAACATTTTTGTGAACAGGCCTTCCTGCACGATATTTTCTGGAGTGATTTAAGCTCTGTGGGTTTTATTCCAGACCCTGACCTAGCATTGGCTCACTTTATTACCGTGTTTAATCGTGCTGTGGATAAGCATGCTCCGGTGAAGAGACTTAGGGTTAAGAATAGAAGAAACCCTTGGTTTTCGAATGCCTGATCCACGGAACTACGTGTTAGGGATGAAGCCTGGGGCAAGGCTAGGGAAACCCAGGCACTCCCTGATTGGCAGGTTTTTAGAAAATTAAGAAATAATTACTGCTCATTGATTAAAAAGGCGAAATCTGATTATTTTATTTCATCACAGGCCAAAAGTCAGGGCAATCCTGCAAAATTTTGGAAAATTGTGAAGTCCCTGAATTGTCATCAGTCTTCATCTATACCACACTCTATCCACACTGATTCTGGCTGTGAGGAAGCGATCTGGAACCAAATGCGAGGACACGGAATTGCAAAAAATAGGTGCTTTATTGAATAAGGGGGGTAACCCCCGCAGGGAGAAAGGCAACAGTACAGAGTCCGTAATCCAAAGCTCGAATTCCAATGGGACAGAGCAGAGTTCGTTACCAGGGCACCAATCACAAAAATCGTAGTCAGACAAACAGATCCGGTACACAAGCGAAGGTTTGAGGGAGAAGCAAACTCATAAGCCAAAGGACAGTCCGAATCGTATACAGGGCAGCGATCCACAAAATCAAGGTCGGGCAGAAAAAGGTCAAAAATACACAAATGCAACAATATCCAAAAGGGCAAACCAAGAATCAGAAGTCGGGCAATCCAGTCAGAAAGATAAATCACAATGAGTCGAGGCGGAAACAAGCGTGGCACAAGAAACAAGGAAGTTACGATCTGACATGGAAGTGAAAGTGAAGACACCTTATATACACATCCGGGGTGAACACATGACAAGGGAGAACGGGTGCGATCAATGAAACAATAATCAGGATTGACACATGAGGAATAATCTAATTACATGAATTTGGCAAATGCCAAAACGCAGACAGGGATCACAAGACATTCCTATGAACAAACATCCGCTCCGGTTAAGGAGTACTAAATGTGCATAGTCTAAAGAAAAGGAAAGCATGAGATATAAGTGGAAAATAGCAGCAGAGATAATTAGTGATAGGCAAGGAGGGCGGAGATAAGAATTGGGCGATTGCTGAGAGATCGTTAGTCAATTAGTATGTGCAGCTGTACAATCCCGAGTGCATGTTAGTAAGTTAGTAAAAATATACAGTGTTAATAAGGGTTAGTAATTATCGAAAACGATAAACTGTTTGTACAGTTAGTAGATAGCAAAAGGAGAGAGGAAGGAAGAACACGAGATATGAAGGAAGATTGAAATCCCAGAAACCAGTAAATCACCCGAAGGAGTGGCACGGAAGACTAAACCAAGAGCAAAGACCTACACAAGACAAGACGGGGTAGACGTAGTGCAAAGCATGGCATGGCAGAAATAAACAAGACAAGCGAAATGAAAACATGGCATGATGACTATGGCAAGGAAAATAATAAAAACATGAAATCCAAATTGCCAAAACACAATACGCAATCAAAGAATAGTCAAAATAACAAGCAGAGGTCACTTAACACAAAAATCAATTAACATGGCAAAGCCAGGCACAAAACTTAAACATGGCATGAAAACAGGATCCTAACACTGGTCCTACAATGGATAAACACAAAATCTGTGATCTTTTTAACCAACATTTTATCGCGGCCGGAAACCTTTTTGAAAATTAAATTAATCAGCCCTCTACAGGGGATGTGTCTGACCTCAGCTCTAGTTCATTCACAAATTCTCCAAAACCTAGAGTTTTATTTTCATTTAGGGAATTTCAAGTGAATGAGGTCCTACAAGAATTGAAACAAATTGATGTGAATAACTCCACTGGAGAGGATCATCTAGTTCCGAGTCTTTTGGGTTTAGCAGCCCCAATGATTGTGCATTCAATAACTAATATTTTTTACTTGTCAGTGTTGATGGGGACTATTCCCAGTGCATGGAAAGCTGCTCATGTTTTTCCATTATTTAAGGGTGATGATCCCAGTTCAGTGAACAGCTACAGACCTCTCAAAATTGCTTTGCCTGGCTAAGATTTTAGAATCTCTAGTTATGCAACAAATGTGCAGCTTTTTAACTTTCAATAACATTTTAACTTCACAACAATCTGGCTTCAGGTCTGGTCATAGAACCATCATAGCAGCTTCAGTGGTTTTAAATTATTTGATATCAGCAGTGGATAATAAACAAAAATGTGCTGCCCTATTTATTGATTTAGCAAAAGCTTTCAATACAGTTGACCAAGTTCATGTTTTTTTCTGCTCGGAATGCAATTATGCCGAATGAGTCAATCTTCTCAGTGTCTGGAGCTAAAATTGAGCAAGTTCAGTCTTACAAGTATTTAGGTATCTGGCTGGATCATAATTTCTCCTTTAAGACTCATGTGTCTAACTTGTATTACTTAAGAAAATCAGAACAAAAATTGGGTTTCTTTACAGAAACAGGTCTTGTTTTTCTTTAGACAGTCGGAAGAGGATTGTTCAGGCAATTTAATTTATTTTAACTTTATTGTAAAGTTTGTTTTCCTTTATTCTGCAGTTGTTGTATGTAAGTGCTCTGTCTGTTACCCACTTTGTACCTGTTTTATAGTACTCAGGGCTCCCCTGAGAAAGAGACCTCGGTCTCAGTGGGACTTCCCTGTAATAAAGGAAAATGACTGGACAGAAAAATTCTTTCATGGTTAGCCTCAGTAATTTGGCTGGTACAGCACAACATGGCAGTTCAGGAAGTTTGTGGATTTGTCCCTGTGGCAGTGAGCTTCATGGTGACTTGATATCTATGCTGATGTGATGTTGCATGAAATGAGAATAAAAGAATTGAAAATTTGATTGTGCCTACAGAGTTGACTTGAGATTATTAGAGACTGTTTCTCTTGTTAGCCTCAACATCATCATATGAGCAAAACAATCTAGTAATCATTAAGCCGCTACCTTTCGGTTAAGATGGTATTAAGACTTCTGACAGTGGGTTGGTTTTGTTTTCCCTCCTCAAGCATGAAATTTCAGGAATTATCAGGCACTTCCTATCGCCAAATGTGACAGGTTGAATTAATTTGCATGATCAATCTCAATCACACAATCACGGCGCAGAAAGCAGACCTGACCAGTTGAGCACACAATGTTCAATCCAAAACGCATTGCAGAAAAAAATGAACAACAATCTTATCCCCGGCGGGTTTCACCGGCTCTTCAGAGGGCAGGCACTGGATTAGCCCGGGGATTCAATGCTGAGCCATGAGAGAGTGACTTCAGGAATGCCAAAACCGTTCCTGCACATGAGTAACGAGGCTGCTAATTGTGCACCATACGGTTGTCTACTCAACGCAGTCAGCGTTGGTGTGAGTGGGATTCAAACCTCAACCATGGGGCCTGTCCTGTACAGGACGAGCGACCATTTTTTATTGTCGGGAAAATAAACAATGGCTGCCAGCTGTGGAGCCCGGCCAGTGGCGAACTCCATCCTTACCTTAAAGAAGCATCTGGAATCAAGAGGCTTTTTGAGACGGTAAATTTAAACACAGGAAGCACATATTTCTCATTCCTTAATTCCCTAAACATACAGGCATTCTCTTTTATCTCACAGATAACGTTAGTCTCTGGAAAAAATGTTGATTGAAGTATCACAGAGAGATGTTGCATTCCATCTAACCGAAATTAAATGAAAATTCGGTGTATTTAAAAAAAAAAAAGACCTTTGTACATTTTAATGAGTGTTTAATGAGCGAACAACTTGACATGAAACAGGAGGCGAATTCTGTTTTTTGTCCTTTGAGTAAAACATGCTTCTATCTTGAAACAAAGCATGTCTGCTGGTGAAATCTGGAAACTGATGAAAAGAATCAGCTACACCACCTGTTCAAAAACAGCCACAACTTATGCATGTCATAACTTTTGTTGTCACTAGGGTAACAAAATATGTTATTGCATGTCATGCACTATTGCTATTCGTTTTACTATCAAAGAACCAGATTTTTAAAACAGCCAAAGCTGGGTTGCTTGTACGAATATGCAGAGGATAGATTCTATAATATTCATTCAGTCAAATGGATGTAGATCAGCCATGCTCTGCATGACTGAATATTAGACTAAATGGGGCAATTTTGCCTCTAATCACTGTGCACCAGTTTGCACAATCATACTCATTCATTCAAACAATCTGAGAGAGAGCTGATAAAATTACCAAAAACAGGTCATGATTAATCATCAGTTTAAAGGTATACTGTGTACAATGTTTGCTGGAATCGGAGTACCCCGCCATGTCACCCAGACACCAGAACTCCTGTGCACATGGAGGCTATAAATGAAATAAAACATGACTACTGTGAGCAAGAGTTTGTCCAATGAATCATTTGTGAATCGGTGTAACTACAATGACAAATTATAAGCTGCCATAAGGTGTGAAAAGCCTACCTGTTCCATCTGTTGTGCTCCAGCCAAGCTAATGTTGACAGGTGCTTGGGTTTGGGGGCCAGTGGGTGACTGAATTCAGTTGGCACAACATCATCTGTCAAAATTTCACAATATTTACTGAGCAATTCAATTCCATATTTTGCGCAAATATGCTCCTTGAAACAACTGGGTAAAAAATGCGCAGAACATAATCTGTGACTTTGTTGAATCCGATGTTGAGCAATCACTGCCGTAACAATTCAGGCTCCGCAACGGGAAATCAGAGCTTAGCTTACTTCACTACCTCAGTCTAGGCTTCCTGTTTTTTGGGAGCAACCAACAGCCTTACACAGCAGTATTATGACCAGGGTTCTAAATTAACACCCGCCAACCAGCCAAATGCGGGTTAAAATTAATATTGGCGGGTGTTAATAAAAACTTACGAGCCAGTTTGTCCGGTGATGCATGAGGCAGTCATGTCGTTCAGAGCCGCTCTGCAGTTCTCGTCTCGGTCATTTGTCCCCCTTGCAGTCCTTCCTACACTTCCCAAGAACACTACCGTAATGCTACGTGATGACATATAAGACTCCCATTGGCTGCGTGTAGGCAACTACAGTCTGTAGTGCAACCGGCGCGAGAAATGTAAGCATGAAGAAGAAAAAGAATGAACAGACTCGGAGTGAGAGCAGGGAGCATAAACTGTAAAAAAGGGGACTGAGCTAGCTTAAGGTAAAAAATTAAGTTAAACTAAATGCTGCGGTGGTTGGGACAGACGTCTGGGGGCGAGAAGAGGAAGGAGGCAGGGGGATAGAAAGTCGACAAAGTGTGCGAAACGAAGAAAAAAAAGTTCAACACTAAATGGCTGACAGGTCGTGAATGGCTTGTGTTTGATCACGAAAATGCCGTCATGTTTTGTAAGGACTGCCGCATGTACACGAAAGAAAAAAAAAACAAACGAACAATTACGTGGTGGGGACTAATAATTTTAAAGTCGAGACAGTAAAGGACCATGAGAGTGCCCGAAGTCATTAGGAGAGCCTTAGGATTAAAACCGCAAAGACAGGTCGTGTCGAAGAGAGCCTTGCTGGGAGAAGCCTCGCTTTACTGACGTCTGAGCTGGAGAAGATGCAGCTGCTTTTTCGAAATACCCACGCCATCGGAAAAAAGGGCAGGCCTTTCATCGACTTCGCATGGATGTGTGAGTGAGTGAGTGAATGTTACTATACTCAGCAACAAAAGTTTCTGTGACACCAATATTGTTAATTATTTTTCATAACGCAATTATGAAATTGTCATACATGGTGATATCAGACTGAAACAGTACACGTAAACACAACATTGAAATGGAAATCATGAAAATGCGAGAAAATGACTTTGCACGTGAAAATGTGCGTAAATCATGCTTGTGGATGGCAATAAAAGAGGAGAATTTTTGGAATGTTCACATTGTGCCTGATGAACGACGGAAGCATCACTTATCGAAAACACAGCCATTTCGGATCAGGAACTCTACCCTCTAAATGCCAAGACTGTCTGAAAATGATCGGTGGAGGGCCAATGGGATGATTGAATCCGGAACCTCGCAGAGGGAAGTTGCTCATCGCCTGAATGTCCACCGAAACACCATTTGGAACTTATGGCAGCGTCATCAGCAGACAAGACATGTCAGAGACCGTCCTCGCAGCGGCCGTCCACGAGTAACCACTCCCAGACAGGAAAACTGGATTCGAACAACCCATCTCCGAAATTGATTCCAACCTGCAACCATAACTGCAGGAACGATACCTGGTTTGAGGCGACTGTCTGCACAGACAATCCGTAGCCGTCTCCGTCATTTTGGCATTGTCCCACGTCGGCCAGCAAGACGTCCAATACTCACAGTACAACACCGACGACTGCGTCTACAGTGGGCACAACAACATCGACGGTGGATCCAACGTCAGTGGGATCTTGTACTCTTTTCTGATGAATCAAGATTCATGCTTAACCGATGTGATGGTCGTTTACGTGTATACCGTCGACGTGGAGAACGTTATGCCAACAACTGTGTTCAGGAATTTGTTCGTTTTGGAGGTGGTAGTGTCATGATTTGGGGAGGGATCACGGCTAGAAACAGAACAAATTTGCTTGTTATTGATGGAAATCTGACAGGTCAAAGATATCGCGATGAAGTGCTACGGCCATTGGTGGTACCGTTTTTGATGCAACATGGTCCCGGAATAACGCTGCAACATGATACCGCCAGACCACACGTTGCAAGGATTGTACAGCAGTATCTGATGCAACAACATGTCAATGTCCTGCCATGGCCAGCCAGATCCCCAGACATGTCCGCAATCGAGCATCTTTGGGACGAGATGGATCGACGTTTGCGGCGGTTGGATAACCCGCCAGCTACACTCCAGGAATTGCGACAACGTCTACGTCAGATTTGGAATGACATCCCACAGCAATTTCTGGCACATCTGATTCGGTCCATGCGCCGGAGATGCATTGCTTGCATCATGGCACGAGGAAGTCACACCCGGTATTGAAGTGTGAAGGTCACAATTGGTTAGACGTCAGACAAGTGCTTCATGACGCATGAAAATGACATTCCTGTTTTGAGTGACGTTGGCACTGAAAAGTCAGTGTTTCTCCTGTTAAATAAACATATTGATTGCATTGAGATCTTTGCGTGTCATTTATAACATACACATAAATGGTGTCACAGAAACTTTTGTTGCTGACTATATTTACTGGGGCTGGGTTCAAAAATCGATTTTCTGCTACAGATCGATTTTTATCTAAATTTTCGATATCGATTCATTTTATTGAGATCGATCTTTTATTTATTCACTTCCATCTTGCTTGTGAATATTCAATAACTGATCAGGGAGTGCCATCTAGTGATACATTATTGTTCTGCATGCATAAATTTGCAGCTCCATGTCTGCTGGCGGGCACGTCTGCACAAGGCGCTTAAGATACCCTGCGGAGCCCCGTTCTTCTCGAACACGCCATATCCAGATAATCCTTAAATGATGAATTGCACTCATATTTTAATTTGTAACGAGTAGCGAACTGGCCAGTGTCAAAGTAACGAAGTAAAAGTATACTTTTTATCTTTTCAATGTAGTAGAGTAAAGCCCCAGTAAAAAAAAAAAAAACAAAAAAAAAACCTCAGGTAGGAATCCTCAAAAAATACTTAAGTAATAAATTTACCGACGTAGCAGATAATAATGAATAAGTTAATTGCGGGTAGAGGTATTTTGACTACGGGTCATACAAAAGTACAGCAGTGTTTCATTGATAGAAAGCATGCTGCAACTGCGAAATTACCTGTTGATGGTAAAACTGTACTGTTATCCGTACGTAACTGCAGTGGACACGACTGGTTACGCACGGAACGGTAAATTGAGGCCGTATTTTCAAGCTACAAGGAATGATGAGAGAACAAAGTCAACATTGGATATAAATTTCGGTATCAAATCTTTATTTCAAGCTCAACTACATGTGTTGGAGATATATTTTCAATAACAGCATAGGGTGGAAGTTTAGTAATAAAACGTGCTAATTTTCATCCACCATCTCAACTAGTTTTTGAATTTAAAAAATCCATATTATTTTTTTTGACTGTACAGAAATAAATAATATATCCAACCATGTCCATGTGGGGTATTTTGGGCAAGCATATTGGTTTAAATTCAATAACATTTACTGGAAAATGAACTTGCGAAGTGAAGCATGTAATATTGACCCAATTTCAGAGAATAATAGTCTACTAGCTGTACTTTATTACTGTTACTGTATTATTTAGATACTTTATCGATCCCAAATGTGGAAATTAACAAAATGAAAAATAAATGAAATGTTTGCACTTTCTGTGTATATTTTGTTGCATGCATTGTACTTTCTGTGCATTATTCATGCCAACAATGTTAATAAAATGATCAAATGCATTCAGTGGCACTCATAATCTCTCTTATTTTCACCGGAAAAAATTGGCTAGTGGAAATTCTGATTGGCTGGTAACTTTAGAAAGTTACCAGCCACATTGGCTGGTGATCAAAAAAGTTAATTTAGAACCCTGATTATGACTCATTTTGTCGCTCAGGTTCTCGTAATGATTTGTAATATTGGATCTTGGTCATTCGGCATTGGATTAAGCTGCTGCACAAGTGATAATCAAGAAAAATTTGTGCAGACTTTATATAAATCAGCTGATTTCCTGGTGCCTAAGCCCAATATATCATCCGAGACAATACCATGTGAAGTATTTTTTGATAGGCGAAAATGTACTGAGTGGCTGCATTCCTGAACTTGTGCTAATGAGTAGTATTTCAGAGGTTTGACATTTGATTACTTGGAAAATAAAAATCATGAACATTTGTAAAAAATATTCAACGAATGAGAAGAATTTGTGCTTTTATTGGGTAAGAGCTGAAACAAATGTTTTCTTTGCCTTTAGGCTCAGCAGCCACCACTGTCAGAACCAATCAGAGAGAGAGCAGATTAAAGTGGTTTCTCTGCATCAGTGTGTGTTGTATAAAGGGCGTGTCCTGTGTACGTGTGATGTAGTAAGGACACGTTTGCATTGTATTAAAAGTACCAGCCTGTGATGTAAGAAAGGTGTGCTTTAGACTGTGACGAATTAAAGATGTGACAGTGTGTGATATGCAACATATAAAAAAATGCTACACTTCCATAAAACTGCCAAAAATAGTGTGAAAAAAATACAATATTATAGTTATTGGAATTTGGTGTTTAATCAATTAGTCTGCTATGTTACTCACTCTTGTGGATACCTGACTCTTTAAATCTTTTAAATTGACTAAAATGTTGTTTCACCTCTCTAGTTTACTGCATTAGCTATATTTTCAGCTATAATTAATGGCTGCTATTTTGTTATTCAACAACTACATTGAACATTGAATCGTAAAAAGGGGTATGAATTCCAATGTAAGCCAAATACAGCATTTTCAGGTAGTGCCATTACTGTAAAATAAGTACACGCAATTAAACCTACAAGAGAGAAGGCAATTTTAGTCTTAGTGCTCTGTAATGACCCCAATAGAATTAGCAATGTTGAGGTACTGGAGCCACTTGGGACAAGTGATCACTCTGCTGTTAATTTTGAGGTTTCATGGGAAGTTAAAAAGGTGTCTTGAAAAACAAAAATTTTCAATTTTAAACAAGCAAACTTTGACGGGATGCGCTCATATCTAAGTGAAATAAAATGGGAGATATTTACAGACTCACAGTCCAGGAGTGAGATGTGGGAAAAATTTAAGGGAGTTTTACTTGATTCACAATGCAAATTAATTCCAAAGGTGTCTAAAAGTAAGCTGAAAAAGCAGAATCCTCAGTAGATGACCAAAAGTATTCGTAGGATTTTGAGGGAAAAGAGGAATCTTTACAAGATGTACATAAAGGATAAAAATGAGAACAGTAAGGCTGAATACTGTAAAATGCAATGCTAATTTTGGAAAATCACAAATGATCTATTTCTACAATAGACTGCCAATGCACCATTTTACACAAAGAACACTGATAATTGAGCAAGCTTGTGCCGCTCATGTAGACATGAAACAGCTTTGTTCCACTCAGTTAGAGGACCCAACATCTCCCCAAATCCACCTTTTATTGGTTGTGTACACAAGGGAGGAAAAACAAGATGCGGTCCTTTCCAAGCCTGTATGGGATTTACCCAGCATTCCTTGTGAATCATAGCTAGTGGGAGCAGTTTTTTAGATTACAAGGGGATGTAATGTTTTATTTTGATAAGGACATTGGTCGTCAGGAGATGATGTGTGCAAAACAACTCCTCTTGCTTATGTTTCATGGGAAACGGTATCTAGGGCGCTGAGCTCCAAACAGAAGAGATGACTGAACGACTGGAAGCAGAAGTGTTTTCTCTTCCCGCTGATCAAACGCACAGTTTACTCCTCATTTCTGTCCTGGAACAGGTTGTGTATCTAGTTTTATTTTGACAGAAACACTGTCACTAAATTCCAATTCGACTTTACACAGATGTTTGCATTTTTTAACGAGCAGTGGACACCAGGGTAACAAAATAAGGCTTCGCTTAAAAGTGAAAGAATCGACAATTCTATTATTCTCGTAATGATTACAGAATTAACTAAAGTATGATATTTTGCAGATTAAAATACACTGCTTGCACTTGACAAGGCCATACTTTGATCAGAAGTATACAGACCATAGAGAATAAAAGACTTTCAACATACATTATATATTGCAAGTAATTTCAAGAAACAAGACTTTTAAACAAATCAAATTAGACTCTGATGAAACCAGTCGGCTCCAATTCTGTTGTTGCTCACAAATGTTTTGCTCTGGACGACGGCAGTTTGTCAGCTGTACCTGATGAGCTCAAGAAGGCGAAAAAAAGCCGGATTGCTAACTTTTGGGGTTTTTAACAGAATACAGCCGGGCAAAAAACAACATGCGCACTGATCTGACTGCTCTCATTCATGTCGAACTGCCAGTCATCAGATTTGTATCTGATTTAGAACCACATATGAAAGTGGCTCAATTCTGATTTGAAGATCAAATTTCCTTGTCCATACGGCTCTGAAACCGTCAGACCTGTCGTTACATTGACGTTACCAGGCAGAAGAGACTCAAATCTGTTTTTTTTTTCCTTTGCCTAAACATGACTCAGATTGCACTATGTATTGACTTGGTAGAGGTGCAGGGAACTGACTAGATTCTAAAATCTGATCACATTCTCAGAGCTACAGAGAACAGACCAGACTCAGACCAGGGCAGGACAGAATAAACTCTCAGAGCAGAGAAGACACTAAAGTCATAAGACCGAGGGAAACACCCTAAACTCATTGATGGCTGTTGGTGTTATTTTCCTTCTGCTGAGTCAGATAAACAGCTGTGGGTGAAAGCAAAGCGGTCAGTCAGTTGTCAGCGATAACCACCGCTGTGGTTTTGTTTGGGTACCCATTCACTGCAGGATAAAGGATTGGCAGGCATGAGATTGGGCTATTAATAACAGCGCATAGATAATACCCATTGTTACGCTCCGTTCAGCAAGGGAATGTTCTGGACTTCGGAAATAGGTTCACTGCTGTGTGCTGTCAATCACAGTACAACATATTAGCAATGCTTGGCATGCCGCTATATCTGATAAATATTGCCTGAATTTATGGCAATATATCATGCCATATTACTCAGTGTATGTTTTATGTAGTGAATATTTTGAAACTGGACAGTCGGTTGCCCGCAGGTCAACATGTATCCCAGGACGCTATAAAACAATCACCCCCCAAAATCAATAGGCTTTGTAACCTTTCCACACACATGGTCCATAGCAAATGTGAGATCCATAAAGAACTGTGACCTGTAGACACTCAAAAGAAATCTGTACAGATGCAGCGGGAGATATGGCTTAACAATTGCTGATCCATAGTATCCCCGACTCGTTATGCGGGTATACAAGTAAATGATTTGTTTGACCGAAAAGAACAAACTCATTGACCTTACAAATATAGTAAATGAGTAGTTGAGGAAACGACATTTTCTGACAATAAATTTTGATTTCAAAATTATTTGAGAACAAGAGCACTCAGAGAGCACAGCACCTCTGCCACGCCAAGGCAACTCTGTGCATTAGTTATTTTCATTAGCTGATGTAGGGTATTGTTTCATTTAACTGCCAGGTGGCAGCAAAACCCAAAAGCCCGCCGATTGGAAATCCAGCCCATTGGAAAGACTTAAAATCTCTGCCAGCACAGCTGGAATTGATCTTTGGCCTAATTCTCAGCTGTACTGTGGCCTAGATATGCCAAAATTTAGATACTTGTTCCTCTTGTGCTACTCTAAGGTCCTGCAAAGTTTGGTTAAAATTTATGCAGCCGTTTTTGAGATATCCTGCTAACAGACAAACTGATAAACGCTGACTAAAACATGCATACCTCCTTGGCGGAGGTGAATAAATCTAAAGCTATCCATTTTATGCATAATTGAATTTTTTTTGTGTGATTTTAAAGTAACCATGCTATGGTTATGCATATGTTGTATTTTGTTTAATCATTTACCCTTTCTTTCAGACTATGCCTTTACAGAGCTACTGGTTCTTCTAATTTTACCAGAAAGCCATATATCTTGTGTAAAAATACCATAGGTTTCCCATGTTCGGCAATTTTGGGGATCTCAGTGCTTGGGTAGAGCAACTGCCTTGGGGAATCAGTCTTCTACTGTGAGAGTGATGGTATTATCCTCTTCGGTAGGTTGGCCCATGATGAAATCTAGAGTGATGCAAGACCAGGCTCAGCGAGGATGGGTAGAGGGTGAAGCAAACCCACAGAGGGTGTATTAAGACTATTGTTCTGGGAGTGGGAGGAGCATACAGGGTATCTGCGGGTATCTTCACCTAATCAGGGCCACCAGAGGTGTTGATGGATAAGAGCTATGATGGGTCATACCCCAGGATGACCAGCAAGGTGGGAGAAGTGTCCCCACTGAAGGACCTGTGAGTGGACATGTTCGGGCACATAGGGACTGTTGACTGGGCAGACACTGGGAGCGGGGAAAAATCATTCTCAATGACCCATAGTTGCTCCACCACTGAACAATGGACAGGAACGAAGGTGTCCTTCTCATTCATCACACTCACAGGACAGTGTTCTCAGGACAGGGCATTTTGCTTGGCGTTTTTGGACCCCTGGCAGTCGGACAGAGAGAATCTGAACCAGTTGCAAAAACATGGACCATCTTGCTTGGTACAAATGAACACTCCTGATGGTCCTGACATGCACAAGGTTCAAGTGATTGTCCCCACACAGAATGACATCTCAGTGCACTCTAGTCAGTATCTTTATTCAACTGTCAGTAATTATCAAACACCAGTGCAGTTATTTTTTCTGTGGGAGTCAATCAATGGGAGTAGAAGAAGCAAGAGCAGCTGTTTTGATACAGAGAAGATTTGCAGAGGAGATTTCTGGAACAGGACCACCCCAACCTTCACACTGAAGGCATCCACCACCAAATGAACTGTCAAGTGTGAACAAGGCGAATGACGATGGGCGCAGAGCTGAGCTGGCATTTAAGTTCCACTGCCGGGGTCCACGTGAATTTAGTAAGGGAAGAGGTGAGAGCCATGAGGGGAGCAACCACTGAGCCGCAGATACAGATGAATTTGTGGAAGAAGTTTGCAAAGCAGGGGAAACATTGCAGTTCCATTCTTGAGACAGGAGTGGGTCAATCACCCACTGCTCTGACTTTCTGCTGGTCAATTTTGATACCCTAGTCAGACACAATGAACCCCAAAAATGAGACTGATGACTTTTGGAACTTGCATTTCTCCATCTCGACGAACAGTCAGTTTTCTACGAGGCGTTGGAGATCTGTGGATGTGGTAAGTATGCCTAGTGGAAGTCTGTGAGAAAAAGAGGACGTCATCCATGAATACATATATCTACAGGACATCAGTCACCACAATTTGAAATACTGCTGGGGAGTTGCTGAGCCCGAATGCTATGATATGCTAGTTATAGTGTCCAGTTCGAGTGTAGAAGGCCAACTTCTACTCTTTGCCCTCCAGGATGCGGACTAGGTAGTAGGCATTGCAGATTTCCACTTTGGTGAACATCTAGGCTCCCTGGAATAGAGACTGGAACCATACACACTCCAGTCCAGGACATGATGTTTGTACCAGCTGACCCAGGGGTTATGCCTCAGCAGCCAGGGATGACCCAAAACATTGGGTGAACAAGGTGACCTGTTTAATAAGGAGATTTGTGTGTATTGTTGCAGAATACAGAAGACAAAAGAATACAAAAGATCATAATAGGTCCCCTTTAAGCTTTGGCTTGTGACCTTGCCCTTTATGCACAAAGATTTCTCCAGACACCTTGAATTATGTTCTGAATTATGTTTAATTATGTTAAGCACCATATAGCACAAAACATTCTAATATTTTCCTGTCTTTCTTTGAGAAACATTGCCTTGAAACCTTTTTATGCTTTTCTCTCCCATTTACGGGCAAAGTGGTAATCCTATACCCATCTTGTCTCTTTAAGGATTAGGCCTTTCTTGAACGCTGCTTTTGTATCAAATCGTGATTGCATCACTTGCATAATTAAAAATTTTTACCTCAGTACATGTCCTAAACAGCCCCCATCCCAACTTTTTTTTTTGTGTTGCAGGCCTGAATGGTAGGAGAGGAAAATGAAGGCAATACATTTAAAATCTTATCTCCACCCTGTCCACAACGACATACAAGTCAAATTACATTTAGAAATCACTGCTTTCTGCTTTAATGTGCATATTCCAATCTGTCCAAACTTTTCTGAACTGGAGTTCTAGAGACCCACTATAATTGTATAATTGCCCTTGTGCATGTAGGTCGCATTTATTAGCAATCGTATTTTTTTGTGGAAATACATGCCTCCGTTTTCACCTTGATGACAGACGAGTGTCAAAGGAAGTCAAGGAAGTAAATATGGCAGCGTGCATAAAGTTTGAGCAGACAAGTGTGTCTCATGGAATCAATGAAACCCTTTAAAAGGAAAAACAGTAAAGGAAATGAAATGAAGACAAATCAAAACCAGAAGGATCTAAAAGGCAAAGAGGCAAATGTATGAAATGTTTTGAAAAGTAATAAATCAGGAGAAGAGAAATGTTTTTGAGAGATGAGAAAAGCTTAAAAAAGAAGGTGAAATTTATCCACTTGGATTCGCATTCAGTTCGGGGTGGGCTGAAGGCACACTAGCATGCTATCCAGCTATAAATATTAATAATTGAAGGCAATGAAGGCTACCGACATAAGTGAATTGAAACATCTTGGACACTCCCAAGCTGCTCCCATGCAGTTTTAATAAAACCCAAAACCGCTGCCGTGATGAGTATGTGTCAGGTAAACCTTCCGCACTGGCTAGACCTCAGAACTTCAATCTGCAAAATACTGCCTGGCAATAAAACAGGGTGGATCAGACACATTCCTGCAGCCTGAGTGCTTTTGTGGATTTACGTCCCATAATGCAGTTTAAAAGTCACACGTTATTTCCCTGAGATGTTAAAGCGAGGCCCGCAGCCCTCGGGGCGACTTTGTGCTGGATTTCAGCGCGGAGAGAGGACCCCTCATCAGTGAACACATTTCCCGAGGAAGATCTGAGGAATATCCAGTTTGACATCGTAGTTCCTGTACCCAGGAGATGGCTGATGGCATGACCAGCCACAGGCTACAAATTAGCATATTATTAAAGGGAACTTGTTCAAAGTTTTTAAAATGGCTGCAGTGGAGAGAGCACTCACGGAAAGCATGACTGACTCTGTTGTGCAAAAATAAAATCATTCGAGGTTGACAACAATTCCTGTCTTTTAATTTCCATGTCAGACATTCTGTGCCTGAGTAAATAAGCTGTTCCCATGTGGAGTCACGACAAATGAAAACAAAATGGTGTCACAAGCAGATACTTGCCCACATGATTTGAGCTTGGGATTTTCACGCCACGAAATTAATTATTTAATGAACAACTTTCAACCCATTGAAAGTCTACCTTCTTCCAATAGACCTCATGCATAATTTTATAGAGTGCACACTGCATATAGTGGTGTGGAAAACTATTTTCCCCATCCCCAATTTGTAATATTTTCCCTTGTCATATTTTAATGTTTCAGATCATCCAAATTATTTCAATATACGGCAAAGACAACGTAAGTAAATACAAATAGCAGCTTTTCAATGATCATTTGATATTGAATGTAAGAAGTTATTCAAGAACCTCCCATGTAAAAAAAATATATTAACTCCCTAAACCTGAGAACTTTAGTGCTACCCTTGGCGGCAACACTTGCAATGAAATGGTTAAGAGAACTGGCAATGAGTTTCTTTTTTTTTTTTTTACATTGCTGTGGAGGAATTTTGGCCCACTCTTTGCAGAATTTTTTTTTACTCAGCCACACGGGAAGGTTTTTATGCATGAACTGTCTGTTTAAGGTCATGCCAGGGCATCTGAATTGGATTCAATTCAGGAGCGTTACCCAGCCACTCAAAAACATAATTTTGTTCCTTTAGAGTTATGCAAGGCTGACACATGCCAATGCGTGACACTCTGTGATGACTCGAGTCGTGCCAGTGCACAAACTAGTCGTAAACTGGTGTGAAGTGTGCGTAAACCCGTCGTGACTGCGTGCCATGTCGGGACGAGAATTTTGAAATGTTCAAATGTTCACTTGTCGTGAACTCGTCGAGACGATGCGGGAGGATGCGTGGCAGTGCGCGCCATGCCACGACTGTCACGAACAGCTCACGTCGAGTTCACGAGTAGTTCACGACCTGTTCACGAATTGGTGCGCGTCGCAGCGTGGCCGTGCCTTCCCACTGACACGGTCACGTGTACTTCACGCATTGATGGCACGAGCAGTACACGACTAGTTTACGCACTTCACAAACAGTTTACGCATAGCACGAGCTGTTCACGACGAGTTCACGAGCAGTTCACGACTACTGCGCGACAGTGGCGCTCGCGTAGGTGCGGGGGTATATATAAGGCTTCCTGGACACTGCTCGCCATTCCAGAGATCGCCAGCGAAGAGACAACTTATATCACAGAGACAACATGCCAGGTATAGGCATCTTCTCTTCTCTGCAATGATTGTGCCTCTGGAATTCAGCATGTTGTCTCTTCCACAGCCAATCCAAAAATGACCAGGGGTTTGGGAGGCCCCCTTTTAATATGGCGTGCCCAAGTCGGCACGGCACCATCCGAATTGTGCAAACTCGTCGTGCTAATGCGGGAAGTGTGTAAACTATGCGCAAACTATGCACAACCTATGCGTGAGCTCGTCGTGCCAGTTCTGTCAATGTGGACACTGATGGGCACGCATTCGTGAACTCGTCGTGAACTATGCGTGAACTAGTCGTGAACAGTGCGGGAGCCTCTGGGAGTTTCGTGCCCCAAAATGGCACGACTTGCCATGACAAAATCGTGGCCAAAAGTCGTGCAAGTGTCAGCCTTGCATTACTCAGAGATGGACCTGCTTGTGTGCTTCAGACTGTTGTCCTGCTGCATAACCCAAATGTGCTTGAGCTTTAGGTCACAAACTGTTGGTCAGACATTCTCCTTCAGGATTTTCCAGTAGAGAGCAGAATTCATGCTTCCATCATTTATGACAAGTGTACCAGGTTCTGAAGCAGCAATGCAGCCCCAGACCATCATACTAACACCAGTGTGTTTGACTGTTGGTCTGATGTTTTCGTTGTGGAATGCTGCGTTTGCTTTTCATCTGATGTCACAGGACCCATGTCAAAAAGTGCCAATTTTGACTCATCAGTCCCCAGAATATTATCCCAAAATCCTGGTAATCATGAAGATGTTTTTTGGCAAATTTGAGACAAGCCTTTGTGTTCTTTCTGGTCAACAGTGGTTTTTCCCTTGCTGCCCTCCCATGGATTCCATCTTTGAACAATCCTTCTGGAATCATGAATACTGAACTTTGGTGAGTCAAGTGAGGCCTGCTGTTCTTCAGATGTTGGCCTGGGTTTTTATATACTCAGCAACAAAAGTTTCTGTGACACCAATATTGTTAATTATTTTTCATAACGCAATTATGAAATTGTCATACATGGTGATATCAGACTGAAACAGTACACGTAAACACAACATTGAAATGGAAATCATGAAAATGCGAGAAAATGACTTTGCACGTGAAAATGTGCGTAAATCACGCTTGTGGATGGCAATAAAAGAGGAGAATTTTTGGAATGTTCACATTGTGCCTGATGAACGACGGAAGCATCACTTATCGAAAACACAGCCATTTCGGATCAGGAACTCTACCCTCTAAATGCCAAAACTGTCTGAAAATGATCGGTGGAGGGCCATTGGGATGATTGAATCTGGAACCTCGCAGAGGGAAGTTGCTCATCGCCTGAATGTCCACCGAAACACCATTTGGAACTTATGGCAGCGTCATCAGCAGACAAGACATGTCAGAGACCGTCCTCGCAGCGGCCGTCCACGAGTAACCACTCCCAGACAGGACAACTGGATTCGAACAACCCATCTCCGAAATCGATTCCAACCTGCAACCATAACTGCAAGAACGATACCTGGTTTGAGGCGACTGTCTGCACAGACAATCCGGCGCCGTCTCCGTCATTTTGGCATTGTCCCACGTCGGCCAGCAAGACGTCCAATACTCACAGTACAACACCGACGACTGCGTCTACAGTGGGCACAACAACATCGACGGTGGATCCAATGTCAGTGGGATCTTGTACTCTTCACTGATGAATCAAGATTCATGCTTAACCGATGTGATGGTCGTTTACCTGTATACCGTCGACGTGGAGAACGTTATGCCAACAACTGTGTTCAGGAATTTGATCGTTTTGGAGGTGGTAGTGTCATGATTTGGGGAGGGATCACGGCTAGAAACAGAACAGATTTGCTTGTTATTGATGGAAATCTGACAGGTCAAAGATATTGCGATGAAGTGCTACGGCTATTGGTGGTACCGTTTTTGATGCAACATGGTCCCGGAATAACGCTGCAACATGATAACGCCAGACCACACGTTGCAAGGATTGTACAGCAGTATCTGATGCAACAACATGTCAATGTCCTGCCATGGCCAGCCAGATCCCCAGACATGTCCTCAATCGAGCATCTTTGGGACGAGATGGATCGACGTTTGCGGCGGTTGGATAACCCGCCAGCTACACTCCAGGAATTGCGACAACGTCTACGTCAGATTTGGAATGACATCCCACAGCAATTTCTGGCACATCTGATTCGGTCCATGCGCCGGAGATGCGTTGCTTGCATCATGGCACGAGGAAGTCACACCCGGTATTGAAGTGTGAAGGTCACAATTGGTTAGACGTCAGACAAGTGCTTCATGACGCATGAAAATGACATTTTTCGTTTTGAGTGACGTTGGCACTGAAAAGTCAGTTTCCTGTTAAATAAACATATTGATTGCATTGAGATCTTTGCGTGTCATTTATAACATACACATAAATGGTGTCACAGAAACTTTTGATGCTGAGTATATGATCTCTTGAATGAGTAATTAATTTGCTCTTAGAGGAATTCAGTTAGCTGGCCAGTCCTGGAAAGGTTCATCCTTGTTTCAGGTTTTCTTGACTTGTGCATAATGGATCTATCGGTGGTTTGCTGGAGTCCTATTGCCTTTTAAATGGCTTCGCTACCATTTCCAGATTGATGGACGTCAATGACCTTGTTTCTCATCTCTTGTGGCATTTCTGTAGATTGCGGCATCATGTGCTGCTGGCCTGGGTGTGTTTAAGTAAAACTGATCCCAGTTATCAATTGTTTTTTTTTTTATTATTATTGGTTGATTTTGTAGCTCCAGGGCAACTAGGTTTTCACATAGAGTCAGATAGGGATGATAGCTTCCCTCTTTAAAAAATGATATCATCATTTAATAAAAATATATTTTGTGTTCATTTGGGTTATTTTTGATAAACACTTCTTATCAGCTCTTTCTAGAGTTCATTGTAAACTAAATGAATATGGGCACTGCTCTCCAATGGCAGGTAGAGAACCATACTCCCAAAAATACTCTAAAGGACAACTTAAATGTAAAGGGGTAATGAGCAGCAGATGAACTGAGAGTAAAGACTAAACTCAGGGAACCTCCGACACAAAAAGGAAATGGAACCAATGAAAGGAAATGGGCGGAATCACAAACAGGGTGACGAGCAGCGATTGGGCACAGAGCAGAAAGAGAGAGAAAGAATGGAAATCAAAAATAAACTAAACTGAGCAATAGTCTCACAAATGAAAATCAGTATAACAAAAATAAACACAAACACTGAGACAGGTAACAAAACTATGACACAAAGTAAATTAAGAAGCTCATCTTTAGGCTCAGTTCCCATTTGCGTTTGCTTTGGTGTCGGCCTTCCCACTGCATTTCTGGAGCGTAACTCCAAAACCTTTTGCATGATCTGAAAGAAACTTTGCATACAGACTACTTAGGTCCTGCCGTGGTGCCTTTTGGTATGTGCCTGTCTGTCTGTCCATCCGTCCAGTGGGATCGGCAGGGAAGGGGGCCGAGGGGAGAAGTCTGTTTTTATCCGTTAAAACTCACTCTAGTTTTTATTCATCTTATTGTTAGCCTGATGGCATAATTACCTAAGTCATATTTTAGCCAAATTGAGATATTGGCAGCCTGTTCTTTCGTGCTGGTGAAATAATGCATTTCCCCCCTTTTTTTTCTCAAAACCATAAATAAAGGAAAAAAATCCATCCACTGAAATAATAAATAATTTTTAAAAACCTTAAAAATCAGAGAGGCAATTGTGCTATGAGGCTAACAAACTATGCAATGCCTTTGGCTGGCATTTAAGATGATCTATACTACAGGCCGAAAGTTTGGAAGCAAGATCAAATTTGTACAAAAAAGATTAGTTTCACTGGCATACTTTGCAACAAAATAAACATGATTATTGTATAAAGAGTCACTTATCAGAATGCATTTTTACTCAAATGATCAGGCCCAAATTACTAGGCCCTAGTGCTCGCCGGATTGCCGTTGGCATCTGGTGGGCTGTAAACCATGCCACAAAGTGAATAATGCAGCCTGTGATTTGTTTTTTACTTTTTCACTGAAGTTGTGACTCTTGAAAATCTTCTCAACCCAAAAACTAAGCCCCTCCTTTCTTTTGTTAACATTTATTCAGCAATGGTCTGGTAACATCAATGTATACAGTCCCTAAAGGTAAATAGAGGAAAATGGTGCATATCAATGAAAGAAAAGTCTAATCATGTAGCAAATCCATCCCAAAATCCATAGATTTCATACTGGTTTCTAAGAACATCATTGTGAACAGAAGTTTCCTCAAAATTTTTGACCTGTATTGGCCTTGCTTCCTAACATCTGGCCTGTAGTGTACACTCAAAAAATTAAACTTATGAAATGTTAGTTTTACTTAAAAAAGTCAACTGGTTCCACAAAACTGAAGTACATTCCACTCAATGCAACTAATTAAACTGGCTAAAAATGTTAGAAGTCACATAAGAGTTATGCAAAGCAATTGCGTGGAACCAGTTGACAATGACATTATTGAGTAAATCTAACTTTTAATAACATTTAATTTTTTTGAGTGTAGTTGTTAGAATTGATCAATCTTCTGCAGGATCATCTTTAATTCGCTCAGCCCTAAATGGAAGCATGTCGTCCTATATCATCCTCCCATGTCACTGTGCCCATTCATTTACGAGTATGAGTTCATCACAGCGAGTTTTTACAGAGGGAATGGACTGATGCAGGTTGCATGAGCGATTTCAGATGCAGATTCAATGCGACAAACTTCTAGGGAGACAAAACTTTTAGTTAGATTTTTTTTAAAAGAACCCACTACTGGCCTGCAAACCCTGTATCATTCATGCATACTTTTGTGTCGGTATCAGAATTACGATGCAATTTTTCGCATGACAGAACTCTCAATCCCACAAAATAATTTGACACACTGTACCAAAACTTTGCATCAAGTCTGTGGTAGTTATGAAGTCTGAAACATCAAAAGGAATCCATAATATTTTTTAGTGCAATCGGAGCTCTGTAGGATTATGTGGCTGAGAGATGAGAACAAGTGAGATCAGGTTAGTATTTATAAGATTAAGGGTTTCTGATGGACTGACATTTTCAAAAGAAAAAATTTTTACAAACCTCTCGCTCCTCTCAGGCATCATTATCATGCTGTGCTCATGTTTTGTAATAAACCACAGAGGATTTCGGCCAGTTAAAACAGAATTCCAAGTTAAGTTTCCATTGTGTAACAATAGTGTCCCTCTGATGGGGGGATGCAGCGTGGATCCTGGTGGTAAAAGGCAACTATATTTACAGTTTTGACAAAAACTAGATATCATTGTCTTCTCATAATTTTGATTTGTCCTGATATTTCTTGATGTTCTTCCTGTCTTGAGATTGTGAAGAAAATGCATTCAATCATATCCGCATGTGGCAATTTCTTTGAATCGGACGGGTGAAGGCAAGGTGTGGGATGTTTAATAAGGCATTCTAGTGAGGCCTGTAACCGACGTTATACATCATGCTTCTCAAAACGACTCGCAGTCACGATCCTTAGTGTCAGACGGCTACGCTTCCCTCCCCGAGCCCTAGCCCTTGGGCCAAGAGGGCTAATCCTTAAAACTACAAACATGCCTCTCATGGCCCATATTTCTGAAAGCCTCTCGGGTTACTGCATTGTGTGAGGGAGAACCTGCCGGGGGAGGGAGGGGAACCAACGCTGAGGAACTCTGCGGTTTGACAGCTCCCCAGAACCTCTCACACCATCCTGGCCAAAGGCCAAATTTCACTACGACTGTATCCTTCGGTAATGTGCCGAGAATGCCCTACCCCCCCACTCCCCCACACTCCACCCCACCCCTTTTATGTTTTGTAGAATAAAACTTCACCAAGGACATGAACAGTCAACCTCCTCATACAGAGTGCAAACACAACACTGCCTCCTTTGTGTTTGCGCAACAGAAACTTTGCAATAAACCGATGAAGAAACTGCCCCTCTGGGCCTTAGACGAATAAATATTTTTCTGAAAAGTGTGTGTCCACTTGGTTAAGTCTGTTACGACTGTAACCATATATTTTCTTATACATCTGAAAGGAATGCTAGCAATGGCATCACTATTGGTGAAATTGTGTTTGCTTACGTGTGCTTTGCCAGATATAAACTTCATTATGTAAACCAATCCGACTACTTTGTTAAAGCACACAAGGAAGGAATTCCACAAAGAAACATGCCTTGAGCGTATAGAATACACATTTCTGTATGTTAAAGTGTTAAATCTTTTTAAACATAGCCATTCTTTCAATGTGAATTCTATTGCAATTTACAACTGAATACAATAATCCTCCATTGCTTCAGTGGTTAGCATGTTGGTTTTAATATTGAGATGCCTGTTTATTTAACCTTTAGCTCACCTCTCTGCTACGCTTTTGACTAAAGTGCTAATCCCCAAAGAGGCTGCATCTCCCTGCTGTAGTATATATATATATATATATATATATACACTCAACAAAAATATAAACGCAACACTTTTGTTTTTGCTCCCATTTGTCATGAGATGGACTCAAAGATCTAAAATTCATTCCAGATACACAATATTACCATTTCTCTCAAACATTGTTCACAAATCTGTCCAAATGTGTGATAGTGAGCACTTTTGCTTTGCTGAGACAATCCATCCCACCTCACAGGTGTGCCAAATCAAGATGCTCATCAGACACCATGATTAGTGCACAGGTGTACCTTATACTGCCCTCAATAAAAGGCCACTCTGAAATGTGCAGTTTTGTCTCACAGCAAAATGCCACAGATGGCGCAAGCATTGAGGGAGCGTGCAATTGGCATTCTGACAGCAGGAATGTCAACCAGATCTGTTGCTCGGGCATTGAATGTTCATTTCTCCACCATAAGCCGTCTCCAAAGGCGTTTCAGAGAATATGGCAGTACATCCAACCGACCTCACAACCGCAGACCACGTGTAACCACACCAGCCCAGGACCTCCACATCCAACAGGTTCACCTCCAAGATCATCTGAGACCAGCTACTCTAAAGACAGCTGCTGAAACAATTGGTTTGCATAACCAAAGAATTTCTGCACAAACTGTCAGAAACCGTCTCAGGGAAGCTCAACTGCATGCTTGTCGTCCTCATCGGGGTCTTAACCTGACTCCAGATTGTCGCCGTAACAGACTTGAGTGGGCAAATGCTCACATTCAATGGCGTCTGGCACGTTGGAGAGGTGTTCTCTTCACGGATGAATCTCGGTTTACATTGTTCAGGGCAGATGGCAGACAGCGTGTGTGGCGTCGTGTGGGTGAGCGCTTTGCTGATGTCAATGTTGTGGATTGAGTGGCCCATGTTGGTGGTGGGGTTATGGTATGGGCAGGCATCTGTTATGGACGAAGAATACAGGTGCATTTTATTGATGGCATTTTGAATGCTCAGAGATACCGTGATGAGATCCTGAGGCCCATTGTTGTGCCATACATCCATGAACATCACCTCATATTTCAGCAAGATAATGCACGGCCCCATGTTGCAAGGATCTGTACACAATTCTTGGAAGCTGAAAATGTCCCAGTTCTTGCATGGCCAGCATACTCACCGGACATGTCACCCATTGAGCATGTTTGGGATGTGCTTGACCGGCGTATACGACAGCGCGTACCAGTTCCCACTAATATCCAGCTACTTCGCACAGCCATTGAAGAGGAGTGGACCAACATTCCACAGGCCACAATTGACAATCTGATAAACTCTATGCGAAGAAGATGTGTTGCACTGCATGAGGCAAATGGTGGTCACACCAGATACTGACTGGTTCTGAGTCCCCAGACCCCCAATAAAGCAAAAACTGCACATTTCAGGGTGGCCTTTTATTGTGGACAGTCTAAGGTACACCTGTGCACTAATCATGGTGTCTGATGAGCATCTTGATGTGGCACACCTGTGAGGTGGGATGGATTGTCTCAGCAAAGCAAAAGTGCTCACTATCACACATTTAGACAGATTTGTGAACAATGTTTGAGAGAAATGGTAATATTGTGTATCTGGAATGAATTTTAGATCTTTGAGTCCATCTCATGACAAATGGGAGCAAAAACAAAAGTGTTGCGTTTATATTTTTGATGAGTGTATATATATATATATATATATATTTTTTTATTTTTTTATTTTTTTTTTTGTGGGGGTGTTTCCCTTACTTTTTTCCCCAACTCTGAGTTCAGCCAAACTATTTAGTCCAGCCATCTCCAATGGAAGACGCTGCGGCATGTGATTCGTCCGACTCATGTGATGACTAGCCCTCACTTCTTTTACGCTATGCAGTCACGCCTCCAATTACACACTGCCGAAGCCATCAGAGGATAACGCAATCAGCTTACATTGTCCAGCTACATGTACTGGCTGACCAGGAGTCGTCGGTAGAGAATTATGAGACTGAAGAATTTTGACCAGATTAACCCCTATTGGCCTTGGCAAGGCTGCACAAATTCTTGCCTCGCCCATGATGGCGTGAGATTCAAAAATCAACCAAAGAGCTTCCAAGCGAATATCTTATAATAATAATGATAACGTTTTTTTGTATAGCACTTTTTCACAAGACCATTTATGAAGTGCTTCACAAAATAAAAAAGGTATAAAAGTAAACATTTAACAGAATAGAATAATAGTAAGAACAACTAAAATAAATTTTGAATTTGGTAAACAGATAAAAATGAAAATAAAAATAAACAAACCCATTCAAAAGCAATGATAAAAACGTGTTTTAAGATGCTTCTTAAAAGGACTGCGTATATCAGTAGCTCTCAACTTAACTGGGAGAAAGCTCCAAAGTGTAGGCCCAAAATGGCTGACTCACTACTCTTAAGCCTGATTTTAAGAATGGTCAGCAAACTGATATTGGAAGATCTAAGTGGTCTACATGGTACATCTTTCTCTTTCATTTCATGGAGGTCGGGTGTGAGGAGACCATGAAGATATTTAAAAACTAATAAAATGATTTTAACATCAATTCTTAAAGATACAGGTAGCCAAAAAGGGCTCTTAGATCTCTCAGTCTAGCACGGGTTATTGTCCTCGCAGAAGCGTTCTGAACTCTTTGAAGAGCAGGAATTGATTTTTGTTGAGCCCAGATAGGACGTATTAAGAGTAATCTAACCTAGCTGTCACAAAGGTGAACTGTTTTTCACTGTCAACAGTAGAAAGCATGTGACGAACCTTAGAAATATTGCGTAAATCATAAGAACCAGTTTTGCATACATTACTGATATGGTTCTTAAAGCAAAGATCACTGTCAAAAATTACACCAAGATTTCTTACAAAGTCCTCTAGCTTTAGAGATAGTAAGTCAAGATGAGGTAGAATGATATCTCTCTTGGATTTAGTACTGATTATCAGAATCTCTGATTTGTCCTTGTTTAATTTTAAGAAGTTCTGAGACATCCTTTGGTTATCGTAATCTATACACTGCAGAGGGGCACCATCGGACTTCTGAGGGTCAGGTGATATAGATAGGTATAGCTGTGTATCATCAGCAAATTGATGGAAGCAAATGTTATATGTCTTAATGATATCGGCAAGGGGAAGCATGTAGAGGCTAAATAACATTGGCCCCTGAAATGATCCTTGTGGAACACCAAAGGATAATGCATGATGCTTGGAAATGAAAGTGTCAAGTGCAACATAATATTTACGATCTGTGAGAAAAGAGCTGAAACAGTCTAATACGGACACAGAGAGGCCGACCCAGTGTTCAAGCTAGAAAATTAAAATCTTGTGATCCACCATCTCAAATGTGGCACTTAGATCAAGGAGAATTAAAACAGATGATTGCCTGAGTCTCTGTTCATTTTCAAATGATTTAAAACGTTACAAGCGCTGTTTCAGTGCTGCGTTGGGCTCAAAAACCATACTGAAAGAAATCAAAAATATTATTATCTTGGCAGCGAGCTTCTCAGAGACTCGGTACGGTATTGAATGTATACAATTAAATAAAAGCAATGTGGGCAAGCTAGATTGAGGGCTCAAGAAAGGGCAGTGTCATCCAAGATAGACGTTTCCCAGTTGGATGAATGAGTATTTTTGGTTATGAGCCATTGAAAGCCAAATTCTCTGATTAGTCATTTAAGAGAAGTACAGTACTCTGAGTCTGTTAAGCACTGCCTTTTTAATGGCTTATTATCCCCCGCCAACACGAAGTGGGAGGGGGATATAGGTTTGACCTCCGTCCGTCCGTCCGTCCGTGTGTGCGTCCGTCCGTCCGTCCGAGATAAAGGGGACAGCTTCACTCAGAAACTACTACAGATACAGCAACCAAATTTGGTGTGTAGCTTCAGACCATAAAGGCCTTGATTGAGTTCGAAAATGAGAAGCGCACGATTGGCGGGGGATGTTGTAGACCATGTCGACTTGTTTTTTTCTGCATTAAAATATCAACCAAAAAAAAACTATACCTGTGTTTTGTACTTTTTGCAGTGGTGTGCTTACATTATTCTAGTTTTTTCAAACAGTATTCAAAACCAGTGAAGTCCTAATTTTAATCAACATAACGGTCTATTTATTCGGCTCCTGATGGTAACCTATCACCCGTTTCCCCCTCTATTTCTGTTAGCTCTGGGGAAACACGAGGAACTAGGTGATATATCAGAGTGAGGGAGGAGGGACCTCCACAAACTAGCTAGCTAGCAACTACATCAAGTAGGTCATGGGTTCAAACCCAGCCTTGGGCCTTTTTGTGTGGAGTTTGCATGTTCTCCCCGTGTTCGCGTGGGTTTCCTCCGGGTACTCCGGTTTCCCCCACCCTCAAAAACATGCATTATAGGATGTGTGGCTGTGTGTGAATGTTTGGTGGAGGTCGGAGGGGCCGTAGGCGCATACTGGCAGCCACGCTTCCGTTAGTCTGCCCCAGGGTAGCTGTGGCTATAAAACGTAATTTACCACCATCAGAGCGTGAATGTGTGCGTGAATGAATAATGTATCCATTGTGAAGTGTCTTTGAGTGCCTAGAAAAGCGATGTATAAAACTGATTCATAATTATTGTTATTATTATTATTATTATTATTATTACTATTATGCTATATTAAGTATTACTTATTTCTGGTACCATTGGCTGCATGTCCTCGGAGCGCAAACAAACGGGTGATATAAGTAGTGAAACCTCGCTGAGTAACGGTGGATTAGCCATACATACTATGTTCAATGCCAATCAAAACCTACGCTCCCAAATGATATGAGTCATTGTAGTTTTTCCTTTAGCTTAATTTCTGAATCGGAAGTTTTTGGTGCTCTTTTGAAAATTGACCCCAAAAAGTCTACTGGTGCTGATCTTTTGAACCCCGGATTGTTTATGTTGGCTGTTCCCGTTATAGCCCTGCATTTAAAGGAGCAGTGTGTACAATTTAGATTGATATTTTGGCAGAAATGGAATATAACATTCATCACTACTTTTTTAGAAGTGTATAATCAAGTGAAAACAATGATCTTTGAGTTTCGTTTTGCTTAAAATAAGCCCTTTAAACCTACAGGTGAGCGGGTCCACTTCCGCTATGTTGCGCCACCATTTTTTCTACAGTAGCCCAGAAAGGGAAAAAAGTAAATGAATAAAGCACTGACACGAGAGAGCGCCTTTCACGTTTTCGCAAGTTTTGCGGCCTTCTGAGGTTTTCTGAGAAAAGGAATAGTCAGTTGGTTACAATCTATAATATGACCACTAAATGGCTCAAAATCTTACACACTGATCCTTTAACACACATTTTTAAACTTTCACTTAGCTTGGGCATTGTGCCAAAGATTTGGAAAACTGCACATGTGCTTCCTTTGCATGAGGGTGTTGACGCTAGACTTTAGTTATCATCCAATTTCGAAGCTACCTTGTCTGGCCAAGATCTGGCCAAGAATCCTTTGTTAATCATCAGCTCCATTTATTTTTAGATAGAACTTGCATTTTAAGTACATTTCAGTCTGGTATTAGAGCTGGACACAGCACTATATCTGTTGCATTTCTTGTTAGAAATGAAATTGTATGTGCCCTTAATGGTGGGGAACATTGTGCCGCCCTGTTTTTTGACCTATCCAAGGCCTTTGACAATGTCAGTCATTTGCTGCTGCTGACCTCTTGGTTGTGCTGTAGTGCTGTTCATTGGTGTTCATTCCGCTTGAGTGGAGGGGGAGAGAGGCGTGCAGGGCTGGGTGTAGCAGATGATTTACTCTTGTTTAAACAGGGTTTTCTAAAACTAATTTGTGTGTAAAAGTTCAAACATTAATAGAGATTAGACGATTCGCTCACGGGGTATAACCTTTGTCACATTAGGGACAGGGAGAATCTTCCTCCTTTTTCTTTTTTTCCCCCTTTTCCCCCTGTAACAACTCGGTGAGCAAACAGCCAAATTAAGTCGCTAATCTGGTCAAACAAATGCGACGGGGGTTTTTTGGGGGTTTATTTCGGGGGGTTTCAGTCTCCTGGGAGCAAAGTAAAGTAAAATAAATTCAAACACCAAATAATTGGCCAACTAAGTGAATTATTAGATATACAAAGTAAAACAGTTGTTTTCAAGGACTGAGCTACTGTCGCCTGGTTTTCTGTAGCTGATTTAGCTAACAAACTTCAGTAAGCTCTCAACACTAAGAATATTATCAAATTACTTAGATATCTAGTGAACCATTACCTGGGTCGGTTTCATACTTAGTGGCTTGCCTTTCATACAGTCTTCTAGCCAGTTAATATTGACGTTCACCAGGGTCTTTCTCTTTACCGCATAAACGCATTGCCAAGCTTGAATTAAACATTAACGCGAACCAGAGTTTTTGTCTTTTTCGCATCTCATTATTATCGAAGGGCTCTTCTGATTAAACACATTGCAAATGACGTTATTTTTGTTTCTTTACTCTGGTTGCGGTGCCTTGATCAGCTGATTTAAGTTTAGTTGCTTGTTTGAGTGCTTTGCGACTGCTTTTTGGGGGAGATGCCGTGTTTAGTTCACTCACATAGTAAACAACTTTTTTTCGGTCCGTTTGAATTAAAGGGAACCGGACCTTTACTCTGTTTCTAACTAGCCACAAATACAACTCCTTTGGTTGTATTTGTGGCTAGATAGCTAGATATTTATTGTTTGCATTTTTGACTTGGGATCTGAGTTTAAGCATTTAGTCAGTAGCACAGCTGTTACTTAAGTCCTTCATTCAGTGAGGTTGGAATTTTAGACGGTAAGGTTTACCGTTGCGCTCCTCCCCTCCCTCGTTTCTCCTGGGCGCTGTAGCCAGTCTGTTTTATCTGGATTCTCAGCTAAGACCTGGATATTTTTAGATTAGTTTATTAATAGTGTAGCCGAGAGGTTGTGAATGCCTCGGTATCTGCGGAAAAGGCTGCTCCAAAAACCACACAGGTCTTTGCTGATCCGCACCGAACGGCAGGGCCCCGTCCAAACTTTATAGAGTAGTTCTCAACAACACTTGCTCGCGCCAAAACATGCGCTTAACCACTTCCTCCCGCGCCTGCAAACGTGCATCTACATCCGTTCATATATTAGGCAACTTAAAGCAATACAGTACCTCCCCCCTTTCAAAAAGAAGTTTCACAATACCTGCATGTAAGGACCCCAAAAACATGTCATTCCTATATTAAACAGTCACATTTTTGTCTTTTTTCTTTTTTTTACACAATCCTTTTAAACGATGCAAGACATTTTATACCTTTTAATTTTCTTTACAAAACCCCACAATTACCTGTAGGTGACAAAATCATTGAAACAAGCTGGCATTTTAACTGCTCGTCCAAGGCAAGACACAGTGGGTGGCAGTCCCCAGGAATTTGGGCCCAGGAGATTCTCTGTGTCCCCTGAGACCTGCAGTTGCTCAGGCCCACAGTCCCCCTCAGACCACCCCTCATCTGGTTGAGAGGGAACCTGAAGAGGCAAAGATGTTGGAGGCTCGAAAGAAGAACCAGTGGGCATAAGCCTAACAGTGTAGGGTTTTGGCCTATCGTAATGGACAACCTATATTCGCCCTCTGGGGTCCGCGGGGCTGCCAATACGTTAAGTCAGCCCCAACTCCCCCTGAGAGTACATCACTGCTAGGATTCTATAGAGGCCCCTCCAATGGGCAGCCAGCTTCCTGTGAGCCTCAGTGGGGTTATGCAACCACACGAAGTCGCCTACAGCATATGGCTGGTGACGGGCCCCTCTGCCACAGTACAATTTTTGGTTCTCCCGCGCATCTGCCTCGCGCTGCCTAGCCCTCTAGGCCACCTCTAGTTTTTCCCTGAGGGCAGTGACATAGTCCACATGGGAAGAAGCCAAATTAGAACTCAGTTGCCGCGCAGGAACCAACACATCTAACAGGATACTACACTCCATCTGCAGTGGGTAGGTTAAGTCCTTCTACCCACTGCACACATTCGTACTCTTTTATAATAATGGCCACCAGGTGGCAACCGCAAGTCGACGACGACTGAGGACCAATCAGCGCCGAGCTTACAAATGCGTCGCCAGCAGCAGACGGAATAGCTGAACAACATGTAAACGGTAAACAATCAGCGATGATCATGGCAGAAAATATTCCCAAAAAAAGGATATACCGTTGTGCAGAAGGGTTTCATGCTTCTGCGTGGTATGTCAGTGCGATATAAGATGAGGAAATACGTTCGCACGTGGAAGACGATGTGTGACATCGCCGGCAAACGGTCATTTGGGACAAGTTTTGACATGGGTGGACACAGACTTGGACGAGTTCTGGCCATAGATATATGTAGAACACTAGATTACTGATAGGGCACGCTCAAGTGAAGGATCTGTTCTGCGAGCCCATGCACCCGGAAGTAAAAGTCGCTCAGACTTCCACTCATTTTCGCGTACTTTAAAATTACATTTTTAAAACCTCTTATGTGCGAGTCGGTTTTTTTTGGTATTGCTGTGCAGAGCAACATTTTGTCTCCCTAAATATGTCCTTTTCGGAGGATGGAAAGCGGCATACCTTCTAAAGCGAAGATCGAAATGTTATTCAGTGTTAACGTTAAAGTACAGCAGAGAAATGACGCGACCGAGGCTTTTACCTCTAATCAGATAATTGCTTGGAAGTTATCGCCATTAAAAGAAACATCAATGACTGTCTGTTTACGTTATCAATTACAAGTAGCTAGCAAGCGGGTTAGCCACCTTTTTAATTTTATTTACCACTAAGTCATAGTAGTCCCCGCGACGCCAAGGCAGCTTGCTGGTGACCGTTGTCAATCGCTAGCGTTCGCTTTCAGTCAGCGGTCTGTTCAAGTCCGGGACAGCTAATTAGCTAGCTAGCACGAAACGCGATTTTTTCTATTAAAGTGACTACTTTGCGTTTATACGTTAACTTACGCATGAAACGTTTTATTACAGCTCTTCAAATAAATATTGCTGCAAAAGGCAGCCGCGCATCTCGGCATTTTCTCGCTTATATCGACTTATTTGAAATTGGCCTCATAGGAAACCATTTTAATGAAGAAGTTGGGTGTATCAATATTGCGGCCGGGTGCATCACTTTGGATAATGTAAATACGACGACATCAGCAATCTAGTGTTCAAAATATATATCTATGGTTCTGGCAGTTCGTGTTGCCACTAAAACGCGAGATTTACATCTGCTGCTGGTGTCATAATCAGTTGATGAGATTTGATAAAACCCGCAGCAGATACATGCAGCAAGAGAGTGATTACAAGCGCGAACTGTTGGTCTCACAGCAAAGGGACTTTGAACAGAATCACATTGGCTGGAACCGCAAAATACCTCGTCAGGGCCAGGCACCCCCTCACGTGGGTCGCCCGGAGCCAATGACAAAAGATGTCATAGATTCTGAATTTTAAGGCAAAATTAGTGCGCTGATTGGATGGTTGTGATCATGTGACCTAGTGGCAATTATTCTGAAATTGCACGAAAGTGTGCAGTGGGTAGAAGGACTTAACCTACCCACTGCAGATGGAGTGTAACGGGACACGCGCTTCGCGACCATGCGCCAGGTAGTAGGGGGTGTAGTTTGTACAGGCATGGACAGAGGTGTTGTAGCCGAACGCTACCTGCTTCAGGAAGTCATCCCATTCCCCACCACAGGCAAGCAACGATTTAGCCAGCTGGTCAATCAGCGTTCTATTAAAACGTTCTGCCATGCTGTCTGATTTGGGATTATAGGGTCTTTTTTATCCCCAAAAGTTGGCACAATTTCTGAACCGTCTCAGCCTCAAACTGTCTGCCCTGATCACAAGGAAGCACTTCCGGAATGCCATGCACCAGTACATAATCCTCAAACAAACACTGTGCTACTGTTTGAGCAGTTTGATTAGCGAGAGCATACAAATTCACGCACTTTGTAAAATAGTCCTCCACTTCTAAGCCATAACTGTTACCCTTGGAGGTTACTGGTAATTCCAGAATATTCATGGTCACCCTTTGGAATGGCCTGGTTGACACTTAACTCCCCATAGGTGCACAATGCTTGGGCATCGGGGCCCTCCGGGTCTGACATGGAATGCACTGCTCGCACCATTGCTGAATGTCTTTAAACATGAACGGCCAGTAACACATTTGCCTAGCTTGCTCCCACACTCGTCAAGCAGAGAAATGCACAGAGGCGGGGCCTCAAGCAGATGATGCAGTACATCTGGAATGAGTGCAGGCGGCACCACCACTTAGCAATAAGCACGACCTGTACCCGGAGAACTTACTGTCCGACAGAGCAGAGATGCAGAAATTCAGTCCACAATTACTGAGCCACCGAGAGAGCAACCCCTCAAGCGCCCGCGAGGAGGCCTAGAACCCTCTGTAATCCAGCCTAACACCTTCCCAATAGCCGGATTAGACCGTTGGAGTTCCCCCAAACCAATTCCATTATGCGAAAGCGCGTTCTGGAAGGGCAATTAATCAGAGTTACCCAGCCCTTCCACCTGTGGCATTTCATTAGTACTTCCGTGGAGGACTAGGTCGGCTAGGGGTTGCGACAAGGTGTCAGAAACAGGTCCGCACGCTTCATTGTCTGCCCCCACCACATTGACCTGGCCTACTGCAGCCAATAAGGGGTCCTCTGTTGTATCAGGGCGCACATCTGAAGGCCGCCGTGACAATGCGTCCGCGTTAGTGTAACATAAACCGTCTTTGTATTGTATAGACCAGCTAAAAGGGTCCAATTCCAATAACCATTGTGCTCTCTTACCGGTAGGGTCTTTGTCAATGGACATGCCCCACAGACCTAGGAGAGGCTTATGGTCTGTAATAATGGTGAACACGGCAGACCCAACGTAATGTCTGAACTGGCGTACTGCCCACACTATGGCCCACAGTTCCCTATCAAAGGTTGACCAGCGCCTTTCTGTGGGAGACAGTGACTGACTAGCATAAATCACCACTCTCTCTTGCCCGTCCCGGTCCTGATCTAGCACCGCCCCCACCGCTTCTAATGATGCATCGGTGTACACCTTGAAGGGGATGTTAAAATCAGGCATGGCGACAACAGCAGTGGAGGACAGCACCTCCTTCAGGTACTTAAAGGCTGCGTTACATTCGAGAGTCCAGTTGAACGGCATGTCTTTGCACGTTAAACGGTGCAAGTGAACTGTGTGTTGGGCAAAATCCTTAACAAAACGCCTGTAATCAGAGCATAGGCCCAAAAACGCTCTCACCTCGGTGGGGTTACGTGGGATAGGCCAGGTTCTTACTTTCTCGGTGTTACGAGGGTCTGGGTGCAGGCCCTGATGAGAAACAACATGCCCCAGGAATACGACCGGATCACGGGCCAGGTGATATTTCCGGGGGTTCAATCTGAGGCCGACTGCTTGAATTCTAGAGAAGACTTTGCGAAGGCTGGTTAGATGCTGCTCGAAAGTGGGGCTGTAGATCAGGACATCATCTAAATATACCATGCACACCTGCCAGGGAAGCCCTCTAAGCACTAATTCCATCATACTTTGGAATGAGGCAGGTGAATTAGTTTGGCCCATGGGCATTGACCGCCATTGATACAGACCCCTGCCTGTCGTGAAAGCCGTTTTCTCATCTTCATCGGCAACCTCAACTTGCCAGTAGCCACTCGAAAAATCGAGCGTGCTAAACCACCGGGAGCTTGCTATCGCATCTAGCGTGTCATCCACCCTGGGGAGGGGATGCAAATCTTTTAGAGTGACACCGTTCAAACGACGATAGTCAATGCAAAATCTCCAATCCCCATTTTTCTTCCTCACTAAAACGATCGGGGAGGCTCAAGGACTACAGCTTTCTTAAATCACCCCCTCGGCTAGCAACGCCGCTACTTGCCTGTCTATCTCCTCCCTCTTTTCCGGTGGCGTTCCATATGCTCGCTGTCGCAAAGGAGGGTGGTTACTGATTTTTATGTGGTGTTTAACGAGTGTGCATTTACCAGTCATCCTCCCAGAAGTGCTGAATATCTCCCTGTGCTTTTCTAATAGCGCCCTCAGCTGCGTCTTCTGCTATGGAGTTGCAGGCGACTCTTGCAACGATACCTCACCGGCTGAAATTGAAGAGACAGACTCTATTGGGGTTAATGGCAGTGACACAAGTGTGGACTCGTCCACAGAGAAAAATTGCCCTAGGTGCATACCCTCCCTCAGGACAAGTTCTCTGTCAGTAGGGTTGAACACTCGGGCCGTCAAAACCCCCCCCAGTACTGCTGTCACTGTGCGGGCGACAACACGTTCATTCCTGCCCTGGGGGTTAGGCTCAAGATAGCCCATAAAGTCCGGAAATGGGTTTCTCCCCGCTGGGGAGACACAGATAGGGACCAGCCCCTCACTGAGGCAATGTCATGGCATTAGCAATAGTATGGCCCCTAGGTTGTGAAGCCAATGTCTGGGCCGCAACATCGACTACAGCTCTTTTCCTGACTGGTTATCCGGGTACGCCCCCTTGTGGGGGAGAAAGTGAACTCCCACCTGCTTCCTGCATCATCCACGCAGAGGGGCCTGGTGGGTTCGGGGTCCCGCCAATATGGTGAAGGAGCTCGGTCAGCCCCCTTGACGAGGCAGTTTCGTTGCACCAACCAGGAGAGAGCGCTCGGCCATGCCCTCCAGGTGAATGAGCGCGGTCCTGGTAGGCTGCCCGGAAATCCGGCTTCTCCGCTGCGTTCCATCCCCATGCACGATCACGCCAGCCGCGGTTCGGAGAGCGCCCCCTGGGTTCACTCCCTGAACCAGGCAACCTACATCCCTGTCTCCTGCAGTTGCACTGCCATGGATCCTCACGTGCCAGGGAAGAGGGTCTTCTTCCATCACTACACCCGCTGGATCGCAGGCGAATATTCTTCTCCACCATTCGCCGCATCTCCGTTCTCATCTCTTTCACGTCCTCCGTCAGTATGTCCAAGGCACGGTGTTGCGCCGTATCGGATATGGACTGCACCGCCGCGCCAGCTTCATTTCCAGTTGAGGCCCAGCGTGTTTGCGTCGGCCCATACTCCATCGTCACAGACTCCCTGGCTATCTCGCATCGACCCACAATAATCAGAGCCTCATCTAAATCGGTTGCTCCCTGCTCATGACATTTAGCGCTCAAGCCTGGATCCAGTCCTGCCAGAAATCTACGAAATTTCTCTTCTTTTTGAGCTATATCACCATATTCCGGGAAGGCCTCTTGAACTAATTTGCATATATCAGCTGCATACGCGTCCAAACTTTCTCCCGTGGTTCAGGAGCGCGCAGCTAGGTTGGCTCTAAAACGGTCAAGAAAATGTTTCTGGCCAAAGGCTTCTTGTAGCTTTAACTTCACTGCAGCACAGTCAGTTTGTACTGCTGCTGGGAAACTATACCACAGGAGAAAAGCGGCTTTAGTAAGCCGAGTGGGTAAAATTCTAGCTAGCTCGTAATCGTAATCACCGACATTGCTGCCACCAATGTTGCCGAGAGGTTGGAAATGCCTTGGTATCTCCTGAAAAGGCTGCTCCAAAAACCACACAGGTCTTCGCTGATCCGCACCGAACGGCAGAGCCCCATCCGAACTTTATTGAGTAGTTCTCAACAACACTTGCTCGCGCCAAAACATGCGCTTAATCACTTCCTCCCGCGCCTGCAAGCACACATCTACATCCGTGCCAATATAAGGCATCCTAAAGCAATACAGTGCCCATCTAACTTAACAGCAGCGCAAAACCAACACGCTCCCGCTCACCACCATAATACCATTCAAAAAACTCCCTTTCAATAGTAATGAGACTATATAAAGTCAAGTCGGCTTATTCATAGTGCCTATTACATATCGAGTTAATCTCAATTTGGTATTTCATTTTTTTGTTAACTCAGACTAAGCTCCTGCCAAAAGAGGCTTATTATCCATTTACGTAGTTTCCCCATGGTTTCTATTGTGACTGCTGCTTAGGGCTTCTCAGGTTAATAAATTGTGGACCCCGAGCTTCTGTCTCGGCATTAATTAATTTTCCTTGTTATCTAGGGTGAGCGAGGTCATTAGGTAGGGGGTTCAAAATGTGGCCAAAACTATGTGACAGTTGCAGGATGATCGCACGTCTGGAAAGAGATTTCTAGGATGGGTTTGTCTGCCACCAGAGCCAGCTAATTGAGCATCTGGAGAGCAAGATCCTTGTAAAATTTTACTGTTTAAATTCCAACCTGACCGAATGGACGACTCAAGTGACTGCTGCCCTACTAACTAAATACTCAATCTCAGATCCCCAGCCAAAAATGTAAACAGTAACTGTCTAGCTAGCCAGCCACAAGGGCTACAACCAAGGGTAACCGAGAAAAGAGTAAAGCCCCAGTTCCCTTTTACTAAAAAGTACCGAATAAACAAGTCGTTTGCTATGTGAGGGAACTAAACACGGTACCTCCCCCAACAAGCTTGTCACGAAGCACTCATACAAACAACTTTAATCAGCTGATTAAGGCACCGCAACGGAGGAAAATACAGAGATAACGTAAATTTCAATGTGTTTAATCAGAGGATCGAGTCCTTCGCTAATATGCGGTAATGCAGATAAAGAATGAAGGGGACTAAAAAACCCCAGTGAACATCAATATTTATTGGTTAGAAGACTGTATGAAAGGCAGCCACCAAGCATGAAACCAAGCCGGGCTATAGTTTGATTGCCGGGTAATTTGATAATATTCTTGGCGTTGAGAGCTTGCTGAAGTTTGTTAGCTAAATCAGCTACAGAAAAACCAGGTGACAGAAGCTCAGTCCTTGAAAACTCTGTTTTACTTTGTATATCATACAATTCACTTAGTTAGCCAATTATTTAGTGTTTAAATTTATTGTTTAAATTTAGCGTTAAAATTTATTTTACTTTACCTTGCTGTGCTCCTGGGAGACTGAAACCCCCCAAAAAACCCCCGTCGCCTTTGTTTGACCAGATTAGCGACTTAATTTGGCTGTTTGCTCACGGAGTTGTTACAGGGGGAAAAGGGGAAAATTAAGGAGGAAGACTCTCCCTGCCCCTACTGCGACAAAGGTTATACCTCAAGAGCAAATAGTCTAATCTCTATTAATGTTTGAGCTTTAACACACAAAATATTTTCAGAAAATCCTGTTTGCACAAGAGTATATCTTCAGCTTCAATCCCTGAACACGCCTTTCTCTGTCTGAACCCAAGCAGAATGATCCCCAACGAACAGGGCTACAGCACAGGCAAGAGGTCAGCGAAGAAGTCAGCAACAGCACCAACATGCTTTTATGTCACTCCAGGGAAAAACAGAATATGTAGGCTATGTGAACTGAGAGAGAAAATGAATCTCAATTCCTGTTTTACTGTTCGTTTCATGATGATGTCGGAAACACACTTTTTCAGAAAATGTATAAGAAATCACCGGAAATCATCTGAGTGAGGGATGAAGTACAGATTAAATGGTTATTCAGTGATGGGGTTTTCGAATTCGCAAAATTTATTCAAGATGCCTTGGCTAAACGGAAGCACTATATCTACAAAAAGTGCTTAATCTGTTGCCATATTACTCACATTTGAGCTACTTGAAGTTTGTTGTTGTTGTCATTGTCTATTGTTGATTCCTACTCTGGTCAGATGGGGTTTCAACAACTTGATGTATGTGCATGTCTTCCGAGTTATGTTACGTACCATTTATCTTCTTTACAGTAACTTTCCCCGATGTTATCGTTGTCACCTCTGATTGTGCCTTAATTTACAACCTTATTACTTCTGTTTCATTTGATTTGACTGTGATTAATTCAGTTTTCTTGTTGTCGTCATCTTTATTTGAACCGTTTTTTGGCCGGTTCTTGATTTTAAATTAGTTAGTACCTCTGCCTCATTTGATACCCGCAATGTTTAAAGATTTTAGTTCAAAGCAGCTCAGTCCCAAAACTACAATCATTAACCTGTCAATGTCCTTGAGACCATTTCTGTGTGCCTTGAAGTTAATGAGCATCCTTCCCACAGTGTCGAAGATTGCAGAGAAATATGTAGCAAAGCAGATCATTACAATAGCTCCCCTTCGCTAGTAACAATGCAATTTGACCTTTGGTCCAATCATTACACTGAAATGGCCAATTCTCAGTTCCAAGGTAATATCAAGTCACCACTCAATATTGGAGGTGTTGTTGCTTCCTAGACCATAGGAAAGTCTTCGACACCATCAATCAGAAAGTTGTCTATTATTAAGATTTTAATCCTCTGAATTGGTGGCACCAAACCTCTTTGACTGGTCTCAATGAGTGTGCTTAACCATCAGCTTCACTGCATTAGCCTACCTGATGTCCCACCCAGAATCCCACTGGGTCCACTCCAATGTTTTCATAGGAGTTCAGTCTTAACATTAAATGCCGACCATCTGTGTATCCTGACTGAGACAGTGTGCTGAACATGCAGGTGACATTGAGTTATATGTCCATGGCAGAACTATTAAAATCGAAGTTACTGCAAACACTTCGGTTTTATAGTTTCATTTTTTTTTTTTAAATCAATGCTGTTATTAACCAAATGAGTCCAAAACCTCAGGCATATTCTTTACCCATACAAGCAGCCTCACCCTTGACTTAAAAGTCCTCAGACCAAGAAGACAATTACAAGATCTGAATGAATTGAAATATCTTGGAATCCTGAAAGATTTTAACCTTCTTTTGAGGAGTATGTTCACAAAATCTATGAGTGAAATTCAATTTTGCCAAATTTTTTACATAATGGAGAATTATATGCTAACGGTGGCAGCTATGATGTATTGTACATACACACAGTGAATTTAGCTCATTTAAACTACTGCTTAGCATCTTGGTCACAGGATAACTGCACTATACTTGAACCATTTGAGTCCCTGAGTAAACAAACCTACAAAACATTAGGTCTTTTATCTGCTGCCCAATCCTAAACAAATGCAACAAATTGAGCTGGAATGACATAATGTTCTAGTTAGTATTTGCTGTGTCTCTATTACCAGTAATGAATTGGCTTCATCTCCACTTAAAGCCTACTTTCGCAAAAACGAGTACATCTCACAACTCAAGGGGCATTAAAAGAGAGAATTGCATTTGCTCACTAAGGAATAGTGCTTTATTTGTGATAGGGTCCCAAGAGAGTGGAGCTCAATTCAAATTTATGTCAAGCTTAACACCTACTGGACCGCAACTGCAGTCACAACTGGAAAGAGCTGTTATTGTTTCTTAATTAAGTTCATTTAATGTTTAAAGGTACTTTTTACAACCTTGTTAGGTGTCTTGGGGAGCACACATAGTAACAACTTGCAAAACCAGGACCAATGATGAAAAACTGTTTAACTTGGATACGGGGATGAAACAGAACCATTTACCCTCCTTAGTCACGTTGTCCAAACTAGCTCTATCTGTAAACCATTTTGGATGAATATTGTGCATTATTGTAAACAGTAGAAGGTAAAACATTGTTAACTGACTGAATCCAAGATGACGGTGAATCAACAGGTTCTCAACCCCTTTGCGCAGAAGCCAAATCTGGCTATTTTTGTGTTACCTTATTTATTGCTTTATAATCCTGAAGATTGCAGTTTCACAGAGAGGGTGGGAATGACTTCTCAGAGTTGAAACACTTGAGGCGTTTAGAATTACATTGTATTTCAGTTTATTTTCATGATTTTGGTTGTGAAAAAGGGCTGTAAACATAAAAAATCTTCATGAAAATTCAGCATTGAAGGTGTAAAACAATAATACTGAGAATTGAAAAATGGCTGAGGGTTAAAACTGTACATTTCTGAGACCATAAACACCTTGACCACAAGTTCAAGTCATCTGAGCATTACATTCTAAATTACGTACTCTCTAGCAGCCTAATAAGACGCCTATCCAGGTGGCTCCCCGAACTCCAAGATCCCTCAAAATGGCACAAGGTCAAATCATAAAATAATCATATATTTAACACTAATCAACTTTTGTAGCATGTAATTCAATATAAATCATGATTTTTTAAATTTAGTAGGAGTTTATCAATGTAGGTGTAGTTGAACATCCGTGGCCACCAGTAACCTCTCCAAACACAAAGTATGCCTTTAGAAGGTTTAGAATATTGTCCATTTTTCTTCTGAGTCCCACAAGCCAGCACACATACTCATTAAAGGAACTGCTTATTTAACGGTCAGAACATTCAACCTGCAATGGAAAGCTAGCAGTTCCCACTTCCGAGCTCGCAGCCTTACATAAACACTTTCCACACCTTATCGGGAACAAGTATAACTCACCAACTCAGTAATATCTGAAATATACTTAATATTTTAACAGAACAGGCATTCCACCACCAGAAAAAAAAACAAAATGCCCCAACATAAAGTAGCTATGATGAGCAAAGACTAGCGGTTACTCTTACTAACCAAAGGGACAAACAAGCTCGGTGATCATCATGGCTATGGCAAACCGATAATAAAAAACAGCTAGTCATAGTTTAAAAAAGATATAAAATTGCACTTACCTAAAGTGAACAAAAAACTTCATTGAATCCCTCCTCCAGAGACAAAAATGTATTGGGTAGAAGGAATCGACTATATCCGTCCCTCCCATAAATATTACTGAGCACTTCAGGCTGGTTTTGGGTGTCTTTTTTTCTTTGAAATTGCGTCATTTTCAGCTGCGCAATCATGTGTATTATAAATACAATACAACCTACCTTGCTGTTACACAGTGGTTTGTATTGTCTTCTTTTTGTCCAATCAATGTCTTTCAACTACTCTCGAAAGTTTAAACTCACTGGTATTGGATAAGAGACGAGTCAATCAATGTATAATCACCAGGAAGATTTACGTGGGCAAGAACTATAAGTGTGTAGTTACACAGATGAGCCTTTGTAAATAATTGAGTGATTGACTATTAACATGAGGAGGATGTGAGGGAGCACTGAATTTGTTGATGGAGGAATCTATGTGTTAATCCATGATAGGGAACTATGGGTTTTTGATATTTTATGACTATAATGATAGTAGAATGGCACAGTATCAACACCATGTTGACCTTTTGCCCCAGAAAACCTATTTTTCTTAACTACTAATTGGGATACCATTGGCTCAGTATAACTGAAGTGGTTTCTACAGTGAACATTTTTTTCTGTAGCAAGAGATCAATTTTTTTGAACTGGCTCTTGATTATTTGCATAGTATTTTAATTAGACATTTACAACCAAAGAGTTATTTTGAGTGACCATGAGTCCACACTGTCACCAGTTAGAAGCCAATTGCATACATGCTAACATAGAGAAAGGAAAAAGTGGTAGATTATTGGACTCTTTATTCGGGCAGTATTCGCCTCGAGAGGGCAGAATTGGGGTTAGCACCCCTCCTACTCCCCCCACCGGAGTTAGGAGTTTTTGACATTTTGAGATCAAAATGGCGTTTTTCAGTCACATTCTGTGGTGAGATTTGAGGCTGAATTATGATCTCCTCAAACCCAATGACAACACCTCCTCATCCTATACAGCTGATAAATGCCAATCCCTCCTTTAATTTTTCCAAACCAAAGTGGATACCATCTACAGTAACCTCACCACCTCCACCCCCACTGCCATCCCCACCAGCCAACCTGATACCCGCCACTCATCACTCAGCCCTTGTCTCATTTCTCTCCTCTGTCCCCTGTGCACTGTCCCCTGTTTCATGGTCAGCATGAAATGCTCCACCTGCACTTTTGACCCCATCCCATCCAAGCTCTTGATGGACTGCTTCCCTGCCATTTCCTCACTGATTATTGCTATCATCAACTCGCCCATCAGCACTGGCTCTGTCTCCCAACCCCTCAAAATGGCTTCCATCACACCCATCCTTAAGAAACCTGGTCTTGAGATTGATAATCCAAGCAATTTCCATCCCATCTCCAACCTCCCTTTCCTGTCCAAAATACTGGAATGTGCCATTGCATCCCAGCTCAAAAGCCACCTGACCTCCAATAATCTGTATGAAGAATTCCAATCCGGTTTCTGCTCACAACACAGGACTGAAACAGCCCTTCTCCGAGTCACTAACAACCTCCTCCTCTCTTCAGACTCTGGACACCTCAGCATCCTCATCCTCCTTCACCTCACTGCTGCCTTTGATACCATAAACACACTATCCTCATCCCATCTGGAATCTGAGGCGTAGTGGTTAGCACTGTCGCCTCACAGCAAGAAGTTAGTGGGTTCAAATTTGCTCTGGGTTGTCATGGTTTGGAGGCGTTGAGAGCTTTCTTTGATGCTCTTGTCTGGGACGAGATTGGTTTGCTCCCAATCGGATTCGTGGGCCAGCTGGCATTAATTGGGGGTGTCGCCCGGATTCTATTTAAGCTCTAGTTCCACCTCACTTCCGTTGCTAGAATGTCAGTGCCATGTTTGCACTTTAGCCGGTAAGGTCTCTAGTAAGAGAGTTGGTAAGGATTTAGTTGCATATTTGAGGACAAGTTCTAGTCAGCAAGGGAATCTTTCTGTTCTTTTCCCTTTCTTTTCATCCTCTCGAGCTCGCCTTGCTTCCTTGCCGCAGACAACATATAGGTCCGTTGGAAGCGCGGTTCACGCTTTCTTATTTTATTCGTGTCTCTCTCTCAACTGCTTTACCCCTTTTATTCTGGCCACTGCGTTTAGCATCTCTAACTCACCAGCTATCACATGGGGTCGGATGTGGGGTTTACATTTTCTCCCCGTGTTTGCGTGGGTTTCCTACGAGTACTCCGGTTTCCCCCACCTACAAAAACATGCATTACAGGAATACTCCTGCCAGTGCCCCTGACCAAGGTACTGTCTTAAGAACTGGAGTTGGTCCCTGGGTGCTGCTCTGTGGCTGCCCACTGCTCCTAACTATAGGATGCGTTAAATGCAGAGGACACATTACCCTACGGGGTTCAATAAAGTGCATTTTATCTTAATCAACTCTCCACATCACCTCTCCTGGAAAAAATCATACCTCACAAACCGACAGCAATTCATTTACATCAACAACTGCACCTCCTCCACTGCTCCTCTCTCCTAAGGCGTCCCCCAGGGTTCGGTGCTTGGTCCCCTTCTGTTCATCCTTTACATCTGTTCTCCCACTCGGCAGCATCATGCGTTGCCTCCATTTTCACTGTTATGTCGATGACATCCAGCTTCACATCTAAACCAAAACTATTTCCAATAAAACGCACTCCACACTGCCCAACTGCCTCATAGAAATAAAATCCTGGATACAAGCTAACTACCTCAACTAAACTATGAAAAATCAGATGTAATAATCATTGGTCCCAAATCCCTCACCAAAACCAAGCACAACGTCTGCCTCAACCTGCACAATTCTTCTCTGACACAAACCAGGAACCTTGGACTCATTTTCGACAGCTACCTTACCTTTGAACAGCATACAAACCAAGTAATCAAATTCGCCTTTTTCCACCTTAGAAATATTGCCCGTCTCAGGCCATCACTCTCCTCTCCTATTGCTGAAATACTAATCCACACATTCATCACATCCAAGCTCAATTACTGCAACAGCATTCTGTAAGCTTCATCTCAAGAAGTCCTCAATAAACTTCAATACATCCAGAACTCTGCTGCCTGTCTGCTCACCCACACCCGCTCTCGAGACCACATCACCCCTGCCCTCCAGAAACTGCACTGACTTCGCATCGCATCCACTTCAAAGTCCTGCTCCTGACTCACAAAGCCGCTCCACCACCAGGCCCCTTCCTACCTATCTGACCTGCTCCACTACCGCACCCCCTCCCGCAAACTCCGCTCCTCCAACGCCAACCTCCTCTCCCTACCACCCCAAACCAAGCACCGGACCTGGGGAGACGGAGAGTTTTCTGCAGCTGCTCCCACCCTCTGGAACTCTCTGCCAAACCACATCTGTGACTGTACTGACCTGCCCACCCTCAAAAATCTCACAAAAACTTCATGAATGTTTTTAGTTTTTTTTTCATGTTTTATCTCCTGTATTCTTTTTGTTGCTCCAACTGGGTTTATATGACTGACCTTTAATTTGTGCCTGTAGAGTGTCTTTGAGCATCTGGAAAAGCGCTCAATAAATAAAATGTATTATTATTATTATTATTATAACAACTGTATCTATGGAATAAAGCACTTTAAGGTTGTACTGTCTGTCTGTTCAGTGTTTAAAGAAACCATATACTGTACCAGTAGTCAAAAATGCTTTAATGGAAACTAAAAGTATAGAACCTCAATCATGTTATGTCATTGGGGACATCATTAGGTTTAATTTCACACCCAATTCATCACAATCAGCCAACTGATCTCCCTACAACTAACTTTTGAAGAGTCTGTATGATGCTATCGTGTGCTATCAGAGGGACGGCCGTGTTTCAAGGAAGGAGCCTCTGCCCCTGCGTGGCGTATCTGTGGACATAAACAATCCCTCTGATCAACACATTGTGCTCTAACAGGACTGGAAAAGGTCCAGAAAATGGTTGGCTGCAGTTATGGTGGAGAAGTTCAATCCTAATATTTTACGAAAATATTATCAATGTACTGAGCACTTATTGCCAAACAACTTTGCATATGATGCCCAACTGTGCAGCAATTTAGACTAAGTGTGGATGTAAAACACTTGAGATATTAGTGCCCGGTTATTTTCACATTTGGGCAGCATTTTCTGAACATTTTTTTATTTTAAATTACATTTCGCAGCAGCAATGTCAACCTGGTTTAGACTAAGGTTGGATTCATTAAGACTCATGAAGTACCACCCGAGGTAAAGAGTTCAGCTGCATAATTCTCACCGCAAATAATGACAGCCCTGCATGAGCACTTCTGCTGTTGTGACACAATCTTTACGAAATGTTTATGGTCTGAACCTACCAAAAAATGGATCTGGTTTTCTCAGCTGACTTTGCACATTTTATGTGTTGATTGTTATGTACATTTTTTTAATGTCTGTACTACCGCCGTGATGTATCTTAAAATTGCTCGTACACTCTTCACAAAATGCATGGGACTGATCAAGCTTGACGAGCCGATGCACTCGTACTGTTCACTCTGTGTAGACTTGAAAACATTGTCATTTCTTGTTATGTGCTTTCTAGTGCATCTCTCCGCCTTTATGCAGGAAATTCTAGAAAAACTGGTTTTAAAAAATCCTAAAGAGTTGAACTTCCCACCTTCTCCCTCGAACCAAAAGCAAACTCCAAAGAAAGTTCATGAACTTAATATCACTGTCTCTCCCAGCTCACGTTAACAATGTATCACAATGTGGCCTGACACTGCAGGCCTCGAAATGCATTCACAGCCAAAAGTTCGCAGTAAACACAGCAAAGAGCGGCATCATCTTAGCAAACGCACGCTGTATGTATGAACACATCCTTACGAACATCCGTGTTGGTGATTTTGGTCATTATTTTATTAAACAAATATTATTTCAAAAGTAAAAAATAAACTCTTGATTTAAAAATGTGAAAAATAAAGTGTGTACTCGTACAAATTAATAATTCATTAAAATTAAGTAAAAGCGGTAGATTTCAAAGGAGGGTGATTTCAAAATCGGTAGGTGAATAAAATTCTCCATAAGTGGTAGTCTACCTCCAAAAGCAGTGGAGTTGGCATGTATGCAACTGAATACGCACATCCTCAGGGCATGCATGGCTACCTCTGTCACAATGTGGCTTGAAGGGTGAATAATCCTTAGAAACACAAATGATGCAATTAAGAAAAAAGCACCTTGTTAAGATTATGGGATTGCAATTCTCGTCGGAATGAAACCCAGGTTTGCCTGGGCTGCTCCTACTCCAACACTGGGAACTGCTGAGTGTAAGCAGTGAGAGGAGAGAGTGTAAACCTCTCAGCACTGAAGTCACACACTGCATCACGCTGAGAGAGACTGTGTGAAACCTCTGGCTTTTGTCACTTGTTGAATATGCTATCCACCACGGTACAAGTCTCTATGTGCCATAAGTATGTGGTTTATAGTCTCTGTTTTCCTGCTTAAGTGCTGATTTGTGTGTACTAGTGGAAACTGCTATATGTGAATACATCAAGTAAATATGTCATGACACCAGGACTTTTTTGTCACTTTGCTATAGTTTGTTGTACATACCTAAAAAGTATTTGATGTCAAAAACGAGAGTGATTCATCTATTAGTTTCGATGGAATCATTTAAGAAGTTAACCGCTATCGCTGATCAAGTAAAAAGGGACAAACTGTCCTGAAATGTCCATTTTTTCTTGATGCTTTCACATAATGTCCTGTTCTTTGTACTTACTCTGCTCTATGTCCTCAGTCACTTGCCTTTTTTCACTGCTGTTTTTATCTCTGTTTGTGGTCTATACACTTATCTTTTATCACTTTCTTTTACATTTTTTTTGGAGGCCGATTATATCAGTGAGGCTTGGGACAAGCGATGGAAATTATTCTTTTGGCTAAATCTAGCATTTTTATTAAATCTTTCCACGTGCAAATAAACTCAGTAAAACAAAAACATACTTTCGATCTGCATGGATTGTGAATGAACTTGTCTCAGAAAACCCTGAGGATAAACTTTAATCAAAGATTAGGGTTTAAGGAAAAAGGTGACGGCAAACGCAATGAACTTCCCTTTTTTGGGGGGGTGGGGGTTGGATAATTGAGTGAAATGTTGTGTATTTCTGTGGTGGCTGAGTGTGTTTGATGAAAAGCTCTGGGGCCTGATGACATGGTGCTGAAGACCATTAACCCTCCTGCTTTACTCCAGCCCGGGGGCTTCTGACGAGGGCGGAACCCGACTCCAGTCCCGTAGGAAGGAAGCCCCCAATTGCTGGTGCAAAAAAAAAGGAAATTCGGAATCAGAGAATCGCAGCTGATAAGCCATCTCTGACGTATGTAGCAGGGCAACATTGAGCCCACACAGGTTGTGTTCTGAGGAAAATGGGTTGGGGAGTCGCGGGGAAGTATGATATTGTTGAGACTGAGGCCGCTACAGTGGTACTGAGATGTTTGTCAGAACGCTGATCCCAATCTACCCCCGAGTTTATCTTTTCTGTAGAATTTTGATGTGGGCATCGCTCCAAAAATCTCGGCTGAATGACAATATTTACAGTACGATCCATGAACTTGCGTAAAACGCGCTTCGGTCGCTCATTGGTCCTCCTGATCGTTAAGTGGTTCAGGGTTGTACCTCCACAAGAACCTGTTACATAAACACTTAATTACCAGGACCTTTGGACAAGCAACATTCTTGATTTAAATTATTATTTTTGTAGGATAGAATTGCACAAGTTTCTTGTCTTGTCTTTGAAGGGAGTCCAAAAATGTTAACACGTTTGATGATGGACGCTCTTCTTCTTCATACTGTTCATACCCTGTGCCATTTTCGTGGTTGGTTTTGATGCCAAAGAGAAGCCAATGAAAGGTAGATCTATATAAAAGTGAATGGCTTCATTGAGACAATTGCAACTGTTTATAAATTATGAAAGGAAATGGCTTATGGACGAATCAATGGTTAACAAACAGGAAACAGTGGTCAGTGCGCATGAATCCTCTTGGCTTGTGACACAGTATGCTGGTGCTCCCTGTCATTCAGCAGCAATTACATCCCAATGCTGAATAACTGTTTGCTCCATAATGATTGGGACTAATGCGTTTTGTCTCCATAATTTTGGATATGAAAAGAAAGAGTCCACGTTGGCCTTAACTGCAGATTAATGACCTTTTTTCAGAGTTTATTTGCCTTTAGGAGTTATTGGCCTTTCTCAACATGTTTGTGACATGATTTGGAGCACTAATGACTGCTGTAATCTGTAAGGGTCTGATAGATCCGCACTTTTGACAATAAGTGTACTACCTAAATATTGGTCTCATCTTTGCTCAAACCAGTTTGAGGTATGTTAGGTATTTTTCAAGACCATTGTTCAGAGATCTGCAGAATCTTCTAGATACTTATTATCAGGCGTCAATCTGGTTTAACAGAGTTTCGCATCTTTTAGTTTAAACTATATATTCTCATTTGCAGCATGTAGTTCCAACCCTGGTCACTGATGCAGCCCTGCCTGATGACGCAAGTGTGTTTTGGCCAGTAGGACAGGTGTTTATGGGTAATATCAATGTCATTTGTCATCAGCGTCTGAGGTTTTAATCAGCTCACCAGGCCTTTTGTGATTCCTGTGCTTTCCAACGTTTTTAAATACATTTCAAACATCATTTTATTTAGTCTGTGGTGAATATTTAGTGTGTAATGTCAGGCTTATATAGTTGACATTTCTTCACAAATTATGACTCCCTTGACTGTCATTGTTGCAACTCTGGGTTGCTGGGTGTAAATGAATGCACCTGATCAATAACAAACACCAAAAATGTCATTTTACCCATCTTCAGAAGCCTTTTTTTTTTTTAATCTTCAAAGGCCCCTCTGATGTTATTCTAGGTTACTGTCATACAATAATGTCTCCAAAAAGGATTTTTTTTGTTTGTTTGTTCTACCAGTACAAGACGAAATTAATATGGAAAGAACACAGGTGCTTAAAACTTTTATGGTGAGGTGCAATTGTTTTATGTCTTATAACGTTTACCATATTTTAAGTATTCATACTGTATTCATATTTAACATTTTGTCATTTTTGGCGTTATTGCACAATGCCTTTTTTTTTTTAGCAATATCACTTGAATGCATTCAAAAATGTGCTTTAATACATTGCATTAATTAAGTGGATTTTTTAAAATCAGTCGTTTGTGTTTTACGTGTTGGTTCTCATGATGCCGAGCTCAGGCAACAAACCTGGCCGTAAATCGAGCGATACGATCCCATTGTCGCCTGTAGTGGCCCCGATTGTGGAAAATATACCGGAAGGCATGAATGCCCGGGTGTGGGAGATCGTGACTGAACTATCACAGAGGGTGCAGGACTTAACCAGCAAGGTCAGATCTCTCAAGGACACCGTGAAGCTGTTAAAGAACCAGTTACACCATGAGGAGAGGCGTAACGCTAAGTCGGGAGAAGAACTTCCGGAGGTTAAAGCTCATTCTATGGGTGATTACCTCATCTTTTTGTGCGATCATCCAGACTACCGGGAAGTCCATGGAGGACTGCGTGGCAGTGGTTAGAGAGTTCATGATTAACGTGATGGGGATCGACGATGCAAAGGAAATTTTTATTCCCGTGGCGCATCGACTAGGATCCCGGGGAAGAGGGACTCGTTCACGCCAGATAATTTCACAAATACCCGTGGCTTAGCAGAGGGAGAAAATCCTGGCGAATACGGTGCGTCTGAAGGGCACCAAACACTTTGTGTCCAGACAATTGCCCCCAGAGCTTCAGGAGAGGCAGCAGTTTGCGTTGGACAAGTATCACAAGGCAAAAACGGACTAGACGAACAATACAAAGATGGTTCAGGAAAAGCTAAAAATGGCCTGCTGGCCTGAAGGCCTTGTGTCCCCCGTCGCACAAGTGACCAGAAACATGTGGCAAGAACTGTTTTGATGGCTGAAAATAATGTGGTGCACTGTACCACTAATAATGTGTGGTACAATGACACTGTAGCTCATTGGTCATTGGTTGAACAGAGAGATGGATGAGGGATGGATCATTGTGATATGAGCTAAATATAACCATGGGTCATGAGAGAGATTACAATTTTCATGACTTGTGGATGATGGACGCATCGCCAAGGCATAGTTTTGTGCCCATGGCTGAGATCTACCCAACAAACCAATAAGAATGTCATATGAATTTGGTGAGCCTCCATCAAAGCTGTCAAAAGTCATTGCGAGTACAGTGTTCTTCACATCTTTTTGCTCAGTGACCTTGAAAACTAGGGTCAAGGTCACTCATCATTGTACTTGAGCAAGGCCTTCACGAGAGGCATATGTGGTGTGAATTTGGTGATCCTCCATCAAAGCTGTCAAAAGTTATTGCGAGTACACTGTTCCCGGACAGACACACGGACGGACGAACAGCTTTTCTATGTCCCCCGTCCCGCCGGGGCGACGGGCGACAATTATAAAGGGACAGGCTCAATCACTGTTTTTCGCACAAAAACTGCCCCTCGGTGCCGACGAGCCCCCAGAGATTCGTGTGGCCGAGGGTTCCATTGTGGACGAGGCCAGTACTCAGTTCGCTGGCTTCGCTGCCCATGTGGAATCCCTACAAAATGTCAGGACTGTCCGGGATCAGTTGCTGGGGCGCCCGGCTGAAGTGACCACCTCTGACATCATCTATGCTTACCGAATCAAGGTGAAGAAAGGTATGAAAGAGAACTTTGACTCTGATTTCGATTGTGGTGTTGGACTTGAGCTGCTGAGGTGGATGACAAAAGAGAAACTGATGAACTGTGTTTGTTTTGCTACTAGAGCCTGTTCCCCTGGTTATATGCATATCGGGAACAAGCATTTCCAGATCGTGAATAGGCTGTGTGGAGAAGCGGTAAACTCTTTATACGTCCTTTAGTGTCTGTGTATAGGATTCATGAATTCATGTTTCGAGTATAAAATTCACTTATTTCAATTGCATTTGGATTTGTCTAATAGGAAACGTTAATATTTTTTACTTGAGCTATCAAGCAATCAAATGTATGAAGCTGCTTTGTGTATAAATGGCGTGTTTACATTGGTGTAGTCACCTACTTTGGGTGAATCCTTCAAGGTGTGATAAAGATTTGAGTGTTTTTTGTCCGTATGTGCTAGTCCTGTGTTCTCATTAGTGGTGGTCATGGCTGGTATTTATTTAGTTAGCTTAGTAAAAAATGTGAAAAGATGGTCCTGGATTTAGATATAGTTCATGAAATTCATAATGCTGTGGATATTTCTATTCAGGAAGGAAGTCAAATGGATTTACAGATCAGAAATAATTCAGTAGATATTTGTCACTAGAGGGCAATAATTGTACTTTAAACTCATGTGGTGATTATATTACACGCTTCATTTGAATATTCACAGCTTGGCTGACAAATTTGAACAGTTGAAAATGTTATCGAAATTGATGGCAAAAAAAAGTTTATGTAGATTTTATATTATTCTGTGAAACTTTCTTAACTGAACAAAATCAGTCATGTTTGTGAGGTTTTACGAAATGAACCAAGAGCAAACACCAGTGAAATGCAAAAAGGTGTGAGGTATCGTTCAGGAACCACTCGCGAGAGACAGCAATCCAAAAAACGTATGCCTTTATAAGAGTCCGAGTCAAAGCCAGAAAACACAGGAATTGCCAAGCCACAATACGACATCCAAAAACAGTATCGACTAGACAGGCAGGGGTCAGAACCAGTAAGACAGATGGGCAGAGGTACAAAAACGATAGGCAAAAAGTCGTAGTCGATGGTGTAATGTGAATATATGCCACTGGATGGCAGTATTTACCTTTTTTTTTATTCAGCTCAGACTGGAGCTATGTTTAGACATGTCCTGGACATGTCTGGGGCAAGTCCCCGAAAATAAAAAAAAAAGGTCTAAATGTGGGTGGGGTCTGCAAAAGAGTATATAAGGAAAAGAATTGAGACAGTAAGGTAGTAGGAGAAATTGCAAGAAGAAGGATACGTGTGACCAGACCTGTCATTTCTGTTCAAGACCTGTGAAGTTTCTTTTGTGGATTTTTGCCTGTGTTTGAGTTTTTTTTTTCTCACCCAGCACATCACCAGGAAACTGTAAATATTTCTGTTTTTTGTATTCAATCTTGGTCAGAATATTAGTTTAGTCGTTATTGTCTTTTAATTTTTAACAATGTGTTTAAGTTTTTAAAACTGTGTCTGTCATCCCTTGCTGTTGCTGTTGTGTTGTAAATTGTAATAACAAATTGGGGCCATAACAATGGGCAAAGCCAATGGTCATACACAGGGCATCCCAACACAGAATACGTGGTCATACAAAAATAGGTCAAAATCCAGAAAGGCAAAAACAGCACAAAAAGGGCTATGGCAAGAATCGGGGTTGGACTATCCAGTAGAAGAGAAACAATAATCACAGTCGTACAGGGAGCTTGGCACAATGAAAATAGATCAACGTTCTGACAAGAGCTGTGAGTGAAAAGACTCCCAATATATAGGCAGGAAAGGTCACATGCTATACCGAGATCAGCTGTGGGGAATGAGACTAATTACATCGGGAGAATCACATGAGGGAAACCCCTACCACGGAAATTGGCGAGAGACAAAATACGAACGGGAATCACACGAACAGCCCATGACATTTAAACAGCTCCGGTCCAGGAGTTCTACGGCGGAGAATACAACAGGGCGATTGCGAAGATGGAATTAGTCGATTAGTAGCGGTGCAGCTTTACAACTTAAACTAGAGTGCTCATTAGTAATTTAGTAATCGAATATATACATGGTTAGTTGTGTTAGTAGACTATAATACAAAATACAAATGTTAGTCTTGTTAATCATTAGAACAGATGGTTGAAGGAAGAAAACGAGATACGAAGGAATATTTTTAAGCACCGGACTTCATTTAAATCACCCGAAGTCAGTGAGCACGCAGACAGAGAAGACGGACTAAACCAACTAGATCACAAGACAGGGGAGACAAGTGCAATGGAACTGAAACATGGAATGAACCAAAAACCTGAATAGTACAAAAACCAAAGAGAATAAATAAAAGGCAGTAATCACGAACACAAAACCAGCACATAAAACATGATCAAAACCCAGAATCATAACAAAAGGAGGCTTTATTTCTGAAGGGGGAAACCCCCCAACAGAGCAAGCAACAGTACAAAGTCCACAATCCAAAATCAGAGTCCAAGGGGCGAAATCCAGAATCCTAAACTGGGCACCAATCACAAAAATCGTAGTCAGACAAAAAACAAGAATGCGGCAAAGTACAGGGAGAAGGCAAAGCTCGAAGTCTAGGACGGTCCAGTCAGAAAGATAATCACAATGATACAAGGCGAGAGAAGCGTGGCACAGGTAGCTAGGAAGAACGATCTGACAAAGGAAGTGTAACAAACAGACATCTTATATACATTTCCGGGTGACCACATGACCAGGGAAAACAGGTGCAATCAATGGAAACAATAATCATGGAGACACATTAGGAACAAACTAATCACATGAATTTGGCCGTAGCCAAAACGCAGACAGGGATCACAAGACAAACCTATAGACAGACTAACAGCTCCAGTCACGGAGTACTAAAGTGTATAGTTTAGAGAAAGGAAAGCACAAAGTATTTGTGGAGACCAACAGAAATCACAGCAGAGATAATTAGGGAAAGACAAGAGGCGGAGACTAGAATAGGGCGACTGCTGAGAGATCGTCCGTCAATTAGTAAGTGCAGCTATACAATCCCGAGTGCTTGTTAGTAAGTTAGTCAAAATATACAGGGTTAGTGTTGGTTAGTAATTATCCAAAATAACAAACTGTTAGCATATGTTAGTAATATAGCAAAAGTAAGCGGAAGGAAGACCACGAGATAATGAAAGAAGATTGAAACCCAGAAACCAATAAATCTCCCGAATGAGTGGCACACTATACAGGGGCTGTGAGCAAAGACAACACTCAAGACAAGACGGGGGGAGACGAAGTGCAAGGCATGGAAATGAAACATGGCATGGTAAACTATGAATAAACTAAAACATGGAAAACTAATAAAACATGGAAATCTGAATATCAAAATACAATACATAATCAAAAGATGGTCAGACATAAGCAGAGGTCACTAAACACATGGGTCAATCAAAACATGGCACTAGGCCAGGAACAGAACTTGACCATGGGCATGGGCATAAATCATGGGACATGGCATGGCAGAGGCAGAATCACAACAGTTTCGAATTACCTGGCTATAATTTTTTTTGTAGAAATCGCAAATAAAGGGGTGGAGTGGCTTTGTATGTGAAAAATTCTCTCATTGCAAGAGAGAGACCAGAGTTTGGTGTACATTGTGAGGGGGAATTAGAGTCCATCTTTGCAGAAGTCCAGTCGCAGACTCTAAATAAGAAAGTTGTGGTGGGAGAAATATATAGAGTTCCTAACACCAACGAAAAACTATCAATTGAAAGTTATGAGCAAATGATAGAACAGGTCAAGTCGTTTGGGAGCAATAACATAATAATAGGTACCAACCAGAACTTACTCAACTGAGTATTTGTTCTCGGCTGTCCTGATATATGATTTATCTGACCACCTTCCAATATTGGCCCTGTCAGGAAGGAAAAATGGTCCATGTCAATCCAATAAACCCCTGACATTCAAGTTTAGAAATCTGTGTGAAAACACAATTTCCCAGTTAAAAGAGAATCAGAGCACCACTGACTGGTCCTTCTTGCAAACTCTTCCGATGGATCAGGCTTACGAATCTGTTGTTCAGTGTATTAACTGCCTTCTTAACAAGTTTGCACCAGAGAAAACTAAATCCGTCCTGCAGTTATTAAACAACCATGGATGATCTGGGATGATGAAATCATCTAAAACCAAAGATAAATTATTTAGACTTCAGCTTGGGAAAAATAAAACTCACCAATCCCACTTAAAATGTATTAGGTACAGAAATCTATTCAATAAATTAAAATGCGTATCAAAAGATTTGTATTTTAAAGAAACTACAAGCATAGAAACGATTTTAAAAAGACTTGGTCCATTGTGAATACTCTTATTGGTAGAAAAACTAAAAATTCTGACATATCTGAGGTAATTAAAATTGAGGGCAGAACTATAACCAACAAACATAAAATTGCCAATGAATTTTGTAACTACTTCACAAAAATTGGCCCAAAATGTGCCATGCAAATGGACGATTCCTTCAACACAGTTCATGACTATCTTTGCAAAACTAAGGGCATACAATTTTCAATCCAACCGATCCAATTGAAGTTTTTGATGTTATTACGGCATTCAAGCCAAAGAAAAGCACTGGTAATGATAACATTAGTATGTGGCTGGTAAAGAAAATAGCTCACAAACTATCTGTGCCCTTGTCCATCATTTGTAATTTGTCTATGACTGAAGGTCATGCTCCTGACCAGATGAAAGTGGCCAAAATAAAGCCAATTTATAAAAAAATCAAAAGATCAACATGATTTAACTAATTATCGACCGGTATAACTTCTTCAAAGTTTATCAAAAATACTTGACAAAATAATTCATAAGTGATGGTATAACTTTATCTTATGTAACCTAGTGCTCTGCAATAGTCAATTCGGATTTCGTCCTAGTCATTCAACAGAACTGGCTGTATTACAGTTTGTTTCTGAAACCATTAAATCTTTAGAAAAAATTTTTTTTAACGCTAGCAGTGTTTCTGGACTCGTCAAAGGCGTTTCATACTTTAGATCATTCAATTTTACTCCAAAAACTAAGCCATTATGGCCTAAGAGGGGTTGCAATGGAGTGGTTCTGAAGTTATTTGAGTAATAGAGCACAATTTGTTCAATATAATGGTACTTGCTCAGAATTGATGAAAATCACTTGTGGGGAACCGCAAGGCTCTGCACTTGGACCACTTTTATTTATTTTGTATATAAATGATCTTCCCAATATCTTAAACCGAACAAAGTGTATAATGTGTGCTGATGACACCACAAATTACTGGTCGTCTAACAATCAAGAGGAGCTGTATGACGTGCTTAATGTTGAGCTCTCTGTGACATCTGACTGGTTTAGAGCCAACAAATAATCGGTGAACTACAAACTACATGCTGTTTCGAAAAACTAACTCTGCTCAGACTCTGGAGGAACAGATTTTTCTTGATGGAAATCCTATCAATTGCAAAAAATTGGCCCACTTTCCCGGCATAATTATTCATGAACATTTAAAATGGCGCAAGCATATTGAGCACTGCCACAAGAAAATTAGAAGTGGCATGTATGCTTTGAATATGGGTAAAAATTAACTTTCAATAGCAAACAGGAAAATGCTTTATTTTAGTCTTATTAATCCTTATTTGCTCTATGGCATTATAGTCTGGGGAATGGCACATAGGAAATACATTAAATCTTTAATAACATTGCAGAAAAAACCATAAGGATTATTACTGGAGCAAAATATAATGAAACAACAGCACCGCTCTTTAAAGGCCTCGGTATACTCAGACTTGAGGATATATACCAGATGGCTATGATCATTTATCTTTTTATTTAATCAATTTCTATTACCGAATCCATTATTATCGTTATTTACCTATAATCATGAAGTTCATGCGCAAAATACTCGTTAGTGTAATGATGTTCATTACGGAACGATCTGTGGGGGCTGATTCATCGCAGTTTCCTCCACAGGGGCCCCAGTCTCTGGTCGACGCTCCCGCAGCTTATCAAAGACGTACACTCATTGCCATCATTTGCAAGGCGAATTAAAAATCATTATCTTAAAAGCTACTAAATATTATTTTTCCACATGTTTATATATGTCTATTGGCCAGCCATGCCATGGTTTTTTTGCATTCATGAGACTTTCGGATATGTAATCGTGTTTATGCATGAGTCTGTGCGTGTCCATGTGTGTGTTAGTGCGTGTGTCTGTGAGTGTGTGTGTTGTGTGGGTGTGCATATGTGTGTGTCTGTGTGTGTGTGTGTGTGTGTGTGTGTGTTAGTGTACGTTTTGTGCGTGTGTGTGTTGGGCAACCCCACCTCCAATTTGTTGTTTATTTGTAATATTTAGCTTAAGCTTTGGAGGGGACAGACTGAGGTCTTTGGGTGTGTCCTCAGGTCTACTCTATGTATTATACATTTCTGTATGCAAGTTTTAATGTATTTTTTAACGCAAAATAAAATTATCTAAGTCAGTGCATGTGTATAGCTGAAGTGCTGTATGGTGCACATAACGAGCTGCTGGAGAGCTGGAGATCTGATTATAACATCCAGAGACCTCAAATAGCACCTCAGATTATGTGACCAGGCGCATCATGATATATATATATTACACAAGACAGATAAGATTTTTTATACCCCGTAACTAGGTGGAGAGGGATATAGGAATGATTGTTGCCCTTCTGCATGTCTGTCCGTCTGTCCATCCATCATACTTCTTTTCCAAGCCAAAATTCTAAACTGTTCAATATTTCCTCCCAAAATTTCATATTTAGCTACATCCTGTTGTCTAGATGTCCTTTCCGTACTTCTGTCCTCCCTCCTGTCCGTCTGTTCGTCCCTCCTCCATATTTTGTTTCCCGGCCAGATATCAGCCATCCATTGGCGGGGGGATCTGAGTATTCCATGCTTGTTTTAATGATGACAGGCCTCTGTCATTTTCCAGGTCATATGAGGGCATTTGACATTTTCATTTATAAATTATATGATTAATTGTTTACTCATAAATTGCATAATTTAATTATTATTTCAAGGTTTATATGTGACTGACAGCAAATTAACTAATCAATTATTTATGAATCATTTTCAAACTAATTGCATAGATCTTGCAATAGTTGGTTAGATCTGTCAGTAATCATTATCTACAGTAATGGGTATAAGGGATCATTCATATACTGTTCCCATCATACTGCTGGAGAGGGAGATAATGAGGGGTAATGAGATGGAAGAAGTTGAAAAAGGTTGATTATGACTGACAGGTAAAGAGCTGGCAGAGGGAGAGATATAACATCAGGGCAGAGCTGAGATGCGATGGCAGCGATTTATGGTAATCAAACACGACAGACAAGCGCACGTATAGTGAATATGATTAGTCCCAAGCAATACTTTTAAATTAAAATATTATTTTCCTATGACTAGATTCTTTATCACAATGCAAATGCCAATAAATGTTTAAAGGTGGAAATACAACAACAAATCTGTCAAAGCCTTGACAAAAATATGAAATAATGGTAAGAAAAAAATTTATAATAAAAACCAATGCATGAATATCAGGGCTGGTGAATTTTTCCAATTAACCTAATAAATTGAGTCTGCTGTACATTCTCAGAAATAGGGGTACAGCAGGAGTCCATTTCTGTTCCCCAAGGTATTTTGTACCCTTTAGGGCTAATTATAGGACCTCAAGGTACCTTTGTGAACCTTTTTAGGGTCCAAAACAAATAAAAACCTCAAAACCTTTGAGGGTACTGCAAGGTACTGCTGTTGTACCTTAGAAGTGGGTTTTTATTTGTTTTGGAACATAAAAGTACCTTTTAGACCCAAAAAAGGTTCACAAAGGTACCTTGAGGTCCTATAACTAGCCCTAAAGGGTACATACATGCTGAATGTACCTTGGGGAACAGAAATGGACTCCTGCTGTACCTCTATTTCTGAGAGTATATGCAGATAAATAAGCCTGACCCAGCTCCGTTTGGATTTCTGAAAACTAGAAATGTTGGCGGCATATTTTTTTCTTCCACTTCCTGCACAAAGAACGATCTAGGGTTTGATTTGAGAGCTTTGACGTAGCTGGAGTAGACATTCTTTGAAGGACAAATTAAATACACTCATTTTAGCCTCGCAATTTGCTCAGTCTTTTCAAGAATGCAAGGATGTGGTCTGACTCTCCCCAGAACTGTTGTAATTAGGAATGCGCTGCTCCGCGGATGTGCGCAGGTCTGATATTAATGATAACCTCTTTCCTCTCGCCCTTTCAACACCTCCATTAGCTGAGGAAGTTTGCGCAGCGGTTAATAACCACTCTGGTCAGTATGTTGATCTGGAGAGTAGAAAGGCCTCTTTGACTCGGTGTATCCTTTGCCAGTCATGCTAAATTTCTCATGATGATTCCATTAAAAAATTTTAATGAAATAATCTTTCCCTGATTAATTTACCAGAGGGTTTTCTCAAGGCCTATGATCAAACTGTATGAAATTCACTTTGCAAATGGCGTTTTATAACAACTGACATGTCATGACAAAGAGTGCATCTTTGATTTGGTTTGCACATCACCCTGAGACACATTCTAGAGTCAGGGTGTAAACCGTTGTGCTACCAGCAGTATCATCCTGACCCACACGAAACCCATGAGACGACTGGGAAAACATGCACAGAACGGCTCAAAAATCGCTACCCATTGCGCCATCGTGCCAGCCTGACATTTTCATGAGCTATCATTACAAACCATTATTTAACTTTGCCAGTCAATGTGCCATAGTAGAGAGCTTTTTCTCAAATTTACAATTTTAGCCCATTAACAATGTGTCTGATATAAATCTGCTGTCTGTGATTGACATGCTGAACTGGGTCTTAGGGGGAATCCTGCAGCGGGAAAAGGATATTTAATCAGTTGTATTTCGGAGGCTTTTCAGAAACTGGCCGGAAAAGCCACAGAGGTGGTGAAAACATGTTTGTTAATCAAACCAAATTTTTTGAGTGTTTTAACTTTTAATGCCAAAAATAATGACCTTACAAATTCACAAATATTCTTAAAAACATGGTGTTAATGAGCTAACATGAGGTATTACTTGTTTAAATATGGGTCATCCATTGGCACTCAGATATTACAAAAAAATATCTAATTGTGTTAAGCAACTATTTTAGTGAAGATTGGGCATTATTCTAGTCATCTGTAGCAGCTATATTTCCTGGGTAACTGTAATAATGTTTTCATTTGTATTAATATTCAATAATATTTTTCAATGCACTGTGTAATGATCTTTCATATGATATACTTTGGATATAATTGGCTATAAGAGTGACAAAAATGTGCAATATTAGGGTTACATGTAGCATCTATTTTGATGCCACATGTATAGATGTTATACCTCAGCACTGAAAATTAAGGCCTGAAGAGTAGTTACCCGCAGACTGAAATGTTGGAAGAAATGGCAGCAATTGTGGTTTTGGCTGTGAACCCAAGAAGAAGACACTGGAGGTCTTGAAGGAGATTTGGGTCCCAGCAAACCACAGCTTTCCTGACAACCGCTGAATTTTATGCTGAAACTAACATCCTTCAACCCCATAAAACCTACAGACCCGTTTATGGCTTTGAAACTGCAGCTGCTGTATTCAAACCTGCGGAACTTCAAGCCTGATTCAAATTCTAGTGGGGATCCCAAGGTCTCCAACGATCTTGAATGTGTCCCACTGAATTACAGGGAAATGCGTATAAAATTATGTACAAGATCTAGATATTTTCCATTTGATGTTATGCGGTGGCATCCCACAAAAAAAAAAAAAATTGGCATCCTGAGTTTTAATATTTCTTTCAACACTAGTGTGATGTGTCTTCAGTGAAGTGCTGCAACCAGCAGATACAGAGGGTGTAATTTACAGTGTCCTACAATACGAAAAAATGCCCTTTCTAACCTGGGACCTACTTAAGGAAAATTTTGTGAAAATTTAGAGTTTAAGGGATTAAAAAGGTGTATATCCGTTTGTTTGCCCAATCAGGCTCTGTAAAGAAAAACTTCTTTGCTTAACTATCAGATTCTATCATTAAATAAGTGGGACACAGCTATATTTACCGAACCTTTTCTTTAGTTCTGCCTGAGCTTAGCTTGAATTGGGCTCATTAGTTTTTTTGATTGGATTTTAGGGATTCAGGAAAATTGAGCTGATTTTGTCTGGATTTGGAGGTGTACTGCATTTCAGCAGTGTGAGGGAAGGTTATGTGTGACTGAAATGGTGCAAGGAACACACACACTGGCAGAGTAATTTTTAAAAGAGTAACATCAGGGCTAGGAGAGCTGAGGAGGTTGAACATGGCTGCAGGAGGTTTTCAGGGTACAAAGACAGAGCTGGTAGGGGTTGAATTATTAAGAGCAGGTCTATTTATGATGTAGAGAACTGCAAAAATTTCAAACCACATGTTCCAAATTCTCAGATGGAAAAGGGGGATCGATTAGCTAAATTGGCGGGTCCTCATACCCAATCTTCTCTGAGCTGTCAGCAACAGTGGACACCCCTGAGCAGGTGCAGTGAAATGGGCAAAAGTGGGCGCAGAAGTACTTTCCATAATATGGATCCTTTACAAGGCGAATAATGGTGGGAGGGTTTTCCCTTGCAGTCCCGCCCCTGCCACATTCCTCACTTTCACTTCACCGAGCTACAGGTGTGGCTTGTTGACGTGGAGGTGAGGGCGGGTTATTTAAAGGTTGGTTGTGCTAGTATGGATTGCAGCAGCATTCAGATTTTTAGCCCTGTTGTGTTGGGCCGCTGCTCCCCTGATGTCTGGTTGTATTGTTTATTACTTGATTTATTAGAAGTCTTTCTATTTTCTAATCAGCCTGTGCTTGTGGGTCCCTTTTCCAGCTTTTGGGTCCATGGTCCCAATGCCCACTGGATTGCAGGTTGCATCTGGTGGGACTAAACCATGACAAACGGCAGGTAACGATTCTTGATAATCATCTGCTCTACCTGCCAACATTTATGTTACTGTTAATTAATTTTTTAAAGTTATTACTAAAGAACTGTTTCAAAGACACATTATAGTGGATTATTAGGGCACTTACCTCAGAAGGGCACATAGGCTGGGAAAAATTTTTTTTTTTTTAAAAGTTGGGAGGAAAATTTTCAGTCAGGAGAAAAAACTCCCCGATGGGCAGAAATCTCAGGATGAGCCCTTGGGAGAGGTCTATATCGTCTACCAGTAGTGTGATTAAATTGGTGCAAAGTAAATGGTCGAAATAGTGAAAATGCAATAAAGGCAAATATAGTTACACTATATTACCAAAAGTATTTGCTCACCTGCTGTGACTCACATATGAACTAAAGTGCCATCCCATTCCCAACCCATAGGGGTCAGTATGATGTCGGTCCACCTTTTGCTGCTATTACGGCTTTAACTCTTCTGGGAAGGCAGTCTACAGGGTTGAGGAGTGTGTTTCTAGGAATTTTTGACCATTCTTTCAAAAGCCAAAAGCGCATTGGTGAGGTCACACACTGATGTTGGTGGAGAAGGCCTGGCTCTCAGTCTCCGCTCTACTTCATCCCAAAGGTGTTCTATCGGGTTCAGGTCAGGACTCTGTTCAGGCCAGTCCAGTTCATCCACACCAGACTCTGTCATCCATGTCTTCATGGACCTTGCTTTGGGCACTGGTGCACAGTCATGTTGGAGGAGGAAGGGGTCGCTCTAAACTGTTCCCCCAGGGGTGGGAGCATGGAATTGTCCAAAAAATTTTGGTATCCTGAAGCATTCAAAGTTCCTTTCACTGGAACTAAGGGGTCAAGCCCAACTCCTGAAAAACAACCCCACACCATTATTCCTCCTCCACCAAATTTCACACTTGGCACAATGCAGTCCGAAATGTACCGTTCTTCTGGCAAACTCCAAACCCAGACTCGTCCATCAGATCGCCAGATGGAGAAGCGTGATTCATCACTGCAGAGAACGCGTCTCCACTGCTCTGTAGTCCAGTGGCGGCGTGCTTTACACCACTGCATCCGGCGCTTTGCATTGCACTTGGTGATGTATGGCTTGGATGCAGCTGCTCGGCCATGGAAACCCATCCCATGAAGCTCTCTGCGTACTGTACTTGGGCTAATCTGTAGGCCACATGAAGTTTGGAGCTCTGTACCAATTGACTGCGCAGGAAGTCGGCGACCTCTTTGCGTCATGCGCCTCAGCATCCGCTGACCCCTCTCCGTCAGTTTACATGGCTGACCACTTCGTGGCTGAGTTGCTGTTGTTCCCAAACTCTTCCATTTTCTTATATTAAAGCTGACAGTTGACTGTGGAATATTTAGGAGCGAGGAAAGAACTAGGTTCACTAACCCACATAACTGGCCCTGTATTTTCGTGAATTACCAAACACAACCTTGAACAATTTTCATTTGTCGAATCAATCGTTAATGATATATGCTGTCCAACAATAAACTTGCCGTTGGGTACCAAATTGACCCGAAATTGATTTTACGGATGCTTCAACTAGGCAATGACTTCACTTCAAGAGATTTCGAGCAAAATAGACGACGTTCAAATCTGTTTTTCGCGTGGGCGGCATACTTCGCCCAAAATAATTTATATATCAACCAAATCTATTATAAATTCTTTACTTATTTGTGTAGGTTGTATTGTGGGCGAGGCCTGCCGCCCGAGTTTAATTTCGAAAATGAGTAGTTTACATTAGTGACGCGCTTAGTTACGCAAATGTGGGATTGGCATTTACAAACAGAAATAAAATTGAATTTTGTGATATTTTTTAAAATAATAACTTAAAATGTAACGTTATTTCATACAACTGTAAGTATTTTTATGTGTAATCAAGCAAATGTGTGGATTGTATGTTTTTCCCTAAGGATTCAACACAAGGCACGAATCGTATTTCATATTGAAATCCAACTTTTCAATTGCACCTCTTGCGTAAGCGGCGTTCTTTGATGTACAGCTGTTCGCATTTCCTGCTTTGTTGACGCGTAATATTTTGAATGATGATTCTTCTCTAATATGTCTGACATGTAAATATCGAGTAAATAGTTTATTGTCGTTGAATTTAGGCCTAATTACTCAATGTACGAGGCAGATAATCAGTGGCATCAGGCTTTTCGGCGCGATGACCCAGTTTCGTCTTTCGACAATGATCCGATGAGGAAATGCTCCGGGTGAACCCAGGTGAACTACAGGTACACGAGGAAAGGTAAGTTTTATCTATGCAAAATCTATAAAAATCTGTTCATATACGGATATTCTGAGTTATGGTAGAGATGTAGAAGCAATAAATTACTCTTTGAAAAATAAGATAGGTGCCCGATCTGATGCCCGATCGATGCCTGACATTTCGCCCCTCGATCAGCTCGGCCCTTGAGCACGCATCATATTATGCAACTTTGAAGTTTGTGAACTGAATTGAATCTGACCTTAATTTTGTTTTGTAGCATAATTAATTCAGAAATATAAAAGACAAATATAATTTTGCTCCAGTATAAGTGTGATAAGGCATAGAAAAAAATACCCGTGATTCCTATTACCCGACAGTCCCTATTTTCCCCCTACCCTACACATTTTATTGGTGTTTTTGATTGCTAAAGGTATCTTGCCTACTGTCGTTGCACACTTTTTGGACAAAAAATAATCATTTTTGAGATTACTGTAGAGATTTGAGTATAGGGCCTATAGGGTGGTTTTATTGTGGTTTAAAATTTTATTAAGAAGTACTACATTAAAATATTTAAAAATAAATAAAATAATGTTCCTACCTACCAACCTACCTACCCACCCACCCACCCTAATAAATAATAATTAACATGCATTACTAATAAGACATTATCTTGGACTCCTTTGCTCTTCGGTTTGAAAATATTCCAAATAATGACATTTTGAATGGAACAATTTCCTCTCCCGTTGCCATGGCAACCATGGGCCAGACATCCTGGTAATGTTGAATTGTTAATTATTTATATAATAATTGATATACATGGTTTATAAGACAATATATTGAACTCTTTTGCTCTTGGGATTGAAAATATGCCAAATAATGCCAATTTTTGCATGGCGCAATTTCCTGTTCCGTTGGCATGGCAACCATGGGGCAGTAAGGCTTATAACATTCATTTTTTTTAATTTTGGCTATTATGTCAATAAATGACACCAATGATTATTAGTTTTAGACAGGGCCAATTTTGATGGTTAGTGAACCTTGTCCTTTCACGACTGGATTTGTTGCACGGGTGGCATCCTATGACAGGTCCACGCTGGAATTCACTGAGCTCCTAAGAGCGGCCCATTCTTCCACAAATGTTTGTAGAAACAGTCTGCAGGCCCAGGTGCTTGATTTTATACACCTGTGGCCAGGCAAAGTAATTAGGGCACCTGATTCTGATCATTTGGATGGGTGAGCAGATACTTTCAGTAATGTAGCGTATCAGTTTGCATATTTGTGAAATTCGATTGCAGTTGAATGGTTTGAATACATGTTTTTCCTCTTTTAGTTGTTTGCTGTCTGTCAGGACATCTTTTAAATTATCAGAACAAACTGTGTTTTGCTGATTTAAATCATTATGGTTCTTCTATTTGTACTGTATTCCTGTGGCAGGCAGCCTGATGCAGTGCTACGCTGAGTGCGAGGAGAAATGAACATTAATTTTTGAGCGATCAACTCTGGACCACCCATGATTACAATCCAGCTGCTTCATACGTCTCCCAATTTGACTTTTCATTATTCGATGCCTAGATTTTTGAGTAAAATGTTTATTTTATTAAATGTATCTTTAATGTGATTCACATCAGCCAAATATGAAGGGAAAAAAGGGCCAAAAATGTGCGGATTCTCCGTGCCTTTTGTGGCGAAGCTTTAAAATATTGGAGGTCACGTCTCGGCCAACAATGCTGCGTGGAGTTCGCTCTCAGCCGGCAGGTTCAGCTGTATAGCATGTAGTCCTTTGATTACAAAGCATTCAAGGAATTTTTCCACTTTGACTTTCCGCTTCCAGATGTGGAATAAAAGGGTGACATTGTAGCAAGTGTGATTTTACAAGCTTTCGAAAACCTTCTGGACTGTTCCTCAGACATACTGTATTCCTGAAACCGGATGCTTCAAGTCGTACGCACACATTTGATATTCTCCATGATCATGTGATTAAATCCTACGGAATGATTGTGTTTAAACTGCTATGTTCTGTTGCTGATATACTGTATTAGACCTTTTCCCTCTGCTAAATAATCTGTAGTGCTTAGGCTGTACTACTGTCGAAAAGAGAAAGATATCCTGCCATGAACAGATCATTGGATCTCTGTGTGTTTGTACACTATTTAGTTCAAATGTAATCACTTGACAGTATTTTTACAGAACTAAGCCTGGGTGCATTGGAAGAGCCCAGGGATATGTTCCTGACATGATGTACATTTTGAGAAAATTGAGAAAACGGACCTAGGTAACAATACAAGATGTTTTCCCATTGTTACCTTGCGGAGAATGAACATGTGACTTCAGTAATTTTAGCACAAGGCTCTCCATCTGATTTATATGCCATTTGTTGCACACAGGACTAGTGATATACTCACTGTTTTTAAGGTCAATAAAGCAGTTTTCTTTGTTATGGTGACTGCAGTAAGAATGGCAGGAATGTCACTGTTTTCACTCGTGTCAAGAAAGGACAGAACTGCCAGACTAGGTCATGACCCCTGACCCCTGTGTCTAGCCAAACCATGTAAGGTGAAAATGGTTTCCACTCAACATTTCTGTTTGCGTAACTTGGACTTTTCTCACACACCGTTACTTCGAATGAAACACATAATTTTCACACAATGGATTTTTAGCATAACATAACATGTGAGTGGCAAGAACAGGCCGTTCAGCCCAACTACGACGCTAGTTTCTTTATACTATTATGAATATATCCCTTCAGATACTCAATGACTCAATGGTATCCAGCTTTAAGTCAAGCCTGCTCTTGAAAATTGAAGTCTCTGCCTCAACAATTTTGGTATCCATTTAATGCTGTTGATATTGTCACATTACAGAATCACATCATGCTGTTTGAAAGTTTGGTGAGGACACAACATCAGGCTGGGTGAAAGTATGGACAGAACCATTCCAGGCTGGAAGGCTGTTGGTGTTGTTCAGAATCACTCCAGACTGAGTGAATGTTCATCTTGGACAGAATTCCCCAGGATTGGTAAATGTTCATTACAGACACAATCACCTTAGGCTGTGTGAGAGTGCATCATGGCCTAAAATCATATCCAAGGACCGTTAAGACTTTATATAAGGTCCCACACACCATTCATTCACTCATTTACTAATTTTTTGTCAACATTTTGTTTATTTGCAAACAATAAGGTATAAGCCCAAGCAGTGCTAAAGCTATACCTTTTGTCTAATTAGCCCTGAGATAGTAACCCAAGTGGCTCAAAAATTATACAGACACACTTTAATACTGACAGCGCGTGACAAATGCAGTTTCCTGCGAAGGGAAACAGATTAGCGGGAAAACAAGGTGTGATTGCCCACTTCAGCCTCAGAAATGCCATTTTCGAGGGAAATTGGCCATCTGACAAAGGCAAACACGGTGCACTGTGATTGGAGTTCTCCCTTTTCCCAGAGTACATAGTTACGCTACTGCGGTGGCGCTTTACTCGACCATTGAAGCCTGTCTCTCTGCCTTTTCAAAATGCGCTTCCAGCCTCTTATCTCTCAGAACCACCCGCCTCGCTTTCTGCCCCCCTGCTGCAGTCCTGTATGCATCTAACGGCTCTGAGCTGCTGCTGTTCTCCTCCATCGTTAATGAGGCACAAAGCTGTCTGAAGCTCGTACGTGCATTTGGCTGACTGAAACATCGTGGAAAGGCTCTGAGGTCACAAAGACCATATAAGCATGCGGTCTGAGATCAGAGGAGCAATATGAATATATTTACTCTGAGATCACATCTAGGTTCCATGAATGTGTCATGGTTCTGAATGTTTGTGCTTGCGTTTTGGACTTTTCTTTGTGGCTCTCGTCCCAGGACGAGATCGAATTCTTGTTCAATTGGATTCTTTGCCCAGCTGACTGATTGAACTGGGGCGGTGCTTCCCCAGACTCTATATAAAAGGCGGATGTTTGCCACACCTCTTTGCTACAGTGTCTGTTTGTAGCCAAGCACTGTAGCCGAAGATATCTCCAGTCCGGTTTGTCCTGAGGTTTTAGGTCATTCGTGGTGGCTTAAGCATAGGCCACAGATCTTTTGGGGCAGTAAAAATAACCCAATCGTCCAGTGGGGCTCTGACTGCAGGTCTCACTGTAGTGAGATTCTGACAAGTCGCCCCGAATTTCAACCCATGGGGGAGGCGTCGGGTTCTGAACAACACTGGTGTGTAGGAGCCGTGCTGAACCCTGGTTTACCTCCCAACGTTTCAGATGATGATGTTGATCTCGTGGAGGATTTTGGCAAACAACGGGCTTTGTCTTTCCCTCCGCATCGTGTTTATGATAGTGGAATCAAACTTTTCCCTTACAAGGTGGCAGCAGTTAGGAATCGGCCTGCCCCCACAATATTAAGGAGGTTAAACGATTTTTGGACTTTGCTCATTTTCAGAGGAGGTCTATTTGCAATTTTAGCGCTGTGGCTGCCCCCATCATCACACTTCGTGAGGGGAATTCCTCCTCGTCCTTTACTTAGTCTCTAGCAGCGGAGGCTGCTTTTCAGGAGTTGAAGAAACGACTTAGCTCTGAACCTATTGTCGTTTTGCCCGACCCCTCCCTCCCATTTGTGGTGGAGGTTGACGCTTCAGAGGTCGGGGTGGGTGCCATTTTGTCCCAGCACCCCCTTCGGGACTATAAGTTGCACCCATGTGCCTACTTCTCCCGGTGGTTGTCACGGGTTGAATGGAATTACAGTATTGATGACCGGGAGTTGTTAGCTGTTAAATTGGTGTTAGAAGAGTGGTGCCATTGGTTGTAGGGGGCCAAACATCTGTTTGTTGTTTGGATGGATCACAGGAATCTCCAGTGTGTCCAGCAGACTAGACGACATGATTCCCGGCGAGCGCGGTGGACATCGTTTTTCAGTCGCTTTGACTTTGCTTTGGCTTATCGCCGCGGCTCCAAAGGCATCAAGCCTTGCGACTTGTCACGGATTTATGACCGCTCGGGCCATGATCCCATTTCTGGGCTGGTTATTCGGGCGGCTTGGATTGTGGCTCCCATGCAGTGGGATACTGGGTCTGTTGTGCGGGCGGCCTTGCAGCCCGGTCCTGATTCTGGTGGGTCGTCTGGCTGTTTGTTTGTCCCCATGGTGGTGCATAGATGGAGGGCTGCCGCTGATACGAGGTGCCGTTTTGCACCAGCTTATCAGGTTGGCCAGAGGGTTTGGTGTCCTGAGAAGCAGGGTCCTGTCATGGTTCTGGATGTTTGTGTTTCGGACTTCTCTTTGTGGCTCTCGTCCCGGGACGATATCAAATTCCTGTTTAATTGGATTCTTTGCCCAGCTGGCTGATTGAACTGGGGCAGCGCCCCTAGACTGTCTGTTTGTAGCTAAGCACTATAGCTGAAGATATCCGTAGTCCGGTTTTGTTTGACTTTCGATCTTCTAATTATTTGAGTTTCTTCTCCCTTTTTCTATCTCTCTTTGCTTCCGTGGTTTGGACTATAATACGTCCTTTGGAAGCGCGATTATTTTCGTTTGGTCTGTTTTATTCTCTGTGTTTGTACTGTGTCTGTGCTGCTCACTTTCTCTCTGGTCGTTGCACCTGGCCTCCGTACTCCACCGGCCATTATAGAATGTGCAGATTGAGATCATTTACAGGTTATATGAATGCGCAATCTGAAAGTGATCCTATAGGATTAGTAATTATGTAGTGTGAGATTACATACGGAAGCATTAGAATGAGTATTTTGAGTTTATTGTTGTGGCACACGATTCTGAAAAATTTTCACTGCTGGACATTTATTTGTCTAAATGTTGAACATTTATTTACTTGAGGGAGAAAAAATTTTCCAAGAGTTATTACCCCCGCCAAGGAGGCCATGTTTTTGCCGGTTTTGGTTTGGTTGTCTGTCTGTCTGTCTGTCAACAAGATAACTCAAAAAGTAATGAACAGATATCTCAGAAATTCTGTGGGTGGGTCACTATTACATCAGGGATGGACCCTATCGATTCTGAGCACGATCGGTCAAACAATATGGCCGCCGCAGCAACCATCTCCAAATCCTATGCTGTAGATCCCTTAAATCTCTTATGAGCCATGTTCACCCAGCAAGATTTGGACTGCGCTGCTTTGGCAAAGGTTTGCACTTTCGGAGTGCCTCTAGTTTTACTAGCCATATGCTGCTGCCCCGAATGATGACTATGATGGATTATGAGGGCAGTTTTCAGTGAGTTTTACATGCGGTCATTCGATGAACTTGACACTGATAATGAAAGATTGCATTTGGGATGTACAGGAGGGGACTATTAGTGATTAGACAGCAAGTTTCTCCCTGTAGGCTGCCTGTTAGTAGCTATTACAGGGTAATCAAATGTTTACCTGCCTCAAATCAAATTGTGAAATATTCACAGGGAAAGAAATGGAAAATGAATAATATGAGGACCGTTTTATTTTTTCCAGAGCTTCACTGTATTTTATGGCAGACATTTTGGCAGGGTCTCCCTGAAAAACGATCAATCTCCTGGGAGGGTTAAGCAAACGCATTTTTGACACACTTCGGTTTATTCAAGCTGACCATCAAACGGAGAGTCTAGCGATGCCTCCTACATTCTTAATTTCTTAGCCAAGTAGCACAAGTTCACTCCAAGAAAACATTTGGCATTGAAAACGTGTGCATTTTTGTAAAGTGCTCTTTTAAATCCTTGAGCAGAACTGTCAGAGCATTAGAGCAACACAAAAAAACAGCTCAACTCAAAGGAAATGCAAATCTCTTATCCCCAGATGGCAGCACTCAGCCGAAGATAAAAATTTCAGCGAAACATAAAAATTCAGAATTACCCCAGAAGAGAAATGTCAGATATAAACCCTTTTGTGCGCGTGTGAGATGTGTGTGCTTAAACATCAGTGCAAGAATTTGTGATGACATTCCATGTCGCTGAATAGGACATGAGAATGTGTTAAATGCATCATGGGGAAGGTTCTGTTTTTGTGAAATCAGCCGTTAATGAATTGCTTGTTTTATTTGTGAAATGACAGCAATATCATTACGCAGCACTAGAAAGGAGAACTTCAGGTCCAGTCGTTGTCCTGTCACACTGCGATGGGTGTGTGTATGGCAGAAGTTTAGCGGCGTCTGTCGCTGCCTTCACTAAAGCATTGGTCATGACCTCAGCTGAAGTCTTCTGTCCTCTTCCCAATCATAAGCAGGGTTCTAGGACTCTTTGTTCCCAGACTTTTCCTCGCTTGGGAAATTTTGTCCCTAGAGACTTCGTCCCTCTGGGCTTTTCGTCCCTGGATTGTTTGTCGCTAATAATGCTTTGCCTTCATCCTGCAATATAAACCAAACTAATCCTAACCCTAGCCCTGATATCATAGTGATCCGTCCGTCGTTCGTCCATCCAGCTGTCTATTAACAACGTTGACACTTTTCGTTATCATTAGGGGACGAAAAATCCGGGGACCACAAGTCCTTTGGGACAAAGAGTCCAGGGACGAAAAATTCAAGAATGAAAAATTTGGGGACAAAAAGTCCTGTCGCCCAGAAACTGCCACTTCACGCACCTGACAGGTCTTGTGTGGCGGCCAGCAAAAGAAAGATGCTAAAATGCTCATCAACAAATATTAAAACCATTCGACTCATGCAGAGTTCAATGGTTGATCAGTATATAATGTATTCTCCTATAAATACGCGCTTTTACACCCAAAAAAAAAAAAGGCGGGCATTTATTTTCAGTCTTCTTTCTGAATTGGATTAACAGAATGTTTAAACGATATCCAGAATTACAAAGAGCCGCAAATTTTTCCTTATTGATTATTCAGATTTTATCCTTGCAGTCTCGAATTGAAGTGTATACTTGAATTAATCTTTTTGTCATTATCTCCTCCATCAGTATGCAGGCCTGGTCTTCCTATGGGCGTCCTATAGGCTTGGTCCTATTTGTTTTGTCAATTGTCAATCAGGAATAGTACCTGGGAGCAGGTTCACAAAATCCTGTGATAAAAGTTTGGGTCACTGCCTCACCTCACCGCACGTCTCTGGAGTTAAGGGCTCTTTTCATTACATGCATTTCCATTGTATAAACACTGTTTGTTCAGTGATGGCATATTCCATCTTTTAGTTACCATTATTGAGTTGCGCTTCTCAGAAAACAGTGAGCTTGTATTACCGAGCTCCTTTAAATGTGGTAGGAAATAGCATTCCTGTAGTCGAATTCTGCTTTTCTGTCATCTTGCAATCTCCAAAATGTTTTCAAGTAGTGAAGCATATTTTCCCCCTTTTTAATACTCTGGCGCTGGGGAGTAGGGTGGAGAGCGCGACCACAGTCACAGGTTTTGTTCGTCGTATGAACCCTGAGGAGGACATTTTCTCTCAAGGGACACTCGGCAACCGGGAAACAAGCAAAGTCCTGTTTACTGGGGGACTGACAGACTGAAGTGTTGAGTCCACCACTTAAACTGCAGAAAAAGCAATTGAGTTGCGAGTCGGAGACTAAAGTGCTTTGTCGCAGTGGCCGCATCGGGCTCATTCTGTGCCACCAACTCTGTGTTTCACCCCCTGCGAGAAACTGCACAGCAAAGCACACAGCCAGAAACCTAAAAGCCGCCACAAAATATTGCAATTTACCAGCTACTCTGAATTTTAATCAAGTACTCTGCCTCCCTGGGCCTGCGGTTTTGCTTTTAATGACAGCACCAATTAGAATCATGAACTTTTGCAAGAGCTGAGACTTTTTGGCCAAATAGCTCGCATTTCCCGTTACCCCAATTAGCGCCCAGAAAATGTGACTCCGATCAGGGCCTCTCAGCTGCGCTGAAAATGAGCAGCCGAGGCTGCATACTTACTGATCCTGTCTGGTGTTTAACTACCTAAAGCCCAACTGCTGCCTGGTGGTAATGTCAGCATTACAGGATTTTCAAATGACATGAAGTGAGTCTCTGACCCTAAAATGCATAATTCCTTTCAAGCTGACCCCATGAAATGTCGCTTGATCAATAATCACACAATTTATTTACTGAATAATCAAGACAAATATATAAGCTGGTGATTAATAAGAAAGTACTCAGAAATGACAGATCACTGAAGGGCTACATTCTCAACTTTACAGTGATACTGTATGAATGAAAAGAAATGAATGGTAATTAAAAAATAATTAAATCAGTGCTTTCCCTTAATTTCATCTCCCATTCCACGATTTAAAATTTTCATTTTTCGAGCTGCCGGATAGCTCACTCGGTTAAAGCATCGCATTGTGAAGCAGAAGTGACTATCACGGCGCGGGTTTGAGCCCCAGTCGTAGTAACTGGCAGTAATCGGCAGCTTTTTCAGAAGTAGCGTGAAATTGGCCATTCTGCTACGGGGATGTGAATTTGGACGGGTCTGCCGGGAAGGGTAATATAAGTTGCTTTGTTCGTTCCTTAGGTGCCTCCTGTTGGCCTGACTGACGCTCGTCAGGAAGATTCTAAGCTTGTTCATGTTCGGGTATCCTCTCCCCTCACTTTGAATTTGCAGCGGTGGCTGACAGGCGTGTGCTTTGGAGGAGAGCTGCGAGCTGTCTCACTCTCCTGAGTTGGCAACAGGGGGTCGTATTTGCGAAAGCCTTGTACATAGTTCCCCAATTCCAGTTTCGGGTGGGATTGGAGATGCCAAATTTAAAAGAAAAAAAAATTTTTTTTTCATTTTTCCCATTCCAACAGTGCAAACCAATTTATTTTAAGATGGCACTTAATCATTATGTTATCAGCATTATGTTTCAAAGGAATAGGTTGCATTTGCAGGGAAGCGTAGCTGCACACTTGTTGCAGCGCAAAGCGATAATTCATTTATCAAATTACCAACGCTTCTTACTTTGAAGCATTGGTGATTGAATAATTTTGTAACTTGGATATTAGTGTGAAAGTTTGACACATGGTATGCATTTATAATCAGTTAGTATGCAAGCTATACGTCAAACTTTCAAGAGAGCAAAGTCATTAATTTGGTCTTTGCAGTTTGGCTTCTGGGAAAGTTGTCGGAAGGCTATAATATGAGATTGTATGAATGGCAATGATCTAATTAAGCAACATCTAAACCTGCAGTTATTGGAAGCCCATTTGCTCAGCAAATTAATTCAGTTTATTATCTGATTCCTACTCAGAAATAGGTTGAGTGTTAAACTGCATTATGGTTATGTTACTGGTCGCAGACAGAGTTTTATTTTACACGAGCAGCCTTGACACGAGCACCCCAGTTGAAAAAAAAAACACATTTTTACTCCTGGGTAAGCGAAGCTTAGGAAGGAGTGTTTCGATGGGATTCGAGTGTCAATCAGTCAATTAGTCACCCGTTCGCAGGACCATGGGCAGTAATATTCACAAACAGCTTATCCAGGAGTTAACGATTGTGTCACATTAATTATAAATGTTTTCTTATTTAGGCGTATCAATGCAGTTGAACGCAGACGCAGAAATAAATATATTCCGTTTTGTGAACGGCAGGAATTCAGAAGCTTCATAAGACATTGACATCTTATGTCACCATGAATGTGGATAGGAAAATGCCAGATAGTTACAGCAATGTACTATATAGCAAGCTGAGGGGAAATGGATACGGATTGATCTTCGCAACTGAACAAATTAACACTTAGTTGGTGATTAGAAAGCCTAAATGGGATTGAGTTTGGAGATATAATGCGTTTTGACGTGAGGTGAGAGCAGTGCCAATATCCCTCCGATGATGACTCTTCAGTGGAAGAGATTAAAGTGAAGGTCGTAATTCTTTATGGACACTTCAGGCATTTGTAGTAAAGGGAAGAGGATTGCTAAATTGGTAAGTTTGCGCTCCTTTTGAAATGTTTTTTTTTTTTTTTGTCCTGAAATTCGTGTGGATTGAGCTGCTAATCCTCAGTGCTGATACAGGCTGGACATCCTCTGTCCTGGATACACAGTAAACCTGCCCGCTGAAATTTCTTTAATTTTTTACACATTTATACATTTCTATTGAAAATCATGTGTAAAAGAATGTGTCTTCGCTCTTCATTTTATACTAATTGTGTTGGATTTCTTTCCTCCATTTTTCATTCAAGCCCAGCAAACCAGCCTACAGCAGGGAAAGCTGACGAGCAGAAAAATCATGGGTCAGAAAATTTGATTTTCATGGCAATTCAATCACAAAATAGTTACGTCCTGAGTATTTCCATAATTGCTTTTCCCCGCTATCAGGCTGTCTGTGTCAGTTTCAGTTCCATTTCATTAACCGAGTCTTGTTTTTTGATGACTGTCTCGTTTCAGTCTCACTTGTTCATTACTGTATTTAACTTCCTTATCCTCACTTTGCTGGATTTTTGTTTTTTTTTCTCGAGGTCCCATGTCACTAATGAACCAAAACTAAAACCAAGAATCAATTAGTTAGATCCCTGCCAGCATCTTCACTCCTTATTATTATTCCTTAGGGCTGTAGTTCAGCAAATACGCTTCCAGATGAATGATTGTCATCTTACCTAATCTGGGAGAACAAGCAGCACCTGTTAAGTGTGGAGCCTCTCGGACTGAACGTTTTTTAATCATGAAAATGACTGAGAACAGGTCAGGACTGATAATTGTTTAAAACGGATGTTTTTTCCACCCAAATTCTCAGTTCTACTGAATTTACCCCATGATTTCATCGCTGTTAGATTGCGTATGGAGAGAAACCGTGTCTTCAGTTGCCAATTACGATAATTGGAAAATGCGTCAATAAAGAAAAATTATTGAGAACTAGCCAGGACTATCCTAATTGTCATAAAGGGACGTGTCTGTGCCCCCCCCCCCCCCACCCCCCCCAATTCCCATTTCTACCTCAGCCACTGTACATGAATGGCAAACCTCCAACTTAAAAAGATTTCTTTTTTTTTTTATCAAAAATATTGTCTGTACCATTGGTGTAGCTACACATGTGCCTGGTCGTGTCGGCGCCACGTAGTCAGGCTGCTGGCACCTATGAGAAATATCAACTAGAGGCGCTACGTTCTTCATTCTAGATCAGCCAATATTTGAATTTGAATTTGAATTTATTTGTATAGCGCTTTTCACAGATAAACTGTCCCAAAGACGCTTTACAGTCAGAGATGAGTCACTGAAAGGGCAGTGCCCAACCTACAGTGCCATGAAAAAGTATTTGCCCCCTTCCTGATTTCTTGTTTTTGCATATTTGTCACACTTAAATGTCTCAGATCAGCAAATAAATTTTAATATTAGACAAAGACAATCCAAATAAATACAAAATGCAGTTTTTAAATGGGGAAAAAGCTATCCAAACCTACCTGGCCTGGTGTGAAGAAGTAATTGCCCCCTAAACTTAATAGCTAGTTGTGCCACCCACTGCGACAACAACTGCAATCAAATGTTTGCGATAACTGGCAATGAGTCTTTCACATTGCTGTGGAGGAATTGTGGCCCACTGTTCTTTGCAGAATTTTTTAATTCAGCCACATTGGAGGGTTTTTGAGCATAAACGGCCTGATTAAGGTCATGCCACTGCATCACAATCAGATTTAAGTCAGGACTGTGCTTTGGCTGCTCCAAAACCTTCAGTTAGTTTTTTTAAGCCATTCAGAGCAGGACTTGCTGGTGTGTTTCAGATCATTGTCCTACTGCATAACCCAAGTGCGCTTGAGCTTGAGGACACCAACTGAAGGTTGGACATTCTCCTTCAGGATTTTCTGGTAGAAAGCAGAATTTATAGTTCCATCAATTATGACAAGTCGTCCAGGTCCTGAAGCTGCCAAGCAGCTCCAAATCATTACACCCCCACCACCATGATTGACTTTTGGTATGATGTCCTTTTCATGAAATGCTGTGTTAGTTTTATGCCTGATGTAACGGGATGCACACCTTCTAAAAAGTTCAACTTCTTTCTCGTCAATCCACAGAATATTTTTCCAAAAGTCTTGGGGATTATCAAGATTCTTTTTGGCAAATGTGAGACGAGCCCTTGTGTTCTTTTTGGTCTGCAGTAGTTTTCACCTAGGAACCCTCCCATGGATGGCATTTTTGCCCAGTCTCTTTTCTTATTGTTGAATAATGAACACCGACTTTAACTGAATCAGGTGAGGCCTGCAGTTCTTTAGATGTTGTTCTGGGTTCTTCTGTGACCTCCTGGATGAGTCCTCAATGCGCTTTTGGAGTAATTCTGGTAGGCCGGCCACTCCTGGGAAGGTTCACCACTGTTCCAAGTTTTCTCCATTTGTGGATCATGGCTCTCACCATGATTCGCTGGAGTCCCAAAGCCTTAGAAAAAGCTTTGCCAACCTTTCAGACTGATAGATGTCAATTTCTTTTTTTCTCATCTGTTCTTGAAATTCTTTAGTTCGCAACATGACATGTTGCTTTTTGAGATCTTTTAGCCTACTTCAGTTTGTAAAACAGGTTCTACTGAAGTGATTTCTTGATTCAACAGGTCTGGCAGTAATCAGGCCTGGGTGTGGCTAGTGAAATTGGACTAAAAAAAAGTTAATTACAGTTAATTCATGGTTTAACAAGGGGGACAATTACTTTTTCACAATGAGCCAGGTAGTTTTGGATCGCTTTTTCCCCTTAATAAATGAAATCATCATTTCAAAACTGCATGTATTTATTTGGGTTATCTTTGTCTTATATTAAAATTTGTTTGATGATGTGAAACATTTAAGCGTGAAAAATGTGCAAAAAAGAAAGAAATCAGGAAGGGAACAAATACTTTTTCACGGCATTGTATTCCCAACCACAGCAAATGAGGCAAAAAACTCCCAGTAGGGAGAAAACAGTGGTGCCCGGCTATGGTGGGGAAGCCCATCCTCCGCAGGCTAGCTAGTTAATAACAAGATAAAGCAAAATAGGATAAAATGGCAATACAGTTCCATTAAAGTCCATCTAAACAGTGGCATTGGTAGCTTCAGGAAGTGGCATGCCGTGAATGGTGCAGAACTGGATCAGGACTGGATCAGGACAGCAACAGCCAGCGCTCATGGTGAGGGACAGGGCTCGGATGATCCAGGACTCAGGGTTGTGGAGGGAAAGATTCTCAGAAAGAGACAGAAAAAAGTGGGGTGAGGCATTGCATAAAACTACTGCGTGTTAATAAGAATACAGTCCTGTGTCATGTGCCAAGTGAGAATTTAGGAGCTGACTGGTCAGGAAACAGTCAACACCCCTCCATCAACTTCCTGCAGCACAGAGGCCCTACACTTACTCCAGGCTGGAAGATCACTTTAGATTTTCTGAACACTAGTACCATATGGACCTCCCCAGTGACTAAGGCTGTATAAGCCCCACTGGCACCGTTAATGCATGCTCAGTGCCACCTGTTCCACATGGATTTACTTAACACTGGCTTCCAATATCTTGTGAACCCATCATAAAACAAGGTTGTTGTCAGTCCCACCAGAGCCAATAAATGTTTATACATAACTGATCATGTACTAATCATAGGCTTGACTAAATAGATAAGTTTTCAGCCTACTCTTGAAGACAGAGAGTGTGTCCGAAGCCCGAATTTGTCTTGGGAGATTGTTTCATAAAATTGGTGCTTTGTAAGAGAATGCTCTGCCTCCAATTGTAATTCTAGATATATTTGGAATTTTCAAGTACTGAGCACCTTATGAACGAAGTAATCTTGCTGGGGAGTAAGGAATGAGAAGACTGCAGATATTCCGGGGCCAAGTCATTTAAAGCTTTGCGAGTTAGAATTGAGTACAAAATACTATTACTGAATTTTACAGGCAGCCAATGAAGATTTTTGAGCACCGGACTTATGTTATCATATTTCTTAGTCCTAGTCAGAACCCTAGCTGCAGCATTCTGCATTTATTGAAGACGTTTGAGGGCCAAGCTAGTGCTACCAGACAGTAAGACATTACAATAGTCCAGCAGAGAGGACACGAATGTGTGAACCATTTTTTCAGCGTCATGAAGGGACAACATTTTTCTGAGTTTAGATATGTTTCGAAGATGGAAAAAAGCCACTTGAATGATATTGTTGATGTGAGCCTGGAAAGAGAGCTCTGAATCGAGAGTCACCCCAAGGTTTTTAACGGCAGCTCTGGCAGAAACAGAGAGACCATCTAAGTTAAGAAAAAACTTAATGAATGAGTCTCTAAGAGATTTGGGACTCAGTACCAATAATTCAGTCTTATCTGGGTTTAGTGAAAGAAAATTTTGCGTCATCCAAGCTTTAACAGCTTTCAGACACATCTCTAATCTAGTAAATGAATCATTTTCACCCGGCTTAAAGGATATATAGAGCTGCGTGTCGTCTGCATAACAATGGTGTTTAAAGAGGTTATGGGAAGTCCTATATGAAATTGCTGGATTCCTGTTATTTATGTTCTGACTAGATATACTCAGCAACAAAAGTTTCTGTGACACCAATATTGTTAATTATTTTTCATAACGCAATTATGAAATTGTCATACATGGTGATATCAGACTGAAACAGTACGCGTAAACACAACATTGAAATGGAAATCATGAAAATGCGAGAAAATGACTTTGCACGTGAAAATGTGCGTAAATCATGCTTGTGGATGGCAATAAAAGAGGAGAATTTTTGGAATGTTCACATTGTGCCTGATGAACGACGGAAGGATCACTTATCGAAAACACAGCCATTTCGGATCAGGAACTCTACCCTCTAAATGCCAAGACTGTCTGAAAATGATCGGTGGAGGGCCATTGGGATGATTGAATCCGGAACCTCGCAGAGGGAAGTTGCTCATCGCCTGAATGTCCACCGAAACACCATTTGGAACTTATGGCAGCGTCATCAGCAGACAAGACATGTCAGAGACCGTCCTCGCAGCGGCCGTCCACGAGTAACCACTCCCAGACAGGACAACTGGATTCGAACAATCCATCTCCGAAATCGATTCCAACCTGCAACCATAACTGCAAGAACGATACCTGGTTTGAGGCGACTGTCTACACAGACAATTCGTCGCCGTCTCCGTCATTTTGGCATTGTCCCACGTCGACCAGCAAGACGTCCAATACTCACAGTACAACACCGACGACTGCGTCTACAGTGGGCACAACAACATCGACGGTGGACCAACGTCAGTGGGATCTTGTACTCTTCACTGATGAATCAAGATTCATGCTTAACCGATGTGATGGTCGTTTACGTGTATACCGTCGACGTGGAGAACGTTATGCCAACAACTGTGTTCAGGAATTTGATCGTTTTGGAGGTGGTAGTGTCATGATTTGGGGAGGGATCACGGCTAGAAACAGAACAGATTTGCTTGTTATTGATGGAAATCTGACAGGTCAAAGATATCGCGATGAAGTGCTACGGCCATTGGTGGTACCGTTTTTGATGCAACATGGTCCCGGAATAACGCTGCAACATGATAACGCCAGACCACACGTTGCAAGGATTGTACAGCAGTATCTGATGCAACAACATGCCAATGTCCTGCCATGGCCAGCCAGATCCCCAGACATGTCCCCAATTGAGCATCTTTGGGACAAGATGGATCGACGTTTGCGGCGGTTGGATAACCCGCCAGCTACACTCCAGGAATTGCGACAACGTCTACGTCAGATTTGGAATGACATCCCACAGCAATTTCTGGCACATCTGATTCGGTCCATGCGCCGGAGATGCGTTGCTTGCATCATGGCACGAGGAAGTCACACCCGGTATTGAAGTGTGAAGGTCACAATTGGTTAGACGTCAGACAAGTGCTTCATGACGCATGAAAATGACATTTTTCGTTTTGAGTGACGTTGGCACTGAAAAGTCAGTGTTTCTCCTGTTAAATAAACATATTGATTGCATTGAGATCTTTGCGTGTCATTTATAACATACACATAAATGGTGTCACAGAAACTTTTGTTGCTGAGTATAAATAAAAGGTATAATGGGAAATAAATGCAAGAAAAATGTGTTCTAAACGCATTTTTTGACAGTAATTTGTACAATTCCGAAGATCATTCAAATTTCCCGGGAAAATTACTAATAAGGAAGTGGGACGTCATTTCAAGAACACAAAATACAATCCGAGATGGATTGTAATTTAATTTTATTAAATTACTGTTGCAGAAACTCCACAAACTCTCATCATTATCAGGTGTGGCCAGTTTTCATTAATGACGCATATCTGTCAACTCTCACGCATTCGGATTTCTCGCGCTTTTCTTAACTCATGGGTTGGAAAATGCTGCGCTCAGCGGCTTGTGAGGCGAATGTGGATTGGTCTGCGGGGCTCATGTAGCTGCAAGTCACGAGAATCCATTATTTTTCTACATTTTTAATTGCTGAATGTAGAAGGAAATTTCGTTTCACAGCTTGTTGCTTAGTGAGCCTCGCGGGCTGTCCCGCGCCTTTCGCGAGCCACTCGACCACAGATTTTATGAAGACATGCTGATATTTACGTTGTCATTTATGTGCGAGAGAAATGCCTCAATTTTGTGAAGCAATGTATAACAACGTTATTAAAATACATTTTATTGTCATTTCACCAATTAGTCTGAGAAACTTTCTAATCAAGAAAAGTAAACAGCGACAGGTTTAGGTCATTCAGCACTGAAGGGTAAGGATTGAACGTCCCTTTGCAGCAGCCGAGTCTACTGTCAGTTATGCTCAAGTGGAGTTAGTGAATATCACCTGGCGAGGAATGAGACCGCTCCCTCGGTTAGAAGTAGGTCGATCTCTTTCACACTCCAGTTAAATTTCAATTGTACTCACTCTTTCACACTCCAGTTAAATTTTAATTGTACTCACTATATGGTGAGTCGAGGGTGATTGTGAGTTGTCGTTTCTGATTACACACCATGCACGCTACATACTCAATGCCGCATAGTAAGCAAAATGGCTGTTCTTGAATTGACGTCACAACTGGAAATTCCCAACGATGGTTGAAGCTTTTTGTCTTGGTTGTTAAGTGCGTTGCTATGGCCATCACTCAGTAATTAGGTGATATTTTGGAAAAAATTTCAACGTAGAATGTTTTATGACGATGCATTAATCGAACTGAACTTAGCTTCAGAGATTTTAAAATTGATTCCCATAACCTCTTTAACATCAAGTCTACTTATGATTTTTCCGAGGGGAAGCATGTATAGAGAAAAAAGCAAAGGCCCCAGAACAGATCCTTGAGGTATTCCAAAGTTAACCTTGGAATACTCTGAACACTTGTTATTTACCCAGACGAACTGAGATCTATCAGACAGATAAGACTTAAACCATGAAAGGGCAAGTCCAGAAATACCAACTAATTTTTCCAACCTACGAAGAAGAATATGTTGGTCTACAGTATCAAAGGCGGCACTTAAATCGAGAAGGATGAGAACAGAGATGCGGCCACTATCCATAGAGAGAAATAGATCATTTACTACGACATTGAGGGCTGTTTCAGTGCTGTGATGCTTTCTATAGGCAGACTGAAAACTGTCAAATACCTCATTAGTTTGCAGGAAAGAAAAGAGCTGCTGGGCAACATATTTTTTAAGGATCTTAGATAAAAATGTGAGGTTTTAGATTGGCCTATACTGTAATTGGCTAGGACTGTGGGATCCAAATCTGGTTTTTGAAGCAGCGGCTTGATTTCTGCCATCTTAAATGAAGTGGGAACAATCCCTGAAATCAAAGAAGAATTGATTATGTGAAGAATTGGGCCGCCAAGAATGGGCAGGAATTCTTTCATTCGCTTTGTGGGAATGGGATCCAAGATACAAGTAGATGATTTGGAAGTAACAACTAATTTGGCTACTTCACTCAGGGATATAGGAGAAAGGGACTCAAACTGGTTTTTGTGTAATGTGAAGACTCCATATCATGAGAAACGCCATCGTGAACCGGTAAGGAGGCAGTGATCTTCTCTCTAATTCCAATAATTTTGCCATTAAAGAAATGTAAAAAATCATCACTGCTGCAAGAGACTGGAATTTGAGTTACTTGCAGCATGATTGTTAGTTAACTTGGCCACGGTTTTGAACAAAAATCGAGAATTATTTTTATTTTGCTGCATGAGATTTGAAAAGTAACAGGACCTTGCACAAGAGAGAGCAGCTTATATGCAACAAGGCTCCATGGAATACCTGGAGTTTAGTGGAGCACCATTTGCTTTCTAGTTGACGAGATTTTTGCTTTAGTGTCCTTGTCTGGTCAGTGTACCATGGGGCTGGCCTCTTCTTCTGAGTAACCTATTTATATTTCAGTGGCGCGACTACATTAAGGGAACAACGGAGAGCATCAGCAAACTTTTCTGCTGTATCGTCAATACAGAGGGCACTGACTGGATGCTCAAAATAAGATGGGAAAACCTCAGTGAATTTTGTAGAAGTTGTTGCAGTAAAAGCATGACCAGTGTACATCCTAGTTTCTAACAATGCAGGGTGGGGCAATTGTAAGCAGAATATGACAATTAAATGGTCAGACAAACTGAGATTATTTGAATTAATCCTGACCTGCCCAATGTTAATGCCAAAGCTTAAGATCAGGTCTAAAGTATGACCATGTAAATGAGTTGGGCCAGCAACACTCTGAGTGAATCCAACTGACTCCAAAATGTTAGTGAATTCGGATGTTAGAGAATCATCTGCCCTCTCAAAGGGCAGGTTAAAGTAACTATTAACTATTCTATCATAGCTTAAAACTAAGTCTGAAAGGAATTCTGAAAAATCTTGAATAAAGGCAGAGTAAAGGCCAGGGGGCCTGTTGACTGTCACCAGAGCTAAAGGCTGATCAGGGGCAGGGCTCACACCTGTATCCAGCACTGAAACATTCATTGCTAAAACCTCAAATGTATCAAAATTATATTGTAGTTTTGGCACTGAGTGAATGGAGTCACTATAAATAGCTGCAACACCCCCACCTCTCCGGCCCAGGCGGGGGTTTTGAGTATATATAAAACCAGCTGGAGAGGCTTCATTCAAAGAAAAGTTTTCATCTGGTCTCAGCCATGTTTCTGTGAGACACAGTATATCAAGATAACAATCAGAGATTAATTCGTTCACAAGAGCTGCTTTAGAGTTCAAGGATCTAATATTTAATAGACCAATTTTCAGAGAATATTTATTCATAGGTGGATCGATACAGTTGGTGTTAATGCAAATCAGGTTTTTGTGATGTTCTCCGCGATTCTTCTTTCTTAATTTAATTGGAATTCGAAGAACTGACACAATCTCTATAGGGTTTGACCTAATCAACGGTTTATCAGAGCTGAATTTCAGGAATTTAGATTTAGTTCTCGGCAGTCAACTACAATAATTTAAGTCGAAGGCCAGATTTCTCGACAAAAGTGCAGTGCCCTCTCGAGATGGGTGAACACCGTCCCTCCTCAAAAGACCAGGTCTTCGCCGGAAAGCGCGCCAATTGTCCACAAAACCGACGTTATTATCAGCGCACCACTCAGACAACCAGCGATTGAGCGAGTCTAATCTACTGTACAATTAATCACGACATCGGATCGGGTACGGACCAAAGAAAGTCACTGACTATGACATCTTTAGAGCTTGGGCACAGGCCGACTTAAAACTGCTCAGTGTGATCTCCGATTGTCGTAATTGAATATCATTTGTACCGGCAAGGATAATCATTTTGGAGAACTTACGTTTGCCCTGATCGAGTAATTTCAGATTTGCCTCGAGCGCCAGGAATACAGCTCACTGTGGTAGCCGGTTTAATCATCCTTACATCTCTAACAATGGAATCCCCGATAATTAGAGGCTGTCACCTATGACCTCTTGGCTGTGCTGTGGCGCTGTTCGTTGGTGTTCATTCTGCATGAGTTGAGAGAGGAAGAGAAGAAGTCTTGTGGGATTGAAGCTGAGAATTTAAGTTTGTGTTGACAGGGTTTTCTGAAAATAATTTGTGGGTTAAGACTCAAACAATAATTGAGATCAGACGGTTTGCTCCTGGGGTAAAACCTTTGTCACAGTAGAGACAGGGAGAATTTTTCCCCCTGTAACGACTCGGTGAGCAAACAGCCAAATTAAGTCGCTAATCTGATCAAAGGCGACGGGGGTATTTTTGGGGGGTTTCAGTCCCCCGGGAGCAAAGCAATGTAAGGTAAAGTAAAATAAATTTAAACACTAAATTTGGAGAATAAATTAAATGCTAAATAATTGTCTAACTAAGTGAATTGTGTGATGTACAAAGTAAAACAGTTTTCAGGGACTGTGGTACTGTCGACTGTTTATTTATTTATTTATTTATTTATTTCTGTAGCTGATTTAGCCGACAAACCCTTGCAAGCTCTCAACGCCAAGAATATAATCGAATTACCTGGATATCTAACTATAACCCGGCTTGGTTCATACTTTGTTGCTTGCCTTTCATACAGTCTTCTAGCCAATAAAAATTGACGTTCACCTGGGTTTTTAGTCCCCTTCGTTCTCTATCCTGACTGCATTACTGCATAAACGCATTGCCAAGCTGAATATTAACGCGAACCGGGGTTTTTGTCTGTCTCGCATTTTATAATCGCGAGAGGACTCTTCTGATTAAACACATCGTAAATACCCTATCTTTGTATTTTCCTCCAGTTGCTGTGCCTTGATCAGCTGATTAAAGTTTAACTGCTTGTTTGAGTGCTTAGGACAGCTTATTGGGGGAAGTACCTTGTTTGATTCGCTCACATAGTAAACAACTTGTGTATTCGGTCCGTTTTAATTAAAAGGAACCAGGGCTTTACTCTTTTTTTGCTTACCCTTGGTTGTATTTGCGGCTAGCTAGCTAGATAAGTACTGTTTGCATTCTTGGCTGGAGATCTCAGATTTAATATTAAGTAAGTAGTGCAGCAGTCACTTGACTCATCAGTTAGGTTAGGTTGGAATTTAAAAGGTAAGTTTTCTACCGGAGTGCTCCGCCTCCTCCAGTCTCTCCCGGGCGTTGGAGCCAGTCTGTTTTATCTGGGTTCTCAGCTGAGCAGTGGCGGTCCTACAGGAGGGGCGAAGACACGTCCCTTTTAGTCCTGGCTAGATCTCAATCATTTTCCTTTATTGACGTCTTTTCCAATTATCGTAATTGGCAACTGAAGAAATGGTTTTTCACCGTATGCAATCTAACAGCGATGAAATCATTGGCTAAATTCAGTGCAGGAAAATAATTTGCTTATTAACTGGCCAATGCTTCGCGTGATTGAACTGGTCCATGTTCCAATGAAATGCGGACTCTCACTCTCGGTATTTCGAGGGTTGATTTAAAAAAAAACAGTGACACTCGGCACTAGGTTATAAAAAGCGTGCGGCTCAAGCAATTTGCGAGAGTCGACAGGTAGGCAATGCAATTTTGAATAACGTAGATTTAAATACAGCAAATACACGTCCAGATGAATGATTGTCGTCTTAACTAATTGGGGAGAAAAAGCAGCACCTGTTAAATGCGGGGCGCTGTCGGAATTTAACCCGAGATTTGATCGCTGTTAGATCGCATGTGGAGAGAAACCGTGTCTTCAGTTGCCACTTACAATAATTGGAAAAGACGTCAATAAAGGAAATTGATTGAGATCTAGCCAGGAATAAAAGGGACATGTCTTCGCCCCTCCGGTAGGACCGCCACTGCTGCTGAGCCCTGTGATATTTTTAGTTTAGTATATTAATTGTACTGGGACTAGATAAACTCAAGCCGGCGTATTAGGAGTGCTTATTACATGTAGAGTTTGGCTTAATTTGGTATTTCATTTCTGTTAACTGAAACTAAGCCCCTGTTAAAAGAGGCTTATAATCCATTTACATAGTTTCCCCAAGGTTTTTATTGTGACTGCTGCTTAGGGCTTCCTAGGTTAATAAATAAATTAATAAATTGTGGTTCCTCAGCTTCTGTCTCAGCATTAGTATTTTTCATTTGTCTTGGGTGAGCAAGGTCATTAGGTAGGGGGTTCAGAATGTGGCAAAAACTATGTGACGGTTGCTGGATGATCGCACTTTTGGAAAGAGATTTCCAGGGTGGGTTTGTCTGCCACCGATGCCAGCTAATTGAGCATCTGGAGAGCAAGATCCTTGATCTTCAGGGCCAGTTGGCAGCGCAACATAGTTTGCAATCAGTAGAGTTCCTAGAGGAGCTAAGTAGTATGTCGTTTAGAGAAATGGCGTGTACGCCGAAGCAGGGTGGTACTGGAATCCCAGAGCAGGCAGGGAGAGAAAGTTGGGTGACTGTAGGTTGACAGCGCAGGAAAGGGCGTGCACGCCATACAGCGACTGCTTCTCCAGTGGTTGAGGTGTCCAACCGATTCCAGCCCTTGCAGGAACTCGACTTGGCCCCTGACCCTGAGAGTGAGGGGACTGATGAGCAGCAGGGCACCCTGTCAGCCTCTACCCCTCAGAAAAGAGAGTTATTGATAGTGGGGGACTCAATACTTAGAGGAATAGATAGCTTAGTCTGTTTGCGTGACAAGGAGTTTCGTACAGTGTGTTGCCTGCCTGGTGCCCAGGTAGGAGACCTCCTGGAGCGTGCGGACAAGCTCCTGGCCAGAGCGGGGAGGGATCCAGTTGTCATGGTCCATGTTGGGACAAATGACATAAGTAAGGGTAGGTTTGAGGTTCTGCAAGGCAAATTTGTGGAATTACCTGAGAAGCTTAGGAGCAGATCCTCAACGGTAGTGTTCTCCGGGATTCTACAGGTACCAAGTGCAAGCAGAGGAAAGCAGAATTTTATCTGGGGGTTTAACACGTGACCACGAACCTGGTTTTACGAAAGAGGGGTATAGGTTTATCGGGCACTGGAACTTTTTCTGGGACAGGGGTGACCTGTTCAAGCCTGACGGGCTGCCCCTGAACCGGAGGGGTATATTGAGGGTAGCACAGGATTTTTTAAACTAGGGACTTGGGGGGCAGGGAGGTTAGTGAGTGTTACACATAGGGAAATGCAGACTGCCCCGATGGAAGCTGACGGCGTTACATCCACTATCGATGATTTACTTTTAAAGCAACAAAGTGTAGTGGGGGGCTTGAGGCAGCAGCCACATGGGGAATCAAGGGGGAAGAGCATTAGTAATAACCTGAAATGTTTTTATTTAAAAGCAAGAAGCATAAAAAATACATTTCTAGAACTTGAGGCTATAATGATTAATGAGGGCTATGACATGGTTGGGATTACAGAGACATGGCTATGTGAAGAGGATGGAGATGAATATAACATACAAGGTTATAAGCTCTTTAGGAAGGATGGATGTAATAGGCGAGGAGGGGGTGTAGCCCTCTATGTGAACGAAAATATTAATGTACAGGAAATTCCCAAAATTGAACATTCCTTGTCCTGTGAGGATACCTGGGTCAGGCTCATTGGCAAACACGAGACAGGTTTAAACATAGGAGTATGCTACCGACCACCAGCTTTGGACAGTACAATCAATGAAATGCTTTTTAGGAGGATTACGCAAGCTTGTAGAGGTGGAGGGACTATTATTATGGGAGACTAAAATTATCCTGGTATCAATTGGGAAATGGTGAAAGGACAGGGTTGGGGGGAGGAAGAATTTCTAGATGTTATAAATGATCATTTCTTGGTGCAGTATGTTAGTACACCTACCAGAGAGAAGGCAATTTTAGACTTAGTGCTCTGTAATGACCCTGACAGAATTAGCAATGTTGAGGTACTGGAGCCACTTGGGACAAGTGATCACTCTGCTGTTAATTTTGATGTTTCATGGGAAGTTAAAAATTCTAAACCAAAAATTTTCAATTTTAGGCGAGCAAACTTTGACAGGAAGTGTTCATATCTAGGAGAAATAAAATGGGAGACACTCCTGAACTGTGAGTCCGTCAATGAGATGTGGGAAAGGTTTAAGGCAGTTTTACTAGAATCACAATGCAGATTCATTCCGATGGTGTCCTAAAGTAAGCTGAAAAAGCAGAATCCTCAGTGGATGACCAAAAGTATTCGTAGGAGTTTGAGGGAAAAGAGGAATCTTTATAAGATGTACAAACCCAAAACCAGTGAAGTTGGCACGTTATGTAAATTGTAGATAAAAACAGAATGCAATGATTTGCAAATCCTTTTCAACTTATATTCAATTGAATACACTGCAAAGACGAGATGTTTGATGTTCACACTGAGAAACTTTATTTTTTTTTGCAAATAATCATTAACTTAGAATTTAAAGGCAGCAACACATTGCAAAAAAGTTGGCACAAGGGCCTTTTTACCACTGTGTTACATCGCCTTTCCTTTTAACGACACTCAGTAAACGTTTGGGAACTGAGGAGACCAATTTTTGAAGCTTTTCAGGTGGAACTCTTTCCCATTCTTGCTTGATGTACAGCTTAAGTTGTTCAACAGTCCAGGGTCACTGTTGTTGTATTTTACGCTTCATAATGCGCCACACATTTTCAATGGGAGACAGGTCTGGACTACAGGCAGGCCAGTCTAATACCCGCACTCTTTTACTACGGAGCCATGCTGTTGTAACACATGCAGAATGTGGCTTGGCATTGTCTTGCCGAAATAAGCAGGGGCGTCCATGAAAAATATGTTGCTTAGATGGCAACATATGTTGCTCCAAAACCTGTATGTACCTTTCAGCATTAATGGGGCCTTCACATATGTGTAAGTTGCCCATGCCTTGGGCACTAATACGCCCCATACCATCACAGATGCTGGCTTTTTAACTTTGCGCCTATAACAGTCCGGGTGGTTCTTTTCCTCTTTGGTCCGGAGGACACAACTTCCAGTTTCCAAAAACAATTTGTAATGTGGACTCGTCAGACCAAAGAACACTTTTCCACTTTGCATCAGTCCATCTTAGATGAGCTTGGGCCCAGCGAAGCCGGCGGCGTTTCTGGGTGCTGTTGATAAATGGCTTTCGCTTTGCATTGTAGAGTTTTAACTTGCACTTGCAGATGTAGCGACGAACTGTAGTTACTGGCAGTGGTTTTCCGAAGTGTTCCTGAGCCCATGTGGTGATGTCCTTTACACACTGATGTTGGTTTTTGATGCAGTACCGCCTGAGGGATCGAAGGTCACGGGCATTCAATGTTGGTTTTTGGCCTTGTTGCTTACGTGCAGTGATTTCTCCAGATTCTCTGAACCTTTTGACGATATTACGGACCGTAGACGATGAAATCCCTAAATTTCTTGAAATAGTTTGTGGAGGAATGTTGTTTTTAAACTGTTCGACAATCAGCTCACGCATATGTTCACTAAGTGGTGACCCTCGCGCCATCCTTGTTTGTGAATGACTGAGCATTTCAGGGAAGCTGCTTTTATACCCAATCATGGCACCCACCTGTTCCCAATTAGCCCGTTAACCTGTGGGATGTTCCAAATAAGTGTTTGATGAGCATTCCTCAACTCTCTCAGTCTTTTTTGCCACTTGTGCCAGCTTTTTTGAAACATGTTGCAGGCATCAAATTCCAAATGAGCTAATATTTGCAAAAGTTTACCTGTTCGAACATTAAGTAACTTGTCTTTGCAGTGTATTCAATTGAATATAGGTTGAAAAGGATTTGCAAATCATTGTATTCTGTTTTTATTTACGATTTACACAATGTGCCTACTTCACTGGTTTTGGGTTTTGTACTTAGATTTTCCGAAAGAATTTGATACAGTACCGCATAAGAGACTAATTTTTAAAATGAGCTCCATTGGAGTTACAGGAGGTATTCTGAAGTGAATTCAAAACTGGTTACAGGACAGAACACAAAGAGTGGTGGTCAGAGGTATCTCATCTGAGCCAGGTTTGGGGAGTGGCGTCCCCCGGGGATCAGTGTTGGGACCCCTGCTGTTCCACATCTACATTAATGACCTTGATAGGAATATTGAAGCAGATTAGTTAAACTTTCAGATGATACTAAATTGGGGGGTTTGGCAAATAGTCTAGGGTCCCCTAAAGTGATTCAGGACGATTTGGATAGAATCCAGAATTGGGCAGAAATGTGGCAAATGAAATTTAATCTAGCAAAATGTAAAGTTATACTTGTAGGTAATAAAAACATTAGACGGGATTACTTCATGGGAGGTTTTTAAAAGTGGAATGTGCTGCACAAGCGAAAGATCTGGGAGTGATTGTTGACCAAACCCTCTCAGGTTCTAGCAATTATGCTGTAGTAGTAAAAAAAAGCTAATCGGATGCTGGGATACATTGCCAAAAGTATTGAGTACAAATCTAAGGAGGTGATGCTTCTTTTGTACAACACGTTCGTTAGACCACATCTGGAGTATTGTGTACAGTTCTGGGGACCATACTTTAAGAAAGATATAGAGGCTCTGGAGAAAGTGAAGAGAAGAGCCACTAAGCTTATTCCAGGTATAAAAGATGAAAGCTACGAGAAGAGGCTGAAGATCCTTAATCTCTTTGGTCTTAGGAAAAGGAGACTCAGGGGTGATTTGATTGAGGTCTTTAAATATGTTAAAGGGATTAAAGAAAAAAAAGTGAATTATGTAAGATTCCTTTGACCAAGTGTTGTGAGTAGAACTCTGGGTCACAATTGGAAGTTGACCAAAGGTAAATTTAGCTCTGATATTCAGAAATATTTCTTCACCTATTCATTGTCAATGGTTCCTACGACGTGAGTTAGCTTCTCTGATTCTGGGACATGGACCCTTGAGTGATATTTTTCCATTGGGAATGTTTGAAAATATGGTGGTGTACATCCAGGCCATCTTAAAACCCCTTCGGTACGATAATATTATGACTGATCTCGTTTTGTCAAGCCGGGTCTATTTCTCTCGCAGTGTGATCTAGGACGGGGCAAGATAAGTCATCATCGCAAATGCAGGGAAGCTTGTTAACAGTGTTAACAGTCATGAAACTAGTTTAGTAGTTTAGAAAAAAAATAACACTGGGTTGTAATTAAATCTGACACGGAGGCCTATCTATTAAAAACAGAAAAAAAAAAATTGGTTTGTAATTGGATCAGACACGTATCTATGACTACTTTTTGTTTGATAGAAAGAAGCCTATCGCTGCATGGTGCAGACCCGGACACTCATGTAACGATGAACGAGGAACAACTAAACCTATTCGTGGCTGCTGATTTCAACGGGTTTTTGGACGTGCATTACTCTTAAGTCGGTAGTGATTCAAAGTACTGCGGTATTGACGCTTGTCAGGACTGTATGGCACTCAGTGAAAATCAAAATTTCTGGAAGGCATGAATCCACTTTGCTGCACCTTTCTGTGATGGATGCTGCTCACAAGATGGCGGTCATCCGAAATAATTCCGAAATAGTTTCGACGAAGTGTAAATTGTGAATTTAAAGTGTCAAAGGGACCAATACATGGCGAATAAGAGGCAGAGAGCAGAGATGTAAACTAGAAGCAATATTCTAAAAAAAAAACAAGTGCAGATAATATAATACAGAAATAGAGTAAAAACAAAAATAATGGTATACGACCCTAATTCCGAAATAGTTGGGACGAAGTGTAAATTGTGTAAGAAATCAAAATGCAATGACTTTCAGATCACATGAGCCAGTATGTTATTTACAATAGAACATAGATAATATTTCAAATGTTGAAACTGAGACATTTTACATTTTTATCCACAAAATGAGCTTATTTCAAATTTTCTGACTGCATCAGGTCTCAAAAAAGTTGGGACACAGGCAAAAAAAGGGCTGGAAAAGCTATTAATATATCAGAGAATCAGCTGAAAGAACATTAAGTTTAAGTCAACTGGCATCAACATTATGTCAACTGGCATCAGGTGTGTAACATGATTGGCTATAAAAGGGATGTCTTAGAGAGGCTGAGTCTCTCAGAAGTAAAGATGGCCAGAGGCTCTCCTACCTGCGAAGGGTTTCGTTAAAAATATGTGGAATACTTTAAAAACAATGTTCCTCAACATCAAATTGCAAAGGCTTTGAAGGTCTCATCATCAAAAGTGCATAACATTGTCAAAAGATTCAGAGAAACTGGAAAAATCTCTGTGCGTAAGGGACAAGGCTGAAGACCTTTACTGGATGCCCATGATGTTCAGGCCCTCAGACGCCACTGCATCACTCACCGGCATGATTCTGTCATTGACATTACTAAGTGGGCCCAGGAATACATCAAGAAACCACTGTCTATAAACACAGTTCGCCGTGCCATCCACAGATGCCACCTAAAACTCTATCATCCAAAAAGGAAGCCATTGTTGAGCGTGATCCAGAAGCACCACCTTGTTCTGTGGGCCAAGGCTCATTTAACATAACATGAATGGCAAGAACAGGCCTTTCAGCCCAACTAAGCTCGCCAGTTTCTTTATACTATTGTGAATATATCCCTTCAGATACTGAATGACTCAATGGTATCTAGCTTTAAGTCAAGCCTGCTCTTGAAAACCCCAAGGTCTCTGCCTCAACGATATGGTCAGGCAAGCTATTCCACATTGAAATTACTCTTGGGGTGAAGAAATATTTTCAAATATCAGTGCTAAATTTACCTTTGGTCAACTTCCATATGTGACCCCGAGTTCTACTCACAACACTTGCTCGAAGGAATCCTTCATAATTCACTTTGTTAATCCCTTTAACATATTTAAAGACCTCAATCAAATCACCCCTGAGTCTCCTTTCCCTAAGACTAAAGAGATTAAGGATCTTCAGCCTCTTCTCTTTCATCTTTTATACCTGGTATTAGCTTAGTGGCTCTTCTCTGAACTTTCTCTAGAGCCTCTTTATCTTTCTTAAAGTATGGTCCCCAGAACTGTACACAATACTCCAGATGTGGTCTAACGAACGTGTTGTACAAAAGAAGCATCACCTCCTTAGATTTGTACTCAATACTTTTGGCAATGTATCCCAGCATCCGATTAGCATTTTTAACTGCTATGGTACAATGGCTAGAACCTGTGAGGGTTTGGTCAACAATCACTCCCAGATCTTTCTCGTGTGCAGCACATTCCAGTTTTAGACCTCTGATGAAGTAATCCTGTCTAATGTTTTTATTACGTACATGTAACTTCACATTTTGCTACATTAAATTTCATTTGCCACATATCTGCCTGATTTTGGATTCTATCCAAATCATCCTGAATCACTTTATTGGACCCTAAACTATTTGCCAAACCCCCCAATTGAGTATCATCTGCAAATTTAACTAATCTGCTCTCAATATTCCTATCAAGGTCATTCATGTAGATGAAGAACAGCAGGGGCCCCAACACCGATCCCTGAGGGACGCCACTCCCCACCATACCTAGCTCAGATGAGATACCACTGACCACCACTCTTTGTGTTCTGTCCTGTAACCAGTTTTGAATCCACTTCAGGATACCTCCTGTAACTCCAATGAAGATCATTTTAAAAATTAGTCTCTTATGGGGTACTGTATCAAGTGCTTAAAATGGACTGTAGCAAAGTGGCAAGGTATCCTATGGTCAGACGAGTCCAAGTTTGATATTCTTGTTGGAAATCATGGCTGTCGTGTCCTCCGGGCTAAAGAGGAGAAAGACTCACCCTCCTGTTATCAGCGTTCAGTTCAAAACCCAGCATCTCTGACGATATGGGGATGCATTAGTGCATATGGTGTGGGACACTTGCATTTTTTAAAATGCACCATGAATGTTGAAAGGTAAATAAAGGTTTTAGAGCAACATATGCTCTCCTACAGACGACATCTATTCCAGGGAAGGCCTTGTGTATTTCAGCAGGGTAACGCAATACTGCATACTGCAGCAATTACAACAGCATGGCTTCATAGTAGAAGAGTCCGTGTGCTGAGCTGGCCTGCCTGCAGTCCTGATCTTTCACCGATTGAGAACATTTGGCGCATAATTAAACGAAAAGTCCGTCAAAGGAGACCCAAAACTCCCCAGCAGTCTTTACTTGTAAATCCTGTGTTGCCCACTCCTTCTCTACTGAGGTGCTCTGCCCGAGGTTTTGGTTGTCCAAAAGAATAAAGGGTTTTTCCTGTTACATTAGTGTTATTAAATTTACGTTATTCAATAATTAAAAGGGCTTTTATTTGTCGGTATTGATATTGATTTTATGTGTGTTTTTTTTTTACTTGTATGCAGTAAAATAAATTGTAACCAATGGTTTGAGTGTTTTGGGGTTTTTGAATCAGTTGACTTACCTGCCTCTATTTTGTTGCCGCTCAGCGGATTTAGGATCGATGGCAAATACACGATTTAAAACCGAATAAAAAGTCAAATTTGGCCAAATATACAAGATTAAGTGGGGAATCATATTGAATGCAAAAATTTTTAAAAAAAATCTATACTTTATTACATCTCTGAAAGACTGAAGAACATGAGACATCTTTATACATACTCCCATCACATCAGCAACTAATTCCACTTTCCACACTTTGTTAAATGTCAACATACTGATGATGTTCCATTGGGACAGTGAGCCCCTCCACTTCTCCTGTGCGATTTACCATCTCAGCCAAAATAGGTGTCTAACCCTCTCTTATTCTCTCCCTCTCTCTTTCAGCACAAGGACCACAACCACTTCAGTTAGAACCAGAGGACCCCCCGCAATGAGACAGACGACACTCACCATGCACCCTGAGTCTCCACTCCCTCAGCTTTGGAGGCCTTCTCCTGTTATTTTAAATAAACTGGACATTCAGCTTCCCAGTTCTCTGGTCTTTGGTTGTTGAAAAAGTACAAATGCATTGTTTGAATATGAGTACCTCACATTTCTCCTTTTTGTCCTCCACCTTGTTTCTACAGTCTCACCACTAGTAGACACAAGGGGATCAGCTCAATTAGCAGCCAGACATGCCCACACATGCCCACTTTTCACAGGTGATGAGCACTTCCTTCCCTTTTCTTTTTGGTCTTAATTGATCTTTATCTCTTTTGTCTATATGATGTTGTTCCAGAACTACACAGGAATTTTTTCCCCCCACAAGCCATACCTATAGTTTACATGTTAAAATCAACCCTTTATATTTACTCTGGTGAAATCCTCTCTTGATTGCTGACCCATACGCTTCTTAAGAATGTGTCCACACCTTTACTCAGGGAATGTTCCAGCTCTATCCTGAAGTGGGATACCATAATTCTGAATGTTTCTTCAGTGTATTAGCTGAATGAGAAAATGAAAAATATAAATATTGTAAAGAGAAATGAATGAATATTTTCATGAATCTGTCCAGGTTTCACCCAGTTTGTAGCTCTTCACCTTTGATTATTGATTCTTATATGTAGAATATGTACAAATATTGCATTCTTCCACAGTATTGGTGAATAAGCAAAAGCTGACAAAAATGCAATTAATTTTTTTATTGGCCAATATGTCTTGATAATGGAAATACCTTACATTTAGCTTGGAAATGTTTATTACACCATGTGCACATAATCATGAAGTAACAGATGTTGGAGATGACAGATGTTTAAACATAAATTGCTATTTTGAAATAAAACACAATATATAACACAAGTGACACAAAAAATGTTAAATATACAATAAGGTATTACATGTCTACAAAATAAGATATCAATAAATAACATCACAGTATATGCAGATACTTTTACTGACATCGGTATATTTACCACTAGCTGGTGCAGAATTAAAATGTGTTTCTCCTCATCTCATAAATATTTACTTCACTTCCAAGACGACCGTATGTTTCAAACCCTGATCCCCAGCTTCAAATTTGTGTACATATCATACAAAAATAACTGTTTTGCTTGTACATTTAGTCTCACATTTTCTGTGAAAACAAATTGTGCATGTCACACATACATTCAAGATGTTACAACGTTAAGTGACTAATTAACCAAAGTTATCATATTACGGATACTGAGCCAATGAATTCCACAAGAAACAGTCATGTGACTCGCATGTGAACCTCATCCATTGTGAACATTGAATCAATGCTTATCTGGAGCAATAGCAGTCGCATTATTCAATTAAATACTGGAGCAAACAATTCTTTCTGAATGGACGTGAGGCACCGACAAAAAAAAAAAAAATCCTGCTTGGGGGCTCCATTGTAATTTCATACATGTCCTGTCCGTACACGTCTAACCTTCTCTTGCATTCTGTTAACTGCATTCATCTGGTACTGTAAATGCACAGGTGAAAATCACCGCGGCAACAGAGTCCATCCTCTGAACTCAAGAGAAAATTGTAAAGGGTAACGGAGGGTAAACTAGACTGGCAATATAAGGCACACACCACTCTCCACCAGTCAGCTTCAAAACACTGCGCTTATAATAAAACATGAAGCACACCTGGGGAAATGACGGCGGGCATATTACAGTTCGATCTTGGATGCCAATTTAATTTGAAAGTTGAATTATATTTCCCGGATAGGAAGTGAAGGAATCATTACAGAAAGTCTCTGTTGCTCGGATTTTGTAACATTGCTTTGCTGAAATGCTAATAAAAAGCTTCCTCACCTGACTGTTTTCAATCAAGTAATTAAAAAGCTCCCTGGAATCAAGCCCAGATTTACCCCCCACCAAACTGGCTATTTACTTTAAGTAGCTGGTCGCTGTTTAAATGATTTAGATAATGTTGCTGGAATTTTAATCACCATTATATCATGGAGCCCCGAAGGGCCGGTAACATTTTCGATGCTAAGATGGCATTTCAGGGAAAATGGCATGCTTTCTGTGAATTTATTTACCTTATGTAAGGCAAGCAATGACTGCCTCTCTGTGTTTGCTCTGACTTCAATCTTGCCAGGTCATTTTTTTGGCAGGTAAGTATGGATTTTGCATATTTCTTTTCCAACTGACAGTACATTTTTTCCATAAAAATGTCTCCAAAGCATAATATATGTCGGCCAAAAATGAACAGTCTGGGAGAAATGAGTCCAACCTCATTCAGGTTCTGTCAGAGTGAAATATATAAATATAAACCATTCAACTCTACACGAGATAAAGGTACAGGAGTGAGATAATCCTCTTTTGATTACATGACCTGAATTAAACTAATCATTGGCTGAATCATATTTTCATTTCAATTTGTTTTCCAAAAGTATTATTCAATTACATTCCATCAGACACCATAATTTCTTATTTTACAATATTTGCCTGATCTACAGACATCCTGAAAACACAGACCGTCTGAAATGCATTCTGGTCCAGAATTTTTCAGCTTTCACCGAATGACATGAATTTTTGGCGAAAGTTTACTCTGGCAATCGATGCGGTAGGAAAAGTAACAAATACAAAGGAAAGCCTTGTGACCCAAACAGGACAAAAACTCCAGTGTTTAAACACAAGTAAAGTTTTGGGGAACAAATGTGGTTGTGAAAAGTTTCAAGGTCAAATCAGCATGGAGAACTTAAGCAAATCAATGTCTCGAAAAGAAAACTCTAAACACTTAGTTCGGTCATTTATGCTGTTATATATATATATCGGAATATTGTTTTCTTATTTGACAATAATTTATTGTACACTGTATAGCATATGCTCCAGGTAGTATTGATTTGTTAAGAAATTCATTGTATACGATTCATCTGCATTAATGATATACATTTAAGTTAAAAAAAAAACTTAAAAGTTTATCCGAACCTCCCCTTTCTGGACTAAACAGTTCACTGCAGAGACTTCACTTCATATCAATTACAATGATCAGGCAAAGGCAAAGGTTACAGGAAGTCACAGTCAGGAAGTAGACATGACAAGCAAATGTGTAGACATCTTTATGCCTCCCCGTTAATGTGCCAGGCAGACTGTGCGCCGGCTACTGAGGTTACTGGGAGGCCTACTGACAGAAGTTCAAAAGTTCTGGACCAGGTTTAAAACACAGGCTGCTGGCTACTGGAATATTGCTAAATCAGGCCTGATATTCTGTTTTTATGTTGAATGAAGAGCCATGTTATCCCTAAGAGAAATAAATACAAATAGCGTAGCTCAATGATGTAAGATGTTAAATTCAAATCTGTTGAAAACCTACCAGGTGGCGACTTAAGTGCCCCTGCTCTTCTGAAGTCGCCACATGATTGGTTTTCAATGGCACAAAAAGACCCCAATGCAAAGAGTACTTGAATCACAAAATTTCTATTCTGAGGAAATTGACTTGGGTGACTATAAAAGATATTTCCCCACCCTTACCTCATAGTGTGTGAAAATATGACTTCAGTACTTCAGCACCAGTCTCTTCAATTTAATTTATAATTTTTTTGAAAATTTATTTTAGTGCTCTAAGGGTTAACAGGCTGTATACAAGTGCATGAACAGCTCTTGTTGAGAGAGGCTGACGGAATTGTAGTTCGCTGTAAACGTCAGGCTTTCAGAACTGTTTAGTGGGCTATAAACTTGGCTAACTGGCAACGTAGGGAAACTGTAGGGCTCTCGACTATTCGGTGTTCAATTTTTGATAACCGATCACATTGTGAGTAAACATCTGATAGGCTAATTCATACAAGGTCCTCTGCGGGGAGTTTCAATGAATAACTTAGATTGAAATAGAAAGAGCGTTTACGCGTCTCCATTTAATTTCTTAAGAAAAAGTCAGTTTCCCGAATGGTCTTAGTTCTCATTGGGATCAGATAATTTCTCGTTGAACGTCATTTATGTTGATGTATTACTGCTAAAATTTAACCTCTTTTCCCATCGGAAAAATTTGCCTAAAATGCCTATCCCATGGCTCCGTACTGTTCACATGTGCTCCGGAACTACAACTACCAATACAGCGGACTTTGTGGATATCCACCGGCTCATTTCAAACGATGCAGCAGCTGTTCGTGGATATTTACTGGAATAATAGTGTGTTTTGGACTAAAAACTTTACTGGACTGGATTTACTGGAGCTTCGTGGATGTAACAAGACCATGTTTGAGGGGATATGTTGGACCGGAGTGCTAGGAGGCTTCATTGGTGAGTTACTTCAGTTTTGTAACTGTTCGTTTTCTGTTTGTGGTCTGACATAGGCGTTGATTAAAGCTGCTGTGATGATTATATTTTGAAATGTTCGGCATCAATTGAATCACAAGAATCTTAGCTTTCCAAAGATATATGGCGTGAGTATCTCATGTTACATACAAGCTGTGAAAATGATGTAGTTAGTTTTTAACTTCCCTGACGTGGACGGGCCGTCGGAGTGACAACACAACTGACCCTTAATATTCCGCTTTTAACTTGAGGATGTGAAATTCTCTGTGAAGAGGGCGTCAGTATTTGTTAAGCGTAGCGTAACATCAGAGTCTTTTCAATGGACAGGTGTTATCGACCTCACCAGAAATGGAGCAGTAAGTTGTTTATTGTTTGATTTCTCACAAACATAATATTGACTCATTCAAGGGGCCCTTTAAAAATGGTAAATATATGAAACAATCTTTTGCTGTTTCCTCTTAAATCATTCCATCAAAATATTACCCGAAATACCGTTTTTTACTTTACAGACACATGGACCAGATGTACTGCATTTTCTATATTGCCCAAATAAGGGACATTGATATTTACATCTGTGCAAGATTTGTGTGTAAAAGAACTATATTTTGACTCAACATTATGAGTGCAGAGCTGCTATTGGGCCATTACATTTCTACAAGATTTCATATTGAGTAATTCTATGTTCTAACTACTGTTTTCTCTTCTTAATATAAAGCAAAGACAGCGCATCTGCAGCACGATCCTATATTTCGCAGAATTACAGGAACGACCTGTTGAGAAATATAGGATTTACCAAGTATATCTACCATGAACATGTGCATTTCAATTCTTTCAGTTAAAAATATAAAAAAATCTATCTGTGCAAAGATACAACCGAATGTGTGGCAGATTTTTGCCCAGAATGTGCCCCAATTCTTTTCCTGTTGCTAACGAGGTGCTGCTCAGATCTGGTGTTTTGGAATGAGCAGTGATTATTCACTTTCTTTTAATCCAAGCTGCTCGCACTCAAATCCCGGAAGGTGCCGCATCCGCTGGTTTTTAATGTGTTCTGGCACATATGTGCTAACTCACTGATTGGCTAAAGTCCTTGTTTCCGGGGCAGGAAATAGCTACTGATTGAATGGAGGTCCACAAGCCCTGTGGAAACTTTGGCCGCCAGGGCTGGGTGGTGAGAGACTCTGCTTTAATAAGTCCGCAGAGCTGGTCTCTAAGAAAACGAAGTCCTGAAAACAAGCATTCAGAGAATTCATCGTCTCGCCCATAGTTATCCGCCAACATGATGACCTTGACCTTGACCTTTGACCTATGACCTTCAAATTTATGTCATGCCGAAAGACTCTCACAAGGAACCCGCCTGTGTAATATGAAGGCAATCGGCCTCGCGGTTCCAGAGATATCAGTCCGGACAGACACACACACACACAGACACACGAAGCGATTACAATAGTCTCGCGAAACCCCTTCGGGGGCTCGACTAATAATGATTTCTGACTAAACCGTAAAAATGATGGGTGTGTTCTAGGGCTGTATGAACATACTTTGAAATCCCTATGACTTTGCGCAGATATATAGATGTGATACCTCTCAGCAAAACGAAAACCTCTAATTCTTCATACAGGGCTCAAGAATTATTGGCACCCTTGACTTGGAATGCTCTAAAATGCTTTCAAAATAAATAATAATATTATTGAGATAAACTCAACATTCTTACATGTGAGCAATGGTGTATTTTGTTAATCTTTAAGTCGAACGAAGCAAAATTATTCATTCATTTAATTAATGATCAATTTCCTCAAATCAAGGTTTCACAATTGTAGTCCTCTAGTTAGCTCAACAGTGTGGAGGACTTTCCTGTGGTGTTTGACATGGTTATGGCACACATTTGGAGCAATTTTGGGCCATTCCTCTATGAACAAAAAATGCACATATTGGTCACATGCAGCATCGACATATTTGATGTCCGAGGGAGACGGACAGAGGGAAAGGCACCAAATATCCAAAGAGAAATACTGTGGCGGTGGATTAATGATGGATTTGGGACTGTTTTAATTCCACAGGTACTGGATCACAAGGTAAGATCAATGGCTTTTTAAATGCCTCAAAGCATCAAGCAATTCTGGTGGACCATCAAACTGTTTCTCTTTAATGAGACAATGGCCCAAAGCACACTTCAAAATCCACACAGTATTATACTTGGGACAAAAAAATTCTGCAGTGGTCATACCAATTATCAGACCTCAATCTAATTGAATTCCTGTGGTTCGAACTGCAGAAGGCAGTTGATGTGTGAACCCAGGAATGTGATTGCTCTTAAAAGGATCGATAAAGGAGGACTAGTCCAAAATCCCTCTAAATCCAGCGCAGGGAATGAGTCCGCACTGCAGTCCCTGCCAGAGGAGGTTGGACCCAGGACTAAATCAGTTGTGCCTTGCAAACATAAATAAAGAACAGTACTTTTCAGAGGTTGGCATTCTGAGTTTACCTCTATAATTTTATTTATTTATTTTTTATACTATATTTAGTACATTTCCAGGTAAAGGTGCCAATAATTCAGCAGGCCACAGAATTTAGCATTTTTAAGAATCCCAACAGAGCCACAATATTCCATTATCATAATTATTTATCTCCAATGATATTCATTGGCATTGATAGATGTGTGAAATATCTGGAATAAAGACACCTTTCATATTAACACAAAGTGCATTTATTCCCACAAATCCACTGAGTGCTCTACCATGAATTTACAATGAATTTCAGATTTAAAAGTTCATATTCACTAGAATAGAAAGGCATTTCCGAACATAATTTAATGCACAATTCAGAAACCGTTACTTCCAACCCCCTCAATACTGGCCCTCAGCAAAAACATAGAAAAAAATTCTACAGTATTAAAATACATCCTGTGTTGGGTTGTCTTTCTACTGAGAGGAGATGCCGAGACAGTGGCACTGTGTGATTGATACAACTTTCCTGAGTTTATGAAAGTCAAAAAATGGATATTAAAAACAACACTACAGTATGTCTTTAAATAAAAAAGTCCTTTGACAGCTTTGCTGAGTCTTTGGTCACGATCCGCGACACACTTCCCTGGAACGGGAACACTGACAGACCTCCAGCGTGCTCTCTCTCTCTCTCTCTCTCTCTACGCTGCTGAGAAGTTCGACCTGATGGAGTCCTCCCGCAACTGCCGATGCTTTCCGATGTCGCACTCCTCCCTCTGTGTCCTCCGCTCGATGGTTATTCTGTAGTTCTTCCTGCAAGACAACATGCAGCACGAGCGTCAGTACAGTGTCCTGCACCGACTGACTCCCAGCTCTTTTGCATTGTCCTTTTTTTTTTGTCAGTTTTTACCCCCTCGGAGATTCTGGCCAATAAGGCTTTGACATCCCCTCAGCTGTCCGTTCGTCTGTCTGTCTGTCTTCCCACCGATTGTTACCACTTCAGCTGGTGAAGCATTGCTGGGACAGCCTTTACATCTTAAATAGGTTGTGACTATTGGTTGTCCCCAGAAGCCTATTTGATTTCAAGGTCATAGCTTCCATTTTGACCAAATTTTAAGGCACACCGGGGATTTATATAGAGCCGCGCGGAAACTAGTTTTTTTTTTTTTTTTTGTCTACAAAGTCTGTCTTTATTTTAATCCCAAGCCTCAACAGGAGCCAGAGCCACAGCTCTAGAACTCAAACGCGTCTGACTGTCTCACTCATTTTAGCATCTCAAGAACTTCAGTTATGCTTTTCCTCATAAAACACATTTGCAAACAAAGAATTGGGACTGTAATGGTGACTGCAATATTACATGCTGAACTTACCGATGTTCCATCCATTGCATTTGCAGGTCGAGACTGAAAATCAGCAGAGTCCCCTGTGCCGTGGATGACAAGCTGACAGCCCCCTATAAATACTCATCTTCTAGCAAATTTCCAGGGGACTGGAGCGCCTGATGGTAACCTTGGAACTTACAGAACCACTGTCATATGTGTAACTTTAATTCTCCTTCAGTCCTTCAATTACCGTCAGAGACAGTTTTTCTCACTGGATGTTGTATGCCTAATGCGTCACAAGGGATCATCTCCAACAACCCGACTAGCGTTGGCAAGACAGCTGCTGAGAAAATGTGTTGACTGTTCTGGCGGTAAAATAGAGAGGCCTGGTGCAGCGGCCAGGGAGAGAACGATCAGCACAGAAACAGTACAAACACAGGGAATCACACAGACTACAGAGAGTGGATCTATAACTGGAAGATGTAGAGATATCTTTGGCTATAGTGCTTAGCTACAAGCACTCAGACACTCTAGCAAAGGGACTTCCAGCTTATAGAGTCCAGGGAAGCGCCGCCCCAGTTCAATCAGCCAGCTGGTTAAAGAATCCGAGAAAAGGAATTCGATCTCGTCCCGGGACGAGAACACCAAAGAAAAGTCCAAAACACACGCACGCCTCACAAACCATGTCACACTGCCACTTGACTGAGCATGCCCCGAGAGTACTAGGCTCTGAGGTTCAAGATGGCGAAATTAGATGTCTGTCATTAGATGAATATGTCAGCCTTTCAGTGCAGGCCAGAGATGTTCCAGCACCATGAACAAGGCCCTGAGTCCTGATTCATCCATGTGCTCTGTCTCCTCCCATTGGGTCCACAGCTCTAAAATACTCTGGCCGCTCTTCCCCTCGAAAGCAAAGCATCTGTGTGCACAAGTGTCAACAGTGCAGATGCCACAATCACCACGCAGTGTGAATACAACACTGAAGCCCAGAACTTTGTGCTTCTGATCCAGGAATCAGGAGTATAGCTCAGTGTTCCTTGGAACTGGAAGCTCTAATGAGCTGAGCCCAAGATCATTTCCCTGAAGGCAATCCATTGTCATGGTGCTCTTGCAGCAATTCACCATACGGCCCCTGTGGGTCTGATGTTACAGTACTATCTGCATTCTGCCCAATATTTTCCTCTAGTTGTACAAATAACAAACCTGATATGGCAGGATTATTGCAGCTCTGTCTTGTAATGGCAAGAGGCCTGTCACCACACACCGGTTAAAATCTGTCAAGCCAGACAGAGATTCATTTGCAAGGCTCCCCGTTTTTTACTTGTACGTTGTGTCTGTTGACAGTATCGTATGACCAAAATGACAGAGAGAAAAGAAAAGTATCATCCAATGGTGTCTTGTACCTGTCGAATATCTGTACCGTCGCAGACATTGGTGTTAGTTGTCTTATAATTTCATTGACCAGAAGGACTGAGAGTTCGGTGGTTGTCACCAAGATTGAAAGTTGACGGCGTAGCATTCGCAAAATGATTGTTTGGTTATGGTTACAAAGTAATAACTATGATAACCTTACCAAGCACCATCCCTGTATGTAGCGTACCTATTAATTCAGTTAAATGTACTTTTATCAGGCAGAAGGTTAATCTCACATGGCAAACTAGGCTTATGCCGTCAGAGGTGACGGCTTAGGGTATATCCCCGAACGCCGCCAATCCTCCTATTCCACAATCCTCGAATAGCCCAAATACAATATAAAGCCCCTCAGGTCATGACCTATCATTTGAACTTAATTTCAGGTCAATCGGACAAATATTTCTGTGATTTTCCATCACAAAGCTCCACCTGGTGGCAAAATATTGAACCATACAGGTATGATGTCATCATGTGACACGTTGTGAGGTCATGACCTTGCAAGTGCACATAGTTTCATGTCAATTGGACAAATGGTTCCAAAGATATGGCAAAAATGGAGAATTTTATGTGACAAAGCTCCACCTTGGGTCAAAATTTTGAACCAAACAGGCATAATGTCATCATGGGACACATCCTCACATCATGACCTTTCATTTGCATTTGATTTGAGGTCAATCAGACAAATATTTCCAGAGATATGATAAAAACAGTGATTTTTTTTTTTAGTTTTTGGCCCCTGGTGGCCAATCTAGAAATTGTAAATCGTCCAAAATCGAATCACTTCTTCCTCTTTATGATACTTACTTATATGCAAAACATGAAATTTCTAATTGAAATATTACAGAAGTTATCGCGTTAACACGTAGGGTGGCGGCGGCGGCGGACGGACCAAAAACATAATATCCCCGAAACGGCATTCAGGGATATAATTAATGACAGTCTTTTACATCCAAGTTTTTTCATGTTGACATGTTATTTCAGCTGAACTGCTGCTCACCTGAAGAAGTAGAAAGCCATTAACATTGCTGTTCCCAGTAGAGCCCCGACGATGATTCCAGTGACTGCAGATACCCCGAGTCCACCTGCTTGGGAAGGAAGGGGAGAGGTTAGTAAAGAAAAGGACGCCATGCTGGTACAGTAGAGCACTTCTGCTCAGAGGCAGTCTAAAGTGGTCTTATATAGTGGTGGAGACCATCTGAAGTTTCTGAAGTGTTAGGATCACTCATAATAGGAAAATGACAAGCCTAGTTGGAATGAATGGCCTGCTCTTGCCACTCGTGTTATGTCATGTTTAAGCCATGAATTTCTATGAGGAAAAAAACCAAATAACACGGAGAACTGACTTCTGCAGTCAGCCATATTTCCAATTCAGAAATCAAAAATGTCCCAACATTGATACATATGCACCACATCGCCCACATTGCGTATTGTTGGTCCAAGGTAGCCTCAGCGCAAGGCCAAGAGTATGATGACACCTGCGCATTCAAATGAATCCTGTCCATTCCCACCAGAAAAGAATAGTCAGATCGAGCAGTGGCTAGGCCAGGCTGAAATCTGGCTTTCCTCTTGATTCTGAAAGTGAGGTGGTTGCAGTCAGAGCTCTGTACAGCCCAATCAAGTTCTTCTAGATCATTCTTGAAAAGCCATGCTTGGGCTGTTCTCTGCAGTGCCGTGAAAAGTAGAACTATACACAGCCAAAATAAAAGCTTCACACTCGTTTGGAGGTCGATAAGTTGAACATACAAGAAATTAGGTTTTAAATAATAATTTTTTTTTAATTCTGTACTCATTAAAGATGGTGTATCATAAAAATAATGTTTATAATGTAACCAGATCCTCCAGAAATGCTATGGAAATGTCCAAGAGTAAAAATGGTGGGTTACAACTTGAATAAGAGCAGTGCGCAGGCGATTACGTATGGTTTGGGAAGTCACATGACTTCTTATAAAAACTTGTTTTTCCGAGATGTCACTCTAACGTGCAAACGTGAGCTCAGTTGCACATCTCTCATATGGTCACGTGACTAGGAACACATGGTTTTAGCTTAAAGTACCCTTGCACATGCTACGTACCCGTACCTGCGCACATCAGAGTTGATGTATGTCATGATGTCTTTGACAACGCATTTACCCCTAGTGATAATAAAAACTCTTTTATTAAAAGTTTCAAGAAAATATTTACACATTTATGAGTGTGAAGTTTCTTTTTTGACTCAGTATATTTGCTACCTTTGCACTTCCTTTTATTTTTGCTTTTTCATGTTTAAATGTTTTAGATCCTGCAGCTAATTTTAATATTAGACAAAAGCAATGTGAGTAAACCCAAAAGGCAACTTTTAAATTACCATTCCATTCATTGCAGAATTGCTCTAACTCAGCAGCAGTAGAGGCTTTTCAAGCAGGAACTGCCTGTTTAAAGTCATGCCACGACATCTCAATTGAATTCAAGTCAGGAATTTCACCAGGCCACTCCAAAACCTTCATTTCATTTCCTTTCTGCCATTTAGCAGAGCACTAGCTTGAGTGCTACAAATAACTGTCCAGCTGCACAACCCTGCACTTGTGCTTTCGGTCTCAAACTGACAGCCTTCCCTCTCTCCCAGGATTGCAGAATTCATGGTTCCATCAATTATGGCATGCTGTCGAGGTGCCGAAGCAAACTAGCCTCAGACCATCATACTATCACTTCCGTGTTTGACTGTTAATATGATGTTCTAATTGCAGAGTGCTGTGTTAGCTTTATGCCAGATGTAACCAGACCGATGTCTTCAGGACGTTCCACTGTTGACTCAACTGTCCATGGAACATTGTCCCAAAAGCAAGACTCATCAAGATGTTTTTTGGGGAAATGCGAGAGAAGCCCTTGTGTTCTTTTTGGTCAGCTGTAGTTTTGCCTTGCAGCTCAACCATAAATGCCATTTTTGGGCAATTTCTTTCTTATAGCTGTCATGGTTATGGTTTTTTGTCATATTTATGTTCATGTTTATGTTCAGGACCTGTGTTCAAGATTTTGTCTTTTATTTATTCTTTTTGGTGATTGTAATACTCAGGTTTTAGTTCATTCAATGTTCCAGTTCCATTGCACTTGTCTCCCCTGTCTTGTGATCTAGTTGGTTCAGTCCGTCTTCCCTGTCTGTGTGCTCACTGACTTCGGGTGATTTAAATGTATTCTGGTCTTTGAAATATTCTTTCGATTCTCGTTTACTTCTTTCGTCTTACTGTTCTGATTACTAACAAAACTAACATTTGTATTTTGTATCATAGTCTAACACAACTAATCCATGTATATAGATTACTAACTTACTAATGAGCGCTCAAGTTAAATCTGTAAAGTTGTACCGCTACTAATTAATACTAATTCCCTCTCAGCAATCGCCCCGTTCTAGTCTCCGCCTCTCGCTCAGCTGTACCTGTCTCCCCCTGCGTTTCAGCGAGAATCTCTGGCACGTGCTTAATTACTTTCCTGCACTCGTTATCTGTGCACGTGTAACTCCTGGACCGGAGCTGTTTAAATGTCATAGGCTGTGTGATTCCCATCCGTGTCTTGGCTTTCGCCTATTTTCGTGGTTAGGGTTTCCCTCATGTGCTTCTCCCATTGTAATTAGTCTGATCCAGCTCACCTGTTCCCTGCATTGCATGTGACTTCCGTCCCGTCTGTTTAAGATTCCTCACTGCAGTCCTGACTTTGTCAGAATGTTGACCAATATTTCTTTGCGCAGAGCGCCGTGTCTGCCATTGAGTATTGTTTTTCTTCTACTGGTTTGTCCAACTATGATTCTTGCCTTTGCCCTTTTATTGTTTTGTCTTTTTGGATTTTGACCAAAAATTTTGTCTACCGTTTATGTACCTCTGCTCATCTGTCTTACTGGTTCTGACCCCTGCCTGTCTAGGCGACACTGTTTTTGGATTTCGTATTGTGGCAACTCCTGTGCTTTCTGGCTTTGACTCGGACTCCATTAAAGGCATTCGATTTTTAGATTTCTATCCCTTGCGTGTGGCTCCTGAACGCTAAGTCACAATAGTGGAATCATGAACATTGACCTTAATTGAGGCAAGTGAGACCTTCAGTTCTTTAGGTGTTAGTCTGGGTTCTTTAGAGGCCAGATCAATTTTCACTTGTTTTTGTCTATTTCCTCATCACTTTTCATGAGATCAAATTAGCATAATGTGTTATAGACAAGTTTACTCAAAATCATGCTCCAAAAGAAACTGCGAATTCTAAGCTGTCTTATGAGGTATCATGAAGACATGTTGTTGGACATAAAATATTTTAATTCTTCAGTGTGGCAGTGTTTCTTTCCTAAGCCATTTTGTCTTCATGTAGACCGGTTGGGAAAGAGTTAAAACAATCAATAGGAAAACAGCCCCAAACCGAGGGGTATCCGCATATGTTTGGCCAAGCAGTACGATTGAGCTTGAATGGTGCGACGTGTCGGAATGCAGGCAAGACAAAGAACGGTATAGTTTACATGATTGGTCTGGGTGATCTGGTCCAAGGGTCCCGGGCCTCTCTCTCAGGGTGAAGCGTTCCATGCTAAACTCAGGCATCATCTCTAAACTCTGGTTGACACCAAAGTAATTGAAAACAGCCTGAAAACACAAAGGCATATCATTAATCAGTCATCGTTGCTTTTTGTGAGGAGGATGTCAACAGTAGCCAAAAGTTTGCTGAGCACCATTAACTTTAGGCTTTTCCTACGATCAAATCATACAGAGATGCTGCAGGACTGGATGCCAGTGCATGATTCACCATGAGTGCTATCGATCATAACCTACACAAAAACGGCAATACAAATATGATGAAACATGGCATAAAGTTATTAAAGCGTGTAAATCTTCACGTCTTCGCACATCTTCTCCGTTTGGGCGGACTCACCTCGTAAGTGCCTGCCTGCGCGTCTGCCATCGCCATCACCGAGAAATCCCCATATCGGTCTCCATTTTCATCAATAGACACCTGGCCCGCAATTCCTGCATGACGGAATTCAAAGAATGCGAAAATTAATTAGCTACAAGACTTGTGCATTCCAAGGAAAACAAGAGCAAGAGTGGACACATTCCACACGGCCGTTACCGCAGGAAATCTCACATCTCCCAGGGTTTGTGTTGGCATTGCCTCCCCAAATTGTAATTCAATATCTGAGTCTGTGTTCCCAAATTCTTGACATTTTTAAAATATTATTTCTGTTAACAAGACAATGTGACCCCGTTTTTGACCATTCTAGTGAACAAAACATTGTTGTTTCATATCTCGTGGCGGCATTTTAGACATTGAACTTAAGTCTTTACACTTAGTTCAGCAAAGCCGTACATTTCCTGGCACTGAGGTGCGCTCTGTGATGCTCTGTATTTCCAATTTCATCCAGCGCATCATTCTTCCATAAATTAATGCGCTAATCAGAGGTTATTCATCATATTCTGATCATCCACAACTTTCAAAAAGTTTGATCACATCTAAACTCAAACAAATTGCTTGTAATGCATTCAGAAGGATGTGCTGTACAGAGAAGGGCAGAAAAAAATTACATGATTTCTTCTAGAAGTCTCATGCATATGAGCATGTAGATACTCTTCTTTATTGCCATAAAGATCTGTCTGACAAAAACGGGTTATTATATTTTTCTGGCTCTTGCTGAATTGAATGTTTAATTCTTGAATCACTTCCATTAGCAAAAAATCCATCTGAAGGTTATTACGCGGTAACATGTGAATGGGAACGGGCAGAAAAATCTCCCTCTCTCCTGTGTTAGTGGCTGCACAAAACCCAAGGCCTTTCACAGGGCGCGCGGGTCATGATGACGCTCATTCTCTTTTCATGGTCTTGGAAAAAGGAATTAGTCTTCAAACGGCCAGCCTGAATGACAGCATTAGTCCTATCAAGAACGATGACCAGAGTTTTGGATGCCTGTAGGATGAGATTTGTGTTCATGCTCAGACTATACCTTTCATCACCTCCTGCGAGTCTTCCAGTTCCAGTTAAAAGTTTCACTGAATGCTACAATGATCTGACGAGTAGAGTAAGTAGAGTACAGTACTCCGGTCAGTCAAATGCTGCGATGATAAAAGAGCGTACCTTCGAAAGTCCTGTTCCACATGCTCAGAGTGATTTGTGCTCCGTCCTTCTTGGTTGAACCATTTTTTACTGCTTCGTGAAGGGCCAGCGCATACAGCATCAATGCGTCATGAAAACCCTCCACAAACATGTTGATCTGGAAACAGAATTAGCCACGTAAGTACAACCCAAATCCTTAGGGACAAAGTGTAAATTGTGAATAAAATCAAATCGCAATGACTTTCAAATCACACCAGCCAGTATTTTATTCACAGTAGAACAGAGAAAACACAGTAAATGTTGGAACTGAGAAATTTTACAGTTTTATCCACAAAATGAGCTCATTTCAAATTTTATGGCTGCTACAGGACTCAAAAAGTTGGGACAGGGGCCTGTTTACCATGGTGTAGCATCATCTCTTCTTTTTAACACAGAGTGGAGGCATCTGGGCAGTCGGGGGAAGAGCGTCAAGCTCGAAACGTCACGCAATGCAAATAAAGGTGCATACAGGAGCTTCTTTTGGTGTGCGGATCGCTGTCTTTTTTCTTTTTCCTCTTATAAAATGTCAACTTTGCATTATTTAGATTTAGCCATGATACTTTCCTGCTACTTCCTATTAAATAACATTACCTTTTATTTGCTCACCTCACACACATATTGTTGACTGAAATGCATGTGATCCCTCTAATCATGCAACTTGTGAGACTGGAATTATACATATCCTTTTCACAGAATTTCACTCTTTTTTCATTTGACCCATGAACAAAATGCAAATTCATGCTGTGGTTATACTTGCTGTTTTGGGAACACAGTTAGACACCACATACAACTGGCATCATATGCATTACAAATAGCCTCTATAAATTTGTGTTTTTCCATCTTAATTCCTCTGAGTATTATGATATGTCGTCAACAGATCAATTACACGCACAAAAACAAGCCTAGTCATTGCTTTTCCAATTTAATCATTCCTTTTAATCATTTTTCTCATTTTTCAGGAGAATTAAAACACTCAGACAACAGATCCAATGCTTTAAATAAACAAAATTGTCTATCCTAATGCCTATCAAAACATTACGACGGGCCACACCATGAAGGCTTTCACAGATAATTATCTGCCAATTAAATGCCGCCAAGACAATTAGTTTTGGCCATGTCTTCCTGAACAAACAATTCACATATATTCGTTCTATCAAGAATCTGTGAAATGTACAAAGAAAACCAGTTTCCACATGCTTATGCACAATGTACCACTGTTAGATATGGTTTATGTTTTGTTAACCTTCGTGGCACATTATAATAGCACAATAATAGACTAAGGGGTATTAAGTGGTCTAGATCACTGGACGATCCACACGAGCACAGGATTATGTAGACTTGACAAAAATAAAGCTCTTGTACCCAAGAGGAGATTAAATTGCTCTTGCATATACATGAGAAACCATAGCATTCCTCCAGTCTCTTTACCATGAAGCTGATCTGTTGTTATCCAATATTTCAGAGACGTCAGAGGCCAACACCTTAACCTCTTCCCTAAGATGCTAAATCCTATTAATGCATTAGCCTTTTCAAGGCTTCACAAGAAAGTATGTTACCACCACAGAGAATGGGAAAATGATGTAAATAAAGCAGAATAGTTGTATCTTTTAGAATACAAAATTATGTCAGCTTATTATCAAAATATTGGCAGAAATAAATTCACCCAAATGCTCAAGTGCCACAAATAACAAGATGTGTCATGGCAATTCAAAATTGAGATTCATTATTTTGCAATGAAATTCTGGAAATCACAAATGAACTAGAAACTGTAAATGTGCTGGATCACAAACTTCTCAAAGTGTGCTGACGCTTAGAACGACAAAATATCTATGGAGCCATCTATAAGGACAAATATGATTTTAGCGCATGATTAATCTCATTCATCTCAAACTGTTCTTGTTTAACCCTAGAACACTATCGCCGGGTGATTTTCACCTGAGCAAACGTGTTTACGTGATTTTCATTATGTTGCGTTTGTCTGAGAGTTATGGGTCCCTGGGCAGCTTCAACATTGTCTTTGACATCTTTGAAGGCATGGGTGTTTTGTTTACCTCAGGGTACTTTTTTTCATTTTGTTAGACATGGCACAGTTGAAAATACAGTAAAAGAACACTGTATTGTCATATTTTGATGACAAGTACTTTTTATTGGGTATTTTACTATATCGGGAAAAATCACCCGGTGTTAGTGATGGTGTTACTAATTTTAGCAATAGTGTTCCAGGGTTAAGTTTGCCCGATTAGCAATCAAGCGTTTTATCCGCTAAAAAATGAAGACCAAAACATGGCCTACCAAGATTAGGAAATTATAATGACAAAGTAATTGCCCATTGGCTCCATTCATGTGGTTGTAATAGATGTGACATTGTATGGATGGCAATAATCCAAATAAAAGCAAAAAATCCAAAACTTTCTCTGACTTTGACCTCTCGTTTTAGCATTTTTCCAGCAGTGTAGTTAATCGCAGGATTGCACTTCGCTTCTTCAGAACATTATAAGTATCAGAAATAATGCAACGGGAGAAGGAACATTTTAGGGTTATCGAATCATATCAAACCTTAAGGTGAAAGGCTTTAACCTCTTCAATCCCAACTCCCCCGAGGGGTCATCCAGGCTTCACGGGATTTTCGGTGGCATGCCATCAGAGGGATTGAAGCCTCTAACTTTGTTAAGCATAACTGCTCAAAACCTATCTCTGTTTAAGATCACCTGATTATCAATCAAATAATTAATGCAAATAATTGATTAATCCCAAATTTGGTCTAAATTAAATTTCTAAATTTCCACTCTTAGCATTAATCAGCCATCTAAATGATTTTAAGATTCCGCTTCACTAATTCCAGCTATCGCCAATGCAAAAGAAAAAAAAAATTCCAGGATTTGGCTTTTTTGCCAAAATTTCTTACACTTCTGAAACTGCTGCACTACCTTTTCCAGTGGCATGACAATGACAAGTCAGTTAGACTTGAGAAACTGCAAACGATGTGAACGCCAAAATCAAGCCAAGAAAGTACTGAATGTATGAAGAATTAGTAAGACCTCTACGCTCAGTATCCATAACCACACACGCCAACACAACTTTTCCCTGGGAACTGTGCAAGACCGGAGGTGACTTGGCCACCAATCTATCCCATACAGCACCAGAAATGGGGATTGATTGTAACATCCGGGTTTTTTTTTTTTTCTTTCTGTGTTGGCGAGTGCTCAAATTCAAATTTTTCCGGTGTTAAAAATAATAAATTTAAAATGGGAAACATCTTCTTAAGAGTATCCCTATGGAACATTGGCACTAAACAGCATCACTTATAAGACAATCTTGCCATTTTATGAGCTGCAGGAATTCTGAATCTTGGAAAGATATATTGATGTATTGATGGCATGATTAGTGTGGATCGGAGAGTAACTGATTACTTTGTAATGCAATGAACCAGCTAAAAACAAACTGGCCAGTCAGTGTACTAATTATTCTTTGCAAATTGGTGACTTAATGTCAGATTGTAAATTAGATGATAGATTAAATTCATGTGCAAAGGAAAACGTCTCAACATTGTGATGAAATGTGCAATAATGCTATACAAATAAATTGGACAGCTACAGTCAAAACAGCTGTTGCAAATTCGGCAAAATAATAGCACAAGTGCAAGTTTAGGCAATTAAGCATCGAAAGGTGTGGTTCCCGAACGCCTTTGTTACCGCTGACAGGACGCCACTGAAACATGACCAAGTCATGCACAACTGCAAAATACACAGGAATTATTCTTAATTTGCAGTATAAACTGTTCTGAAGTTGGAAACAATTTCGAAGTAAGAGGTATCGTATCTCCTCCAATACAGGAGACTGGCAGCACAGTGGCATAGTTGTTTGCACTGGCGCTTCTCAATAAGGAGGCTCCGGGTTGGAATCCCTGTCGTCCAGGAACTGTGGGGAGTTTGTGTGAAGGCTGGTAAAATTGAGAGAATAGAAAAAGGGAAAAGGGAATAGAAAAGGGAAAATTCCTAAAGCAGAAGGAACTCCAATAATTACTGGAAGATATAAAGTCACACAGATCCTGACTACAGATATCTTCAGCTATAGTGCTTAGCTACAAACAGACACTCTAGCAAAGGAGGCTTGGCGGACTTCCGGCTTATATAGAGTCTGGGGAAGCGCCGCCCCAGTTCAGTCAGCCAGCTGGGAACAGAATCAGATTGAAAAGGAATTTGATCTCGTCCTGGGACGAGAGCCACAAAGAAAAGTCCAAAACACGCGCACGCCTCACAAACCATGACAGCATGCATGTTTCATCCACATTTGCCTGGGTCTCGTACAGGTACTCCAGTTTGCCCCCACCCCAAAATACATGCCCTGCATAAACACTCCTACTAGGGCCTCTGAATGTGGCTTTAGAGCTGGAGTTGGTCCTTGAATGCTGTGGCTGCCCACTGCTGCTTAATAATGGGTCAAATGCAGAGGACAAATTACCCCATGGGGTTCAATGATGTATATCTATCGTATCCATCTGCAAGTACCTACAAAGCCGCTCAAAACCTCTCCAAACCAAAAAATGGCTTCTCGTCCACTATAAACTATTCAACTTCGTCAAATTTTCGCCAGAGCCCCATTATCCATCCCGCACATTTATTCGTCTAATAAGCAATAGCTAAATGTAAACAGCACATGACAGATCAGCTCCAGCCCAATAATGGAACTGTGCTATGCTCTCCCCCAAATATAACTGCGCATTTTAGCGAGGCCTTTCTTCGCCCCGTGAGTAACACGTACAACCACATGAAATATTAATCTCATATAAAGTGCCTGATGTGCGACCAAAGATATTCCACCATCAGGAAAATGCAGGGGAAAGGTTATACTTTCAAGACTAAAGCGTGAATCAAAAACACACCACAAGGCTTCCCCTGAACAAGGTGAGATGGGCTCATTCATGGAATAGTGGTAACCTCAAGAAAAACATTCTTCATTTTAAATGCCTGAAATGCAGACAGCTAGCAGCAATGAGCAGGATGCTCAGAATTCTATTTTATCCTCATTATAAGCAAAGGCGAATAGTCGGTGATCACGACCAATGAGAATCATACACAAACTTACTAACTTATAACTGAGTGGCTCACAGATAAGATGTTCATCTGGAAGCCCAGTAATCAGGTGTTTGAATCCCAGCCGAACCTTTACCTGCTACCGCCGGAAGTCCGCATAAGCAGCGCCTCGCCTGTGAGAGTAGCTCATTTAACTGGCGTAACCCCTATTACCTTTGGCGAGGCTCTTTAGATTGCTACTTGCCAGGGGTGATTGGGGTTAAGCCAGTGAAATTCCCTCATCTCATCTCATCTCATCTCATTGCTCTCCAGTGGTCGCTCCTGGTTGGCTTGGCGCTTGTAGATGTACAACCCAAATATACAGTCTGCTGACTGCCATATCCAACAGCACTGGTAGTATGTGACTGAGGGTTTGCTTGGAACATGCCCAATGGCCGGGGCTTCGCTCCCTCGCATATCAGTAGAATCATTCAGCACTGCATCCTTCCCCTAAGTCGAGTGACTATACAGTGACCAAACAGCTTGGGGGACACCCCCCCCCCCTAAAAAAAAAAACATGAATATAATTCAAATAAGCAGTCCATCCACTATTTACACTGCCTGAGAGCTGAAGCCCATATCAGCGGAGTAAAGGCAAAAGGCTGAGACACATCCTGGACACTCATCATTTGCTCAGTTTAGAGTCTTCAGTCAGCCAGACATACCCAAATGAAATCCATGCAAACATTAAGAGAACTCCACACAGGAAAGCCACGGGCTGGATTTGAACCTACAACATTCTGGATGAGAGGTAGCAGTGCTGCCCACATCATAAGCAGTGCTGTGAAGACTGAGGATATATCAGTTGCTGTTGAAGTTGCTGTGATGAGGGTAATCTGTTTTCTATTTTGTCACTTAACTATAAAATGCCTCAGCAATGCCTGTAGGAGCACCCTGAGAAATAATTTTTCAGAAAATTCTTGGCCGATTGAGTATCTCTTTGCATACTTCCAGCAAGCTTTAGTGAACAGTGCTGAAGATGCAGCCTAAAAACAATGTCACACTACTGTAATTACTTGAGGTCTAATTAAGAACCATCATAGATTGTTGTGAAGCCAATGCTGCCCATTAAAGAAACCATTTCCAGTTAACTGGAAACTGTCACATTTAGTGAATAATAATTTCAAAAGGTGAATAAAGGGTTTTTTGGGGGGGGGTGAATCCATGTGTATACTTAGAAGGGATTATCCAAGGCAACAATAATGAACCATGGATGATGGAGACCATTGTTAAGATATGAAGTAACTGTTCATGCTTATCAACTGATTTTGACCATTGAAAGGCCCTGTATCTGTTCAGGGAATGCATTAGCCCTCGTTCATCCAATGGTTTCATTACAGTGCTTTGATGGAATCCACTTTTTGTGGTAAAGGATTATTTTTATTAACTCCACGGTAAATGCTATAGCATAGTATATTAGGCTTGTGGTAGTCTAGGCTTGGATGGGGAGGCTAGATAAATACAGTAACTATGTAATAATGGTGGCACTTAAAAACTTGGTATTCACAGTCAGCTAATGAATACTGAACAGATTGTATATACAGGAATCTCAGTTGAGCGATTTCCAGTATGTAGGCGTGCCTCATCTACTGGGACGGCACCAACAGTTTAAGCTATTTGTGGAATGACGGACATGTTGCCAAGGATGATACCGATAGTGCTGTGCATAGGGCTAATACTAAGAGACACTTATGTTTTGATTGGGATCAATGTCTCATTCTCATCAGTTTCACAGCCCAATCCAAACAACTCTAAATCCCACCACATGAAAAGGCTTTTTTATGAGGGGCACAGTAACTGAGGGGGTCAACTCCATATTTATTGAAATTTTTTATTGACCTTTCATAGAAAAAATGGGGGGAAGAAAAATATTTAAAACATTTTTCGCTTCATTTCTTAGTATATCAGCAGTTTTTTGGTCACTCTCCTGATTCCTCATTGGAACTATAAATTTTGCATCCCTAAGTAAGCAAAAACATTTAGGCCATAGAGTCAATTCTTTTTAAACTATAGAATTTTTACACACTTATTGAATTTAACACACTGCGCCATCTACCTCTGCCCCTGAGAAGAAGTCCAAATAACTAAGAGGCAGAGTCTACCAGGTCAGTCAGTCTCTGGAGTGCATGCAGTCAGTTGATCACTTTTTACCCAACTCACAGTCGAAATGCTGGAGAACGGTACAGACCAAGGGGCATCACACAGAATTCACAAGGCCTCATCACTCTTGGGAGCAGCTTACGCATTGAGAGGCGCAAGTAAACTGTTTGCTTGATCCTCAATGTAATTTTTTTCAACTTTCAACTGTAAATCCCAGACTTTCTGCTGTACTGAATAATAAATCCTGATAACTTCATCATTGACATGCACAACTTCAGACTGCATCATAAATTATGACCAGAAGTGATGGGTAAACTGTCAGTTGGCTGATCTCTGCAGCAATTATGTTGTGTTTCTTGATAAAGCGGAGTCTCCTCAGTTGGCTTTCTAAAATCTGCTGTTAAGGCCATTGCAGCAGGCATTACTTGAGTAGCACTATGATGGGGAGACATAATGAATGACTTTATTCAAAAAAATACATGTTTTGCCATTTCTTGCTTGAGAGAGAAGTATTCCCAACACATCATGTTGAAGGCATGCATTAATAGGGCAGTATAATAAAGGGAGATCGCTGCGGTGAAGTGCGGGTCATAAACGTTCCAGAGAATGATGTAAGGCACGGTCCATTTGTAAAGCAAACCTGCATGTAATATGTGGGCTTTCCCCACTGAGGGCTCAGCGTAATGCACACAGCTGGTCCGAGCAGAAATCCATTCAGTACGGCCCGGGAATGTGGCTTTGGTGAAACCTGAGTGTCTGATTAGAGGACAAATGTGCTACACTGAGATCAGTCACTCCGCCTGGCAGTAAAATGTTGCAGCAGGAGAATAGAACCAGTCACGGTGACAAATCATTCCCTGAAATGTCTCCCTACAGTGGGCAGGCACAAAGACAGCCTGCATCGAGAGAAGGGCTTCAGCGGACTTACAAAGCCGCCCATCTGGGATTCCGTTGCTGGAAAGTAAAGACAGAGGAAAATGAGGAGGTGATGTTGGGGCAGTGGAGCCAGAGATGGGAATCCAAGCAGAAGGACCACACAGGGATGTGACTTCATGTGTCCTAAGGCGGCAATGTGGAATTAAATGGTGATGTCACCTCAGGCACAAGACTACAGATGAGCGTGAACAATTCATGCAGCCTCACGTTTGACGTCTGCCAAGGTTTCCTATTTGCTCACCTTTTTAATTCTAAATGAGCCTCCGTTCACAGTCCTCGACTGACACATATTTACATTACTCAGTTCAACAAGGCTCGAGATGTTAACGCCTTTTATGTGACCTAGATGTTCTTAAATGAACATTCTATTACTGATGTAGTATCTAATGAAGCTATCGGTGATTGAGAACAATATCGTTTTAGAACACTTGTATTAAGAAGGCTCCAAAAGGCTGAAAGTGCAGTGTGAGGGAACTCAGAGTTTATCGGGTGGCACATACAGCGTGGTGTCTCGGCAACATATGGCACCTGCAGCATTTTTTCTTCGTAGGCTAGCCTAGAGACAGGGCTAATGTTTTCTGCAACCTTATAGCAACAAGAGGAGCTGCACTCTCACGCAGTTTAGGTTTACCCTCTTGCTGGGGGACTCCTGGGATTCTAACAGTCACTAATTGTACACTGTCCAGCTGATCCCTCATGGGGAAATGACTTTGTGCTACAGGAGTTGAAGCAACTGAGGGCGTAGACAGCTGAGGGCACTGAACAGGCCTGGGTGGGGAAACACTGGAGGAATTCATCCCAAGTGTGATTAGAGACCTGGGCCAAAAACATCTCAGCATCATTAGGAGTAAGTGACCAGCCAAAGGCCCTTATACTGCACCCTCATGTAGCACTCTGTGGACTCAATAAGGTTTCGAAAAATGTATTAGATTTAAAGGCTTACACTAAAAGGAGGAACTTAATGCCAATTTATTCACCAGAAGCAGTTCCCATGCCTGTGCACAAAAGGAAAAAGAAACTATAATGACTAGGACATCAGTAATAACTAAAACTCAAGAGCAGAACACTCCGTAATATAACATCAGAATGGCCAGAGATTTCACAGCTTAAGTTAAAAAACCAAAATATCTTGAGATTTAACACCATAACACTCAGAAATGGAACAACTGAACACTGGAAGATTTAACGCCACAACAGTCTGAGGTTCAAGACTATAACATCCTGAATTAACACCTGAACACCTCAAGATTTAACACCAGGAGAGCCTGAAATTCAACATTCTAATAAACAGAAAATGCTGAGAAATTACATGAGAACTAAAAGAATTTTAACACCATAAAACTGAACATATTAACACCAGAATGCCCTGAGATTTAAAACCATGACACCCAAAAATAAAACATCAGAAATCTCTGAAATATAAAAAAATCCAAGAGAAAAAACACCACAACACCCAGAAGTTGAACTCCTTTATGCCCAGTGATTCAATGCCATAACACTTCTAAAATCAACACCAGACACAAGAACACCGGAGACGTAACCTCAGTATGCCCACTGAACTCCTTGAGATTCAACAGCAGAATGCCCTAAGACTTAAATTCAGGACACCTTAGATTAAACACTGGGAAACTCAAACATAACACGGGAACTCCCTAAGATTTACCAGCAGAACACCCAGAAATTTAACACTGGAAAGCCCTGAGATTAAATACCGCAACACTCTCAATACCAGGATGCCTCGAGAATTAGCACCAACACAGCCGGAGAACCAACACCATAACACCCCTAAATTTACAAGAACTTAGAAAGATACAACACCTTGAGATCAAGAAATAAAACTCCAAAAGATCTAACACTAAAGCTCCCAAAATTGTATCAAGAAAACAGCCTGAGATTCAACACAATAATGTCCAGAAATTTCACAACAAAGTGTCAGGAAATTTAACACTAGAATAGCCCGTGATTCAACACCATAATATCCAAAGATTTAACTCCAGAATGCCCAGAGATACATTGCCATAATGCACTAAGATTTAACAACAGAACACACCATAAAAAAGACTAGAACAGTGTGAGATTCGACACCAGAATGCCCTAAGATAAAATCAAAACACCCTGAGAAACACCAGATCCCTCAGAGATACAACACAAGAACAACCAAAGTTTTACCACAAGAAAACCCAGAAATTTAAAACTGGATATCCTTGAGATTAATCACCAGAACGCCCAGAATTTCAACACCACAACACCCAGAGATATAACAAGAGTGGCCTGATATTTAACACTGGAACGCCCAAAGTCTAAACCCCAGAACACCATGAGATATCAAAAGAGAATTCCAAGAGATTTAAAGCGAAAATGTCCAAATATTGAGAAAAAGAAACATACAGAGATTCAACACCTTAAGACCCCAAGATCTATAACCAGAGTACGATGAGATTTATCACCAGAACAGCCTGAGATTAAGCACCTTTAAATCCAAAAATTTAATCCCAGAATGCTCAGAGATTCAAAACCATGAAGTCCTGTGATTTCAAAGCAGAAACCCAGATGTTTAACACCAGAACGCCCTGATATTTAACACTAGAACACTCAGAGATTTCAGTTCAGTACAAAGGCAGTCAAAACTGTTGGAGCCCAGAATGACAAACCGTGTCATCGACCAACAGATGTGTTTGTGAGGATGGTATATATGTAAAATTGAAGAGTTAAGAGGTGACTGAAAAACTTGGCCCATACTTTTGGAATTTCCATACAGACTACCATGATTGTGCAGACTACCACTAGGGTAACTGAGGCCTTTTGTTCATTCGCTTCAATTAACTGAAGGAGAATTTGCGGCCGGCACTAATACAGGGCTGGTTTCAGCTTTTGTTCAGTTTTGCTCACAAATCTGTCACCAGCTGGACTCTGGTTCGATAAGCTTTGAATGTCTTGGGTTCCCCCCAGCGAAGCTCTTTCCAGATAATGGTCTTTACGATTCGGGACAAAACAGCCAGCCAGGGGGGTCCCTCATCAATCTCTGATCAGGACACATAAGAATCCGTCACAATCTGGCTGTTTTGCTTTAGCCTTCAAATACACACAATGCCCGACAAGCACAGCTTGATAACCACCACTCCAAAAACACACAACAACCTGCAAACACAGCTGCATATCTCACTACCTCATGAACACACAATACCCAACAAACGCAACTCCTTGTCCGCCATTACAAAAACAAATTATACTCTACAACCTATCCACTACTTCAAAAGCACACAATACCCTACAAACACAGTTTGCTATCCACTGCTCCAAAAACACTCAACAATCTACAAATGCAACTACCTATCATCTGCCCCCTTGCAAATAAATAAATTTTAGACACTTTTTCTGATGAGCAAATTTGACACTTATAATCTCTCAGGCAGATGCGACCTGTCTGGGTCTGGTAAGTAAAAATTCTGGGGATTTAATTCTTTAATTTGGCCTCTAGGGCTGCTAGCAAGCAGCAGCTTGTGTCTAATGTGAAAATGGGCAGTACTGGTGTGTCAAGACAGCTCAGTGCATTGTTTCAGCCATTCTGAACAACAGATGCCACTTTCAATCAGTAAAAGCCAAATTAGCCCAAGGGGAATAGTTGAGAAGATTTGATTTACCTAGCATTCTTTTGCTACCTTAGAATCCATGTGTTCTTTTTAAAAGCAAAACAAAAAAGTCAAACTTTCCCCAGGGCTCATTCTCTCTGTTCACTCCAGGAACTTACATTTCATTTGAACCCCAAATGGATGTGCTTGTCAATGAAACGGAGAGACACATCACTGGTGTGGAGCCACAGCATGATGAAGATTGAGTACTGAAAGTTCTTTTGGAAAGAATCTACAGTTAATGTCGATAAAACATCACAGAGGCCCTTTTGGTTTTTCCCCTGAATCATGCAGACGTGATATGGATGTCACTGTTATTTGTCCTGTTGATTTGTTTTTCAGGACCTGAATAGAATTCAATGCATTCTCAGTTTACACTCTATTGATGTTTTTAAATAGACCCTCAATTATGAAAGAGTTACACTTCAGAAATAATGTAAATAGAAAAAAAAGGAAGATTTGAAAAGTCCAGACAACAATATTAGAAACAGTACAACCTTGTGGACCAATAGTAACTACCACGGAGTGGGTTCAAGCCCTGGTCGTACAAGCCGGCAGTGGTGAGCAGCTTTGTCAGAGCAACGCACAATTGGCTTTGCGTTGCAGGGAAAACAAATTGGGAAGGGACAACCAGGATGGGATAAAAGTTGCTTTGTTTGTTGCTTCAAGCATCTCCTGTTGGCTAACTGGTCGTTCGTCAGTAAGATACTAAGCTTTCTCGTGTTCGGGTATCCTCCGCCCTCGCTCTGAACATGCAAATTTTCGACCTATGAGTGCAAAGAAGCAGTGGCTGACAGGCGCATGCTTCAGAGAAGAGCTGCGAACTGCCTCGATCTCCCGAAATTGGCAACATGGGGTCGCATACGAGCAGCCCTTGTACATAGCTCTTGAATTGAGCATTCCAGATTCGGGTGGGTGAAAAGATGGCAATTTAAAAAAGAAAAAAAAGAAACAGTACAACTACACATTATTTGAAGTTCCGATACATGCATTTAATTAAATAAATACGTTGTATAATAATTGCCCCAGAGTCCAAAAAAAGGCATCAACTATTTACTACTGTGTAAATCCCAACATCATTTACTAATACTCTAGCATTTGGGAACATCTACAGCGATGGACTAGTAAATTGAATTTTACCCCATCCCTCCATTATGTAGGTCTTCAGCTTTTAACTCCTACAGGGCCTCTGTTGCAGTATAGTTTGCTTAATTTGCTTAATTTTTTTTTTTTTAGCGTTCCCTTCTGGTCGTTGTGACTTGATCAGCTTGTCAGAGTCAAGTTGCGTTGCTCTGTCCGCTTATGTGTTAACTCACATAAGCAAGTCGCTCACTCTGCCTGCTTGAAATAAATACTGACATTTACTGGGCTGTATATTCCTTTTCAGTCTCTCTTGTTTACTGCATGAACATATTGCAAAGTGAGATATTTGGTGTCCCTTCGGTGTCGCTGTGCCTGGATGAGCTTATTAAAGTAAAGTTACGTTTCTTGAGTGCTTAGCTCACAAAGTAAGTGAGTCATTTTCTTGGCCTGATTGAATTATTTGAATTTTGCCCAGTTTTTCCCTTTTACCTATGGGGTCTTATGCGTAAACATATTGGCACAATGTACAATATATTAGTGTTTTCTTCTGGTCACTGGTCACTTCATCAGCACGTCAAAGTTTAGTTGCATTTTTGAGTGCTTAGCTACAGCCTGCTGTGGGATATCATGCTTAGTTAGCTCTCATAGTAAGCAAGTCCTTTATTCAGTCCATTTGAATTAATTAAGCACTAAAGTTTACCGGGGTTTTACTCTTTTAGATTTCTTTTGGTTAACATAACATGAGTGGCGAGAACAGGCCGTTCAGCCCAACTACGCTCGCCAGTCTCTTTTAACTATTGTGAATATATCACTTCAGATACTCAATGTCTCAATGGTATCTAGCTTTAAGTCAAGCCTGCTCTTGAAAATTGCTAAGGTTTCTGCCTCAACAATATGGTCAGGCAAGCTATTCCAGATCGAAATTGCTCTATGGGTAAAGAAATATTTCCAAATATCAGTGCTAAATTTACCCTTGGTCAACTTACATTTATGACCCCAAGCTCTACTAACAGAACTAGGCCGAAGGAATCCTACATAATTCACTTTGTTAATCCCTTTAATTTATTTTAAGACCTCAATCAGATCACCCCTGAATCTCCTTTTCCTAAGACTAAGGAGATTAAGGATCTTCAGCCTCTTCTCATAGCTTTCATCTTTTATACCCAGAATCAGCTTAGTTACTCTTCTCTAAACTTTTTCTAGAGCCTCTATATCTTTCTTAAAGTATGGTCCCCAGAACTGTACACAATACTCCAGATGTGGTCTGACATATGTGTTGTACAAGAGAAGTATCACCTCCTTGGATTTGTACTCAATACTTTTGGCAATGTATCCCAGCATCTGACTGGCTTTTTTAACTGCTACGGCACAATGACTAGAACCTGTGAGCGTTTAGTCAACAATGAATCCTAGATCTTTTTCAAGTGGAGCACATTCCAGTTTTAAACCTCCCATGAATTAATCTTGTCTAATGTTTTTATTACCTACATGTACAACTTTACATTTTGCTAAATTAAATTTCATTTGCCACATTTCTTCCCAACTCTGGATTCTATCCAAATCCTCCTGGATCACTTTAGTAGAGTCTAAACTATTTGCCAAACCTCCCAATGTAGTATCATCCACAAATGTAACTAATTTGCTCTCAATGTTTCTATCAAAGTCATTAATGTAGATGAGGAACAGCAGGGGTCCCAACATTGATCCTTGAGGGACGCCACTCCCCACCATACCTAGCTGAGATGAGATTCCACTGACCACCACTCTTTGTGGTAGTAGTCCCTGTTTGTGGCTAGCCAGCTAGATAGTTATTGTTTGCATTTTTGACTTGGAATCTGGGATTTAGTAAGCAGGGCAACAGTTACGTGAGTCGTCGATTTGGTTAGGTTGCAATTATTATAGAGTAAGGTTTACTGGAGTGCTCCGCTTACTCCCTCTAGTTTCACCTGGCCGTTGCAGGTGCTCAAGTCTCACTAGTTGGCTACCGTTAGCATTCGTGTACTAGTAACTTTTTCACACAGCTGAGAATTGTTGGCGCTCATTTGAGAACAGTATGAAGAAAAGCCAGTTTGTGATTATCGGGATTCTGAGCTTGGCTATGTGATATTGTTAGACTGTTAGACTATATTCATAGTACTGAGATTGTGTAAAATCAAGTCAGCTGGCTGAGTGCTTATTGCATATCAAGTTTGTATCTATTTGGCATTTTATTTTTGTTAACTGGAACTAAGCCCCAGCTAAAAGAGGCTTATCATACATTTACATATTCTCCCTGTGGTTTCTATTGTGGCTGCTGCTCAGGTCTTCTCAAATTTATAAATTGTGGTTGCGGCACTTCTGTCTACGCAGTAATAATTTTCTTTGCTACTAATAGTGTGACAGGTCAATGTGAAGGGGTCCAAAGCTGTGTGACGGTTGCAGAATGATCACACTTCTGGAAAGAGATTTCCAGGGTGAGTTTTTCTGCCTCTGGTGCCAGCTCATTGAGCATCTGGAGAGCAAGATCCATGGTCTTCAGAGCCAGTTGGCGGCACTTCATAGTTTGCCATTGGTAGAGTTCCCAGAGCAACTGAGTGGTATGTCGTTTAGAGAAATTGTGTGTATGCTGAAGCAGGGTTGTGGGGAGACCCCAGGGCAGGCAGGGAGAGAAACTTGGGCGACGGTAGGATGCCAGCGCAGGAAAGGGCGTGCACACTGTACAGCAACAGCTTCCCCAGAGGTTGAGGTGTCCAATCAATTCCAGCCTTTGCAGGAACTCGACTTGGCCCCTGACCCCGGGAGTGGAGGGATTGATGAGCATCAGGGCACCCTGTTGGCCTCTTCCCCTCAGAAAAGAGAGTTAGTGATAGTGGGGGGCTCAATTATTAGAGCAATAGGCAGTTTAGTCTGTTCGCGCGACAAGGAGTCTCGTACGGTGTGTTGCCTGCCTGGTGCCCAGGTAGGAGACCTCCTGGAGCGCGCGGACAAGCTCCTGGCCAGAGCGGGGAAAATCCAGTGGTCATGGTCCATGTTGGGACAAATGACATAGGTAAGGGTAGGTTTGAGGTTCTGCAAGGCAAATTTTTGGAATTAGCTGAAAAGCTTAGGAGCAGATCCTCCACGGTAGTGTTCTCCGGGATTCTACCGGTACCACGTGCAAGCAGAATTTCATCTGGAGGTTAAACAGGTGGCACCGAACCTGGTGTAGGAAAGAGGGGTACAGGTTTATGGGGCACTGGAACTTCCTCTGGGACAGGGGTGACCTGTTCAAGCCGGACAGGCAACACCTGAACCGAAGTGGTACCTTTACATTAGGTCAGCGTATGCTAATGGTTGCATAGGGTCATTTAAACTAGGGACTTGGGGGGCAGGGAGGTTAGTGAGTGTTACACAGAGGGAAAGGCAGACTTTCCTGATAGAAGCTGACCGTTACAGGCACTATTGATGATATATTTTTAAAGCAACAAAGTGTAGTGAGGGGCATGGAGCAGCGGGCACATGGGAATTCGAAGGCGAAGAGCGTATGTGATAACCTGAAATGTTTTTATTTAAATGCTAGAAGCATAAAAAATATATTCTTGGAACATGAGGCTGTTATGATTAGTGAAGGCTATAAACATAGATAGGGATTACAGAGACATGGCTTAGTGAAGAGGATGGAGATGAATATAATGTAGAACCTTAGTCCTCAAATCACACCCTACGAGGTCCGAGGACTGCTGGTTTCCACCCCTCTTTTACCTGGGAGTCAGATGTTAACACAGTCTGACCAATCATAGGCACAAACTGTTCATTTACTTGCCTGGGATAACAGAAAACCTGGGCTGTGTTGGATTCGAGGTCCAGATTTAAGGATCCCTGATATAGAAGGTTATAAGCTCTTTAGGAAGGATAGATGTAATAGGCAAGGAGGGGGCGTGGCAATCTATGTGAACGAAAACATAAATGTACAGGAAATTCCCGAAATTGAACATTCCTTGCCCGGTGAAGATATCTGGGTCAGGCTCATTGGCAAACACGAGACAGGTCTTTAGGAGTGTGTTTTCGACCGCCAGCTTTGGACAGTATTTTTAATCAAAGTCTCTTAAGGATAATAAGGCAAGCTTGTAGAAGAGGAGGGGATATTATTCTGGGAGACTTCAATTATCCTGGTATCGATTGGGAAATGGACAGAGTGAAGGGTAGGAAGAATTTCGAGATGTTGAACAACAATTTTTTTGGTGCAGTATGTTAATCATCCTACAAGAGAGAAAGCAATTTTAGATTTAGTGCTCAGTAATGACCCTGATAGAATTAGCAATGTAGAGGTAATTAGACCTATCATTTAAGTCCGCATAATTCCACCAAAGATAAATCAATCATTTCAGTCAGCATGATCTCAGCACTGATAAATCCATAATTTCATTCAGTATATTGCCGCAGAAAGATTTATCATTTCATTCAGAATGATTAAATCACGATGAATAAAAAGTTGGATTAATCGGAGTCAAAATCAAAGTTAAATCTACAACCCCAATTCAGAAATAGTTGGAACAAAGTGTAAATTGTGAATAAAATCAAAATGCAATGACTTTCAAATCACACCAGCCAGTAATTTATTCACAATAGAACAGAAATAACGTAGCAAATGTTGAAACTGAGAAATTTTACAATTTTATCCACAAAATGAGCTCATGTCAAATTTGATGACTGCTACAGGTCTCAAAAAAGTTGGGACAGGGGCCTGTTTACCATGGTGTAGCATCCCCTCTTCTTTTTAACACAGAGTGGAGGCGTCTGGGCATTGAGGAGACAAGTTTCTTGAGTTTATCCCTTGGAATTTGATCCCACTGTTGTTTAATACAGGCTTCCAGCTGCTGGAGAGTTTTGTGTCTCCTTTGACTGACTTTTTGCTTAATTATATACCAAATATTCTCAATCGGTGAAGGATCAGGACTGCAGGCAGGCCAGTTCAGCACACGGACTCTTCTACTACGAAGCCATGCTGTTGTAATAGCTGCAGTATGCGGTTTTGCATTGTCCTGCTGAATTTCACAAGGCCTTCCCTGGAATAGATGTCGTCTGGAGGGGAGCATGTTGCTCTAAAACCTTTATATACCTTTCTGCATTCATGGTGCTTTTTAAAACATGCAAGTGTCCCACACCATATGCACTAATGCATCCCCATACCAGAGATGCTGGCTTTTGAACTGAGCACTGATAACAGGAGGGGTGGTCTTTCTCCTCTTTAGCCCGGAGGACACAACGCCCATGATTTCCAACAAGAATGTCAAATTTGGACTTGTCTGATCACAGGACACTTTGCCACTTTGCTAAAGTCCATTTTAAATGAGCCTTGGCCCACAGGACACGGCGGCGCTTCTGGATCATGCTCAACAATGGCTTCCTTTTAGCATGATAGAGTTTAAGGTGGCATCTGTGAATGGCACGACGAACTGTGTTTACAGACAGTGGTTTCTTGAAGTATTCCTGGGCCCATTTAGTAATGTAAATGACAGAATCATGCCGGTGAGTGATGCAGTGGCGTCTGAGGGCCTGAAGATCACAGGCATCCAGTAAAGGTCTTCAGCCTTGTCCCATATGCACAGAGATTTTTCCAGTTTCTCTGAATCTTTTGATGATGTTACACGCTGTCGATGATGAGACCTTCAAAGCCTTTGCAATTTGACGTTGAGGAACATTGTTTCTGAAGTATTCCACAATTTTTTTACACAAGCCTTCACAGGTTGGAGACCCTCTGGCCATCTTCACTTCTGAGAGACTCAGCCTCTCTAAGACATCCCTTTTATAGCCAATCTTGTTTCACACCTGATGCCAGTTAACTTCATTACTTGCTAAATATTCCTTCAGCTAATTCTCTTTTGTATTAATTGCTTTTTGAACCCTTTTTTGCCTGTGTCCCAACTTTTTTGAGACCTGTTGCAGCCAGAAAATTTGAAATAAGCTAATTTTGCGGATAAAATGTAAAGTGTCTCAATTTCAAAATTTAAAATGTTATTCATGTTCTATTGTAACTAACATTTTGGCTCATGTGATCTGAAAGTCATTGCATTTTGATTTTATTCATAATTTACTCTTCGTCCCAACTATTTTGGAATTTGGGTTGTATCATTTCACTTATAATGATCGCACCACAGCTACATCTATCATTTCATTCAGCAAGATGCCACCAAAGTTAAATCTATCATTTTCTTCATCATGATCTCACCACAGATAAATCTATAATTACACTCATCACAGTTTCACTACAGATAAATCAGTCATTTCATTAATCAAGATCTCACCACAAACAGAACTACCATTTCATTCAGCATCATGCAACCACAGATAAATCTATAGTTTGTCAGAATGACCTCACTGCAGATAAATCTATCATTTCATTTGCCATGATCTCACCACAAACAGAACTACCATTTCATTCAGCATAATGTCACCATAGATAAATCTATATTTTCAGTCAGCACGATCTTGCAACAGATTAATGTACCATTCCATTCAGCGTGATCTCACCACAGATAAATCTGTCATTTCATTCAGAACTAAAATGTCAAGTTTGTAAGCAAATGGCAGTACAAAGCCAAACTTTTATCATTGACACAATGCTAACATTTCAAACATCCCAATCCCCAACTGTCTATGACCAATGTTTCAATAGCTTTGAGAAAGAAAAGCAATGCCAATCCGCAAAAAAGTTGAGGCTTTGTAAATTCAAATGTGACCCATTCCTGAGACCAACAGCCCAACCTCCTGCTGTCTATGACATATAAATCAATAGTTTCAAAGGACAAAAGCAAAGCCAATCAGGAGAGTGGAACAAAAAATGTCCATTCTGGTAATATATGGCATGGAGTGATTAAAAGATAGCCACGCAAAATATGATTAAAAAATACCCACTAGACAGCCTTGTTGATGTCCTGTCATTTCAGTAATAATGAGTAGAAAAGTAAGCAGAGCTTACTAATCCCCTTGACGTCCCCAATCATGCTTTTTCTGTTGGTGATTATAGAAATGATAACATTGCGAAAATCAATTTTGACAAAAATAAAAACACATCTATGACACTTAGCAATGCACTGCTCCATATTTTAGAAACTGTGTGGAAAATTGAAAAGAATCCATTGAATAATATTTGAGATATCAATCAGACAAATTGACATTAAAGCCACTTGAAAATTTCTAAGTCCAAAAACAGGAAAATGGCAATATTTTTGTGGGAAATCATCCCATATGGCCGACACTTAGCACTGTACCTCTCTCCCTGTGGTAGAGAATATGTGTGCCAAATCTGAAAAGAATCCAATGTATAATATTTGCGATATCGATCGGACAAATAATGTCTTCGGACGGAATGACGGACGGACGGACGGACGGAATTCTTGGTATATAACTATATACTCCCGACATTTCGTCGTCAGGGGTATAATAAGTGTAAAATTTATCTCACCGTTATCTATAACTATATATCTATATAACACTTAATAATCCTTGTCATTGACACAAAACCATGAAAAGTAACTAATGCAAAAGATTTAAAACCACATGGCTAATGAAGGAAGTAAGAGTCAACCAAAAATAATGCCATCCCGTACCATATCACCAAAATTATAAGGGCTGCCCTTGATGTCACTACTAACCCACAAAACAAAAACGAGAAGTATAGAGCAAAAACTGGACCATGTAGAGTGAGAACAAGCTGTATATGTTACAGGCAAACTGTGTAACTGAAATGCCTGGAATTTTGAATCAGTCATTCAGTGAAATTCCCGAATTGAAACCCATTTCACAAAATGCCTGATCACACAGTCAGCCTGTAACATACATAAGTCATGTGTAGGGATATGCAAATTTCTATTCCAGACTTTGGGGCTTTGACAACCTAACCCCCAACAACCCAAACCCAAACTCTCTGCAACAAGCTGTTGAATTGTTTCATTGAAAGATGAAATATTGACGAACAAGGAAAGGATGTGGGGCTTAATCATTTCAAATGTGATTCTTTCCTGAGGGCAAAAATCCAATCCCCAACTCATTATGGCAAGTGGTTCAAAAGTTATAAATGATGACAGATTGTCCATTTGGGTGATATGCAGGATGGAGGGATGGAAGAAGGAGAGGAATGCTCTGTGCATCTGTGTTTGAGTGTGACTGGGACTGAGACAGAGACATGTATAGTTTGGGAAAATTGTAAGTTTGATGCAAGTTTAAAGGCTTTAGCTAGACAGTCGCAAGACTTGGAAAATGAATGGAGTTTTATGGAGGATGAAAAAAGAAAAGAGAGGGGGTTAGCTGTGCAGAAACATCACTGTCCAGCCTGTGGTTCAGTCGAAAAGGTGCTTAGAAAATTTAGAGGTTCTAGCTCTTAAATTTTGGGAGTACAAGGGAAATTTTGAGAATTAAATGAAGTCAAACGAGCAAGAAAAGAGGAGATGAACATGGAGACTGACTCAGGAGATCATCGTGGAAACTTGTTAATCGCAATTCTGACCCAACATAAAGTTACAGAACAAGTTTGATGTTTCTAGCTGTGAAATTGTATGAGTATAAGCAGTTTTAACTAGACGTATGTCGATGGCGTGCTATCGCAAATCTCCGCGCTCTGCAACGAATGTTATGTGAGTAGTAGTAATGTGTCAGAGGGCAATTCACTGAACAAATCCTAGCTCAATGCATTAGGTACACTCCATCTGCAGTGGGTAGGTTAACTCCATCTACCCACTGCATGCTTTTGTACTCTTTCATAATAATGGCCACTAGTTCACATGATCACAACCATCCAATCAGAGCACTCATCTTGCTTTAAGCTGAGAATCTATAACATCGTTTGTCATTGGCTCCGGGCGACCCACGTGATGTTACACATCGTCTTCCACGTGCAAACGTATTTCCTAATCTTATATAGCACTGACATACCACACACAAGCATGAAAGCCCTTTGGCACAACGGTATACCCTTTTTTTGGGAGTATTTTCTGCCATGATCATCGCGGATTGTTCACCGTTTGCATGTTGTTTCCGCTATTCCGTCTGCTGCTGGCGACGCATTTGTAAGCTCGGCGCTGATTGGTCCTCAGTCGTCGTCAACTTGCGGTTGCCACCTGGTGGCCATTATTATGAAAGAGTACGAAAGCGTGCAGTGGGTAGACAGAGTTAACCTACCCACTGCAGATGGAATGTATGCATTAGGGAGATATGGCCATTTTTCTTTTTTCACAAAAAGCCCCTAGTGGCCAAAATATGAATCACAGGATGGCAATTTTTGGCATGCAAGTTGCTATCACTAAGATACATGTCCATACCGATTTGCAGCCTTCTATGTTGAGTAATAACAAAACATGCCATCCTTTTCAACTATTGGTACACCTGACACCATTTGACATAGAAAACAGTCAAAATTGAGTCAAATCAAAAACCCGTGTGGTATGTGATGAAGGGTCATCCCACGCACCTCCCATAAAAATCTGAGCGTCCTAGTTCAATGCATAAGGAACTTATGGCCATTTTTCAATTTTCACAAAAAGCCCCCTGGTGGCCAGAAGAGGAAATGAATTTAAATTCTAAAAGCGTTGTGCAGCCCTCTGGGTCAGTACCTGACACACAACAAAGTTTCAGGTTGATTGGTGTAACGGCCTAGGAGGAGTTACTCTTTCGGTTGGACAGATGGACAGACGTTGAACTGTATTACAAGCTCTCCTCGCTTTTCGGAAGCGCAGAGATAGTAATAAATGGCTATTTATAAGTCTAAGGGTAAAAGGGATTGAAATCAAGTAAAGGAAAGCAGAGAAGTGAGCTCTCTATTCAAAGAGCACTTGCAACTTGACTAGCAATATCCTACAGGGGCCCTCCAATTTCAGAACTTGTCGCTTCAAAGCTGTAGGAGGAGCTGCTTTAGCGAATTTGGCACTGAAGAAGAAGAAAATTGTGAGGTGGGCTTCGTCAAGCAGACGTACTGATCTGACAACAGATGAACCTGTAATTTAATGCTGAATGACCTGATCACCGACAATTCTAATTTCTTTCGGTATGGTCTGACCGCAAATAAATGTGTAATTGCACTCAGCATTGTGAGAGCACAGAAAAACCTGTCATTCCAATCAGCAGGACCTCACTGCAGATCAGATCAATCCGTCATTCCTGCCCGCATGATCTGACCTCAGATAAATCCAATTGTTCCATCAGAATGGTCTGTCGATGGGCAGATGCACAATTTCAGAATTATATAGATTATTAGCAGAGCTGGGAGAGCGGCTGTGTACTTCTGTGCTCCAGCCCTGCCGACGACTCCATCCAGTGGCACCGACTCAATGAGCCCATTATCCTCTCAAAGGGATGTATAGGAATTTAAGCAAAACCACTTTGGACTGGAAAGCCTCCTCAATATCACAGCGCATAATCTCTTCACATCGCTACAATGACAATATGGCCCTTTGTGCTGATTCAAAATGCTAAGCTGCTGGCAATTTACATGCATGACGAGCAAACTGTGAATTAGGTTTCCAGCATTGCGTGCCAAACCAATGAGAACATTCCACATCACCAGTCTAACCAGTGAAACTGTATTACCAACTGCCTTAACTAATAACGCCAGCATGTTTCATTCCAAACATCCGTCAATATCAGCATGCAGAGCCAATCTGGAACAACATAAAATTTCACCCTTTTTCCCTCAAAACTTCATGATTTTTTCAGAGCCAACTGCAGAAGACCAGGAAAAGATTGTTGTATCGTGTTTTTATTGCCCGTAAGTCCCATTTTTAAGGGGGACACAAAAGGGAGTTGTGCTGTACAGTCAGAGCTGCACACTCACTGGGACATGAGAATGTTCTGTGTGTCCCACCCAGTGTCCACCACTTGGCTCCTTCTGCAAGTTCCCTTACGCTATAGAGGCTGTGTTTCTCCTGCAACTCTCTCTCACGCTATAGAGTGTTTCTCCTGCAACTCTCTCTCACACTATAGAGAGTGTTTCTTCTGCAGCTCTCTCTTACACAACAGAGAGTGTTTCTCCTGCAAGTCTCTCTCACACTATAGAGACTGTTTCTCCTGCAGCTCTCTCTCACACTATAGAGAGTGTTTCTCCTGCAACTCTCTCTCACACTATAGAGAGTGTTTCTCCTGCAACTCTCTCACACTACAGAGAGTGTTTCTCCTGCAGCTCTCTCTTACACTACAGAGAGTGTTTCTCCTGCAGCTCTCTCACATACGACAGAGAGTGTTTCTCCTGCAGCTCTCTCTCACACTACAGAGAGTGTTTCTCCTGCAGCTCTCTCACGCTATAGAGAGTGTTTCTCCTGCAGCTCTCTCTCACACTACAGAGAGTGTTTCTCCTGCAGCTCTCTCACGCTATAGAGAGTGTTTCTCCTGCAGCTCTCTCTTACACTACAGAGAGTGTTTCTCCTGCAGCTCTCTCACGCTATAGAGACTGCAGGTCTCTCTCACACTATAGAGACCATATTTCTACAGCAGCTCTCTCTCTCTCATACTATGGAGACTCTCTCGCACTATAGCAGTGATGTATAGCAGTGGGTCCCTGGGAAATTCAATGGGTCCCCAATGAAAAGATTATTTTTTTTATTCTTTATTTCTTACATTGTAGTGTTAAACTCCTTTGGTGGTGGTATGATATGATGTGGTTATAATTCATTCATCTTCTATACCCGCTTATTCCTCACTGGGGTCGCAGGGCGAGCTGGAGCCTATCCCAGCTGACTACGGGCAAAGGCAGGGACCCACCCTGAATAGGTTGCCAATCCATCGCTGGGTGCACAGACCATTCACAGACCATTCACTCTCACACTCATACCTATGGGCAATTTAGTGTCTCCAATTAACCTGATATGCATGTCTTTGGACTGTGGGAGGAAACCCACGCGAACACGGGGAGAACATGCAAAATCCACACAGAAAGGCCCCAGGCCAGATTTGAACCCACAACCTTCTTGCTGTGAGGCAGAAAGAAAAGGAAAAGTTGGTTATCCGTTAAAATTCCCTTAAGGAGCCCATGGGCGTGCATAAAATCTGGGTTTGCTGTAGATATAAGCCAGCAGAGGTTATTGCAGTGATGGCTGACTTCCAACCTCTAATCTAACCAACGAACCTAGGATCCGGACATGGTGTTAAACCCGGGAACATTAATGTGGCAACGGTGGTTGTCTGTTCGGAATTCGAGGTATAATCAACTTCATGTTTTCCCTAGAGTCTGAGTAACTGGTTTACAGCTCTCAATCACACTACAGAGACTGTGTTTCTCCGGCAGCTCTCAGTCACACTAGAGAGACTGTGTTTCTCCTGCAGCTCTCAATCACACTACAGAGACTGTGTTTCTTCTGCAGCTCTCTCTCACACTACAGAGACTGTGTTTCTCCTGCAGCTCTCAATCACACTACAGAGACTGTGTTTCTCCAGCAGCTCTCAATCACACTACAGAGACTGTGTTTCTCCTGCAGCTCTCAAACACACTACAGAGACTGTTTCTCCTGCAGCTCTCAATCACACGACAGAGACTGTGTTTCTCCAGCAGCTCTCAATCACACTACAGAGACTGTGTTTCTCCAGCAGCTCTCAAACACACTACAGAGACTGTTTCTCCTGCAGCTCTCAATCACACGACAGAGACTGTGTTTCTCCAGCAGCTCTCAATCACACTACAGAGACTGTGTTTCTCCAGCAGCTCTCAATCGCACTACAGAGACTGTGTTTCTCCTGCAGCTCTCAATCACACTACAGAGACTGTGTTTCTCCTGCAGCTCTCTCTCACACTACAGAGACTGTGTTTCTCCAGCAGCTCTCTCTGACACTACAGAGACCATGTATCTCCAGCAGCTCTCAGTCAGACTACAGAGACTGTGTTTCTCCTGCAGCTCTCTCTCACACCACAGAGACTGTGTTTCTCCTGCAGCTCTCTCTCACACTACAGAGACTGTGTTTCTCCTGCAGCTCTCAATCACACTACAGAGACTGTGTTTCTCCTGCAGCTCTCTATCACACTACAGAGACTGTGTTTCTCCTGCACCTCTCTAGTGGTGTAGAGACTGTTTTGCATACAGCTCTCTATCACATTACAGAGACCTTGTTACTCCTGCAGCTCTCTCTCACTCTACAGAGACTGTGTTTCTCCTGCTGCTCTCTCTCACACTACAGAGACTGTGTTTCTCCTGCAGCTCTCAATCACACTACAGAGACTGTGTTTCTCCAGCAGCTCTCAAACACACTACAGAGACTGTTTCTCCTGCAGCTCTCAATCACACGACAGAGACTGTGTTTCTCCAGCAGCTCTCAATCACACAACAGAGACTGTGTTTCTCCTGCAGCTCTCAGTCACATTACAGAGACTGTGTTTCTCCTGCAGCTCTCAATCACACTACAGAGACTGTGTTTCTCCAGCAGCTCTCAATCACACTACAGAGACTGTGTTTCTCCTGCAGCTCTCAAACACACTACAGAGACTGTTTCTCCTGCAGCTCTCAATCACACGACAGAGACTGTGTTTCTCCAGCAGCTCTCAATCACACTACAGAGACTGTGTTTCTCCAGCAGCTCTCAAACACACTACAGAGACTGTTTCTCCTGCAGCTCTCAATCACACGACAGAGACTGTGTTTCTCCAGCAGCTCTCAATCACACTACAGAGACTGTGTTTCTCCAGCAGCTCTCAATCGCACTACAGAGACTGTGTTTCTCCTGCAGCTCTCAATCACACTACAGAGACTGTGTTTCTCCTGCAGCTCTCTCTCACACTACAGAGACTGTGTTTCTCCAGCAGCTCTCTCTGACACTACAGAGACCATGTATCTCCAGCAGCTCTCAGTCAGACTACAGAGACTGTGTTTCTCCTGCAGCTCTCTCTCACACCACAGAGACTGTGTTTCTCCTGCAGCTCTCTCTCACACTACAGAGACTGTGTTTCTCCTGCAGCTCTCAATCACACTACAGAGACTGTGTTTCTCCTGCAGCTCTCTATCACACTACAGAGACTGTGTTTCTCCTGCACCTCTCTAGTGGTGTAGAGACTGTTTTGCATACAGCTCTCTATCACATTACAGAGACCTTGTTACTCCTGCAGCTCTCTCTCACTCTACAGAGACTGTGTTTCTCCTGCTGCTCTCTCTCACACTACAGAGACTGTGTTTCTCCTGCAGCTCTCAATCACACTACAGAGACTGTGTTTCTCCAGCAGCTCTCAAACACACTACAGAGACTGTTTCTCCTGCAGCTCTCAATCACACTACAGAGACTGTGTTTCTCCAGCAGCTCTCAATCACACTACAGAGACTGTGTTTCTCCAGCAGCTCTCAATCGCACTACAGAGACTGTGTTTCTCCTGCAGCTCTCAATCACACTACAGAGACTGTGTTTCTCCTGCAGCTCTCTCTCACACTACAGAGACTGTGTTTCTCCAGCAGCTCTCTCTGACACTACAGAGACCATGTATCTCCAGCAGCTCTCAGTCAGACTACAGAGACTGTGTTTCTCCTGCAGCTCTCTCTCACACCACAGAGACTGTGTTTCTCCTGCAGCTCTCTCTCACACTACAGAGACTGTGTTTCTCCTGCAGCTCTCAATCACACTACAGAGACTGTGTTTCTCCTGCAGCTCTCTATCACACTACAGAGACTGTGTTTCTCCTGCTCCTCTCTAGTGGTGTAGAGACTGTTTTGCATACAGCTCTCTATCACATTACAGAGACCCTGTTACTCCTGCAGCTCTCTCTCACACTACAGAGACTGTGTTTCTCCTGCAGCTCTCTCTCACACTACAGAGACTGTGTTTCTCCTGCAGCTCTCAATCACACTACAGAGACTGTGTTTCTCCTGCAGCTCTCTATCACACTACAGAGACTGTGTTTCTCCTGCACCTCTCTCGTGGTGTAGAGACTGTTTTGCATACAGTTCTCTATCACATTACAGAGACCTTGTTACTCCTGCAGCTCTCTCTCACACTACAGAGACTGTGTTTCTCCTGCTGCTCTCAATCACACTACAGAGACTGTGTTTCTCCTGCAGCTCTCAATCACACTACAGAGACTGTGTTTCTCCAGCAGCTCTCAATCACACTACAGAGACTGTGTTTCTCCAGCAGCTCTCTCTTACACTACAGAGACTGTGTTTCTCCTGCAGCTCTCAATCACACTACAGAGACTGTGTTTCTCGTGCAGCTCTCAATCACACTACAGAGACTGTGTTTCTCCTGCAGCTCTCAATCACACTACAGAGACTGTGTTTCTCCTGCAGCTTTCAATCACACTACAGAGACTGTGTTTCTCCTGCAACTCTCAATCACACTACAGAGACTGTGTTTCTCCTGCAGCTCTCAGTCACACTACAGAGACTGTGTTTCTCCTGCAGCTCTCAATCACACTACAGAGACTGTGTTTCTCCAGCAGCTCTCTCTTACACTACAGAGACTGTGTTTCTCCTGCAGCTCTCAATCACACTACAGAGACTGTGTTTCTCCTGCAGCTCTCAATCACACAACAGAGACTGTGTTTCTCCTGCAGCTCTCAATCACACAACAGAGACTGTGTTTCTCCTGCAGCTCTCAGTCACATTACAGAGACTGTGTTTCTCCTGCAGCTCTCAATCACACTACAGAGACTGTGTTTCTCCTGCAGCTTTCAATCACACTACAGAGACTGTGTTTCTCCTGCAGCTCTCAATCACACTACAGAGACTGTGTTTCTCCTGCAGCTCTCAATCACACTACAGAGACTGTGTTTCTCCTGCAGCTCTCAATCACACTACAGAGACTGTGTTTCTCCTGCAGCTCTCAATCACACTACAGAGACTGTGTTTCTCCTGCAGCTTTCAATCACACTACAGAGACTGTGTTTCTCCTGCAGCTCTCAATCACACTACAGAGACTGTGTTTCTCCTGCAGCTCTCAATCACACTACAGAGACTGTGTTTCTCCTGCAGCTCTCAATCACACTACAGAGACTGTGTTTCTCCTGCAGCTTTCAATCACACAACAGAGACTGTGTTTCTCCTGCAGCTCTCAATCACACTACAGAGACTGTGTTTCTCCTGCAGCTCTCAATCACACTACAGAGACTGTGTTTCTCCTGCAGCTCTCAATCACACTACAGAGACTGTGTTTCTCCTGCAGCTTTCAATCACACTACAGAGACTGTGTTTCTCCAGCAGCTCTTAATCGCACTACAGAGACTGTGTTTCTCCTGCAGCTCTCAATCACACTACAGAGACTGTGTTTCTCCTGCAGCTCTCAATCACACTACAGAGACTGTGTTTCTCCTGCAGCTTTCAATCACACTACAGAGACTGTGTTTCTCCTGCAGCTCTCAATCACACTACAGAGACTGTGTTTCTCCTGCAGCTCTCAATCACACTACAGAGACTGTGTTTCTCCTGCAGCTCTCAAACACACTACAGAGACTGTGTTTCTCCTGCAGCTCTCTCTCACACTACAGAGACTGTGTTTCTCCTGCTGCTCTCAATCACACTACAGAGACTGTGTTTCTCCTGCTGCTCTCAATCACACTACAGAGACCATGTTTCTCCTGCAGCTCTCTCAATCACACTATAGAGGCTGAGTTACTCCTGCAGCTCTCTTTCACACTATAAAGACTGTGTCTGTCCTACGGCTCTCTCTCATTAAAGAGACCGCATTAAAGAGACCGTGTCTCTCCAGCAGCTATTTCTCATACTATAAAGAAAGTGTTTCTTCTGAAGCTCTGCTCCACGATAGAGACCGCATTTCTCCTACAGTCCTTCTCTCACTGCAAGCCACATCCCACTGCGGTCATTAACTCCTCTTAGTCCATTCATCAACCATCATTTGTTCCAACATGACGGCTCCTGCTATCTCCAAACACAAAGCCGCAATAGTGCCCCAATATAAGCTGTCATGTGGGAACAATAGGCCTGACCATCCTCTTCCCAGAGCCTCCTTCAGGACCTGACAGCATCTCTCGTCTCTGTTCACTGGGCTCACATGGTGGATTCTTGCGCTTAACCCCTGTCAACTCCAAGCCACTCACGGGACAAATTGATTACCCTCGCCAAATTAGACAGCATCCAATAAACTGTCTCCTTGAATTCTGACTGAATAGGTAAAACGTGAAGAGAAACAAATTCTTGATTCATGCAGGCTGTTATTTTCACTTTCTGTGCCCTGAATTTGCAAGAAGCAGGTGTTCTTTCCCAACACAAGTCACAAAACTGAAGTTCTCTCCCATTATGTTTCCAGAATGTCTGACGTAGCTTAGTGCAAAGTTTTCTCACCCCAAACAGTCCAGAGACAGACATAAAAAATGGCATAAACACACAAAAGGCCAAAAAGTAACCCAGCTTAATTCTGCACTTCATAAAATAAAAACCAAAACATAAAATGATACTTGACATAGATTGGGAATCAGGTTCAATCACTGCTCGTAGTGTTTTCTACAGCTATTCGCCAAACGTACGTACGTTCGCTCTGTCAGCTCCAATCCCAGCCCTCTGAATGGACTTCTTCACCTCCGCAGTAAACATCGCAAATTCGGCTTTGGCAGTCTTCATTAGGGTCACCACATTGAGCGCGGCGTACGCTAGTTTAGCTTCCGCGTCAAATTTGTCCCCTCTTCGCCACGAGCCGTTCCCTGTGAGATAGCACACCAGTATGAGTGTAATAAAAACCATTTAAGTTAAAAAATTAAGCACAAGATGAGCCCGCAGGGGTTCAGTCATAGATTCTGTTTGAAGAGGGTTGACAATGTAAAACATTTAATATCTTGTTTTTGCAGTCTTTACAATGTAATTCGTTTCAAAGATGATTTACAACTCACTGCTTTCTGTATAACCCCTAAAATACCAATGTTTTACTTAAGTTTCCCCCTAAGTAAGCTGACAGTCAGGAAAAGCATTTTTTCGTATTGTAGGACTATGTGTCACACACATATTCTGTATCTGCTGGTTGCAGTGCTTCACTGAGGCTACATCACACTTAAATTGACAGAAATATTCAAACCCAGGATGGCATGTTTTCATGGCTGCGCATTACATTCAACAGAAAATATGTAGCTCTTATACATTATTTTACACACATCGCCCTGTAAGGCAGCAGGACATTGTTGGGATCACTGGAATCTCAGGACCTCCTCTAGAATTTTAAATAGGCCTGAAGTTCTTGTTAGTTTTAATGATGGAACATTAACTATTTTCAGCGTGACAGGGATTTTCAGCAAATATGTGTGCAAGTTCTAGAGCCCCTGAATTCATACTCAGCAAAATGACCAGGGTTTACTCACCTCCAGGTTACTTAAAGCAACTCTCAGACTCTGTTAGTTAAAAGTGCTTCATCAGTTTTTATTGTATCCCCCGAACGAAGGTCAGAGGATCCTATGGATTTGGCCTCGTCACGCGTCCGCAGGGATTTTCTTGTGAACGCTCTACAGCCCACATAAGTGCACCGATTCTTTTCAAATTTTGCAGGGACATGTATTATGGTAAGTTCACGACACCTATCGATTTTGGGTACTCTGGGACCATCTGGGCCCAACTGGGGGGCCCTTGGGGGATACATGTGCTCGGTTGCCAAGTGCTCTAGTTTTATTCAGATTTTTTTTCTGTGTCACACATGCTGTATCAGCCTTATTACTCCAGTTAATTATGGTTTTTCCAAAATGTTTTTTTTTTTTTTTGCTGCTAAAGTAGCAGTTACTTGGACTCGACAAGCACCACAAATCCCAAGAACGGAGGATTTGTCTCGGTCAGGGGCTCTGGCAGGATTGTTTCAGAAAAACGGTCCCTGAATTGGCCTCCTCAGGTGGTGTACAGTTTGAGGCAGAGAGGAACTTAGGACTTCGTTTATGTGGTCCTTTCCAAATCCATCATTTTGTTTTAAAATTAGGGGTGCACATCACTTTGATATAATAGAGGGCCGATTCAGGGCTTCACACAGGGCCGGAAACTTAGTCCACAGGTTATGGTGTGACTGATTCACACAGGGCCGGAAACTTAGTCCACAGGTTATGGTGGGACTGATTCACACAGGGCCAGAGACTTAGTCCACAGGTTATGGTGGGACTGATTCACACAGGGCCAGAGACTTAGTCCACAGGTTATGGTGTGACTGATTCACACAGGGCCAGAGACTTAGTCCACAGGTTATGGTGGGACTGATTCACACAGGGCCAGAGACTTAGTCCACAGGTTATGGTGGGACTGATTCACACAGGGCCAGAGACTTAGTCCACGGGTTATGGTGTGACTGATTCACACAGGGCCAGAGACTTAGTCCACAGGTTATGGTTGACTGATTCACACAGGGCCAGAGACTTAGTCCACAGGTTATGGTGTGACTGATTCACACAGGGCCAGAGACTTTGTCCACAGGTTATGGTGGGACTGATTCACACAGGGCCAGAGACTTAGTCCACAGGTTATGGTGGGACTGATTCACACAGGGCCAGAGACTTAGTCCACAGGTTATGGTGGGACTGATTCACACAGGGCCAGAGACTTAGTCCACAGGTTATGGTGTGACTGAATCACACAGGGCCCGAAACTTAGTCCACAGGTTACGGTGGGACTGATTCACACAGGGCCAGAGACTTAGTCCACAGGTTATGGTGAAACTGATTCACACAGGGACTCAGTCCACAGGTTATAGTGGGACTGATTCACACAGGGCCAGAGACTTAGTCCACAGGTTATGGTGGGACTGATTCACACAGGGCCAGAGACTTAGTCCACAGGTTATGGTGTGACTGATTCACACAGGGCCGGAAACTTAGTCCACAGGTTATGGTGGGACTGATTCACACAGGGCCAGAGACTTAGTCCACAGTTTATGGTGGGACTGATTCACACAGGGCCAGAGACTTAGTCCACAGGTTATGGTGGGACTGATTCACACAGGGCCAGAGACTTAGTCCACAGGTTATGGTGGGACTGATTCACACAGGACCGGAAACTTAGTCCACAGGTTATGGTGTGAGTCATTCACACAGGGCCAGAGACTTAGTCCACAGGTTATGGTGTGACTGATTCACACAGGGCCAGAGACTTAGTCCACAGGTTATGGTGTGACTGATTCACACAGGGCCAGAGACTTAGTCCACAGGTTATGGTGGGACTGATTCACACAGGGCCAGAGACTTAGTCCACAGGTTATGGTGGGACTGATTCACACAGGGCCAGAGACTTAGTCCACAGGTTATGGTGGGACTGATTCACACAGGGCCGGAAACTTAGTCCACAGGTTATGGTGTGAGTCATTCACACAGGGCCAGAGACTTAGTCCACAGGTTATGGTGTGACTGATTCACACAGGGCCAGAGACTTAGTCCACAGGTTATGATGGGACTGCCCAGTGCCCAGGCCTTAAATATTCATTAGCTTCATCATTCCATCAACCTACTGAGCCTATCAGTCAGCAGATCAGCAGTACCTGCACTCCATGGGGGATTTATCCTGCTGCGGACGACGGCAGACGCTCCTCAATTAAAAAACCTCTCTGTTCAGTCCAAACGCCAGAGACTTTCTGTCAAGACTTTATCATCACATATGTATCATCTGTTAATCTGTATAATCTGCGGCAGATAGTCGCCCTGACATCATTCACTTCTCTCTCCTGACTGAACTTGTCACACGAACAAACAGAGAGAAACGAACATGTGAGACTGATGGCAAAATGATTACAGCAGTGCGTAGCCTGTCAATCAAATTCATTTCTACAGACACTACCGGACCAAAATTTTATCCACCTTACCAAAAAAAAAAGCTTGTGAGATTTATGTTTCAGCAGCAAAACCTGAAAACAGCCATGATGACAGATGAAAATGGAACCTGGATATTTTGTCCGACCTTCAATGGAAGATACCAGAAATTAATTTTGTCTTTGAAAGTTTGTATTAATGACATGAAAACAAGTAAACATATACCGACATTAAATATCCATTCCCAATAGCTTCATTGTCCAGAACTTTATAGCTGACACTTTGATTAAAATAGTTCATTCCCCATCATTGAATCATAAAGGAAATTTCCAGCATCATTGGCAAAGACTTCTTTGTAGTTGGGAAAGTGCAGTCAGCTCCTGAGGCCAGACGATGGCGCTCTTAATGTCATGGAAATATAAATGAGGGAAAGAAAGACAAGAAGTTGAGACTGTTTATGACAATTTTTTATAGCAAAATAAAGGCCCAGGATGTGTTAAACTAAGGCGGCCTATTCAGTCACCCAGCAGGAACATCAGTAAAATACAGGGCCGGGCCTCCCTTTGCTGTCAGAACAGCCTCCATTGTTCACAGCATGGATTCCCCCAGCCGTTGGAAACATCACTCAGAGATTCTGATCTACGATGACATGATTTCATCACTCAATGCCAGCAAATTTGTCAGCGGCACATTCATGCTGCAAATGTCCCGTACTGGCACATCCGAAGGCGAGCTCTATTGGATTCAGATGTGGGGACTGGGGAGGCCATTGGAGTATTCTGAACTCATTGCCATGCTCATGAAATCAGTCATCGATCAACCACAGCATCAAAACCACCTGCCTAATATTTTTGTAGATCCCCAATGTGCCGCCAAAACAGCTCCATCAAACTGAAATCCACTTGAATTACTGAGCCCAGGGGAACCCATGGCTGAGGCAGAAAATACTTCTTCATGCGTGTGATCTCCGATACGTCACTGTCTTACTAATGTGTTATGGCCCCAATTTGTTATTACATTTATAACACAACAGCAACAGCAAGGGATGACAGACACAGTTTTAAAAACCTCAACACATTTAATTTAACAGACAAAGACAATAACAACTAACTAACAACTAATGAACCTAAAGACCAAGATTGATTAGGAAAAAAAAAAGAAATATTTACAGTCCCTTTTTGTGGGGTGGCTTGGTGATGTCCTGGATAATGAAAATGCTCCAACACAGGCAAAGAAATCCACAAAAGAAACGTCACAGGTCTTGAACAGAATGGCAGGTCTGGTCATCTTCTTGCAATTTCTCCTACTACTTTACTGTCTCAATTCTTTTCCTTATATACTCTTTTGCAGACCCCACCCACATTTAGACCTCTTTTTTTTAATTTTCTGAGACTTGCCCCAGACATGTCCAGGACATGTCTAAACATGACTGCAGTCTGAGCTTAACAAAAAAAAGGTAAATGCTGCCATCTAGTGGCCTATATTCACATTACACCTCCATTCCAAAAGGGAAAAATTTTGACTCATAAAGGCAAAATTTTTCTTTTCAATACAAAATGGTAAAGTGAACACTTGTCTATATATACATATCATACACATTCAAACACGGGATAAGCAATCAGCAATTACATTGTCTGTACCCTTCACATGCTTAATTTCCAAGTCAAACTCCTGTAAAATCAAACTCCAATTCAACAATCTCCGATTCTTGTTTTTCATCTTACTCAAAAACATTAACGGATTGTGGTCAGTGTACACAATCATTGGCTTTTGTCCTGTACAAACATAAACCTCAAAGTGTTGTAAAGAAAGGACCAGAGCCAACAGTTCCTTCTCTATTGTGGAATAGTTCCTTTGGTGGCGATTGAACTTCCTGGAGAAGTATGCCACGGGATGCTCAATGTCATCAGAGTCACTTCTCTGTAGGAGCACAGATCCACAAGCTTGGTCGCTAGCATCGACCGCGATGGAGAACGGTTTGTTGAAGTCAGGAGATTTGAGCACGGGGAAGTGACACAGCAGAGACTTCAGGTGATCGAAGGCTCTCTGGCATGCATCATCCCAGGTGAACTTTACGCCTTTCTTCAGTTGGTTAGTTAGACTGAGAGCAATCTCAGCAAAGTTCTTGCAGAACTTGCGGTAGTACCCGATCATTCCAAGGAAGCGGCGCAAAGCTTTTTTGTTGTCAGGAACTGGAAAGTCCATGATGGCTTGGACTTTAGCATTTATGGGTGCCACCTTACCCTGGCCTATGACGTAGCCAAGATAGGTGACAGTAGCACAACCAAAGTCACTCTTGCTCAGGTTAACAGTCAGGTTAGCCTGGGTCAGGCGCTGGAACAACGTCTCTACATCTTTTAGATGTTCTTCCCAGGAGTCACTCCATGTGATCAGGTCATCGATGTACGCACCCGTGTGTGGCAATCCGGCGATTGTAGACTATATCATCCTTTGGAACGTGGCTGGGGCATTTTTCATTCCAAAGGGTATCACTTCATACTGGTACAACCCAGATGGTGTGGCAAAAGCAGAGATGCTCTTGGCCCTCTCAGTTAAAGGCACACACCAATAACCCTTCAATAAATCAATCTTGGTCAGAAACTTTGCTTGCCCTACACTATCAATACAATCATCAATCCTAGGTATTGGAAACACATCAGTTCTAGTTATAGCATTGACTTTGCGATAATCTGTACAGAATCTAGTACTTCCATCAGGTTTTGGAACTAGCACACAGGGTGAACTCCAATCGGAGTTGGAGGGTCTGATAATATCATGTTTTAACATGTACTCAACCTCTTTCTCAGCAATCTTTCTCTTTTCAGGATTCATCCGGTATGGATGCTGTTTTATTGGTTTGGCATCACCAACATCTACATCATGAGAGGCTATAGTAACTCTCTTTGGAACATCAGGAAACAAATCCTCATATTTCTTGATCAACCTTTCAAACTGATCTCTCTGTGAGGGTTCTAAGTGCTGGAGTTTTACATCAAGATTTTGCAACACTTCAGTGTTTGACAATTTACATGAAAGAACTTCAGCTTTAATTCTTGGTTCATCATCTTGAAACTCCCCCTCATCTTCACACGTTTCGACCATTGGAGAATCTGAAGTGACAGCTGCAACCCTAGCATTTCTGTCATGATAAGGCTTTAGCATGTTTATATGACACAATTGTTTTGGTTTTCTCCTATCTGGAGTCTTCACAATGTAATTGAGATCATTGAGTTTTGTCAGAATTTCATAAGGACCATGAAATCTAGCCTGCAATGGATTGGACTGCAAGGGAAACAACACAAGGACCCTGTCTCCTGGTTTAAACTCACGGCTTCTAGCCTTATGATCATACCAAGTTTTCATTTTTCCCTGACTTGATTTCAAGTTCTCTTTGGCAAGGTCACAAGCTGCACGCAATTTTTCCTTGAACTTGCTAACATAGTCTAACAGACTGATATGCGGCTCTTTCTCTTGCCATTGTTCACTCAATAATAGCAAAGGTCCTCTCACTTCATGACCAAACACTAGCTCAAATGGACTGAATCCAGTAGACTCCTGCACTGCTTCTCTAGCTGCAAACAACAGCAAATGAACCCCTTCATCCCAGTCTTTCTCATGGTCATAACAATAAGTCCTCATCATTGTCTTGAGAGTGGAATGAAACCGCTCTAAGGCACCCTGACTTTTTGGATGATAGGCACGAGAAAGAATCTGTTTTGGACCTAGTTCATACACAACCTGCTGAAACAATCCTGAAGTGAAATTGCTACCTTGGTCTGACTGAATTTCCCTGGGAAGACCAAACAACGTGAAGAACTTTATCAAAGCCTTCGAGATTGCAGTTGCCTTGATGTTACGTAGAGGTATGGCTTCGGGGAATCTGGTAGATGCACACATGATTGTCAACAAGTACTGATTTCCAGATCTAGTCTTGGGTAATGGACCAACGCAATCAACAATGACCCTAGAGAATGGCTCCCCAAATGCTGGGATAGGCTGCAATGGAGCTACAGGTGGGTCTAACTGGTGTTTTCCAACTACCTGACAAGTGTGACAGGTTTTGCAAAAGTTGGAAACGTCTTTTCGAAGCCCAGGCCAAAAGAAGTGTTTCATGATCTTATCAACAGTCTTGTTAACACCAAGATGACCTCCTAAAGGTAAACTATGAGCCATTGTTAAGATCTCATTCCTATAGACCTTCGGAACAACAATTTGCCTGACCACTGCCCAATCTGCATTGGCAGGGATATCAGGAGGGCGCCACTTCCGCATCAACACACCATCCTTGAGATAATACCCAACTGGAACTGCATCTATTTCTTTTTCAGGAAGGGCTCTCCTCTTTAGAACACCAATTTCAGGATCATTAGTTTGCTCCTCAATCAACCGCTTTCTGGACAGAGACAAGTCTCCAGACACATCAGAATCACCAGACCCATCCGGCTGGCTGAATAGAGAACTGATAAAAGTATCTGATAAGTCCTCAAACGGAGAAACCATAGTAGGCCAATCAGAGTCATGAGGCGAACCACCTGAGTCCTGACTATTCAATGTACTGGACGGCACCACTACATCTTCTTCTTTAGCCTTCTTGGCCATAGCACGAGTCACTGCGCAAGAAGGATACAGAGATGGGTCCTCATCCCCATCTTCAGTGCTCGGCTGTGAAGTAAGATGTACAGGGGGAACTACTTTGCCCCCAGCCAGGTCATTGCCTAGCAACAGAGAAACACCCTTTATAGGTAGACTTGACATAAGTCCCACCTTTACCTGTCCTGTAACTAAATCTGACTTCAAGAATATAGAGCGCAGGGGTACAGATACAGTCCTCCCTTCAATACCTTGTACAAGTATGAAATCCCCTGAAGCGGTCTCATCACGTAACTCCAAGGAGTCCATCAACAAAAGTGACTGAGAAGCTCCGGTATCCTTTAGGATATATATGGGGACAGGAGTAGTATGCTCATTCAGAGCCACAAATCCCTCTGACACAAATGGAAGAAATTCCTCCCTCACGAAGTCAGCTGTATTAGGCTTTTTAGGCCCACAAGAAGCAGGCAATTTAGCAGATTGGTTATCTACTACAGGGGTTTCTAACCTTGTTTTCACAAAGGCATTTGGTTTGGTATCCTTTTCTTTTTCTTTCTTAGCTTTAAGGAACCAACAGTTAGTTGTAACATGACCAGATTTCTTGCAATAACTGCAAACTAGACCACTTTTGTCACTGTCAGCTTTCACACTTTGATCAGACCTGTTACTGGATTTCTGAGCACCATCACCAGATTTGTCTTTGTCTTTGGGTGAGGAATCTTGGGTATCACCGTAACCCTTTTTCTGAAATTGGGACCATTTATTGTTACTGCTAGACTGAAATTTGGACTTATGAGTGAGAACATATTCATCTGCAAATTTGGCAGCTAATTGCAAGTTCAGTGCTTGCTTCTCATTAAGGTAGGTCTTAACATCATCCTTAACACAGTTCTTGAATTCTTCAACTAACACCATCTCTTTTAGTGAGTTGAAATCATCCTTGACCTCCATAGAAGTACACCAACGCTCAAAGCAAACCTTCTTCTCATTTGCAAATTCCACATAAGTCTGATTTTCAGATTTCTTCAGACCTCTGAATTTCTGTCGGTAAGCCTCTGGAACCAACTCATAAGCTCTCAAAATAACCTTTTTGACAACCTCATAATCAGAGGAATCATCTGCAGACAAAGCCGAATAGGCTTGTTGAGCTTTACCCTTGAGGACAGTTTGCAACATCAGAGGCCAGTGTTCCTTTGGCCACTGGCAACTCTTTGCTACCTTTTCAAAACACTGGAAATAGTTGTCAACATCCTTTTCCGAAAATGGAGGCACCAATTTTACCTCCTGGCTAGCCCGAAATTTATTTTTAGTTTCAATTTTAATTTTTAGTTGCTCCATTTGGAGTCTTTCTTCTCTATCGAATTTCTCTAATTCAAAATCTCTCTGTCTCTGTCTCTCTCTTTCTGCTCTTTCCTCTTTCTCTCTCTCAAATTCTCTTTGTTTTTCTTCTCTTGCTAATTTTTCCAACTCAAACTGCCTTTGTTTTTCTTTTTCCTCCCTTTCAATCTCTAGCATTTTTAATTTAAGTTCCATTTCTATATTTGGATTTTCCACTGGAAACTGTTCCAGATCTCCTGGTGCAAACACATTTTCATCAATGTAATATTCAACTATCTCTCTAGCCAGTCTTGCTTTTCGCATGGCTGGTTTCACCTCTGTCAGCTCTAAATGTCTGCAAATTTCTAGCAGTTCTGTCTTTTTAAAAGACTTCAAAACCCCTACGGTTGGTGATGCCAAGAAATCATCCATTGCTGTTGTCAATATATATGTATTCAATTAAAAAAAAAATTTTACAATTTGAAATGTTAGATTTTTAATAAATGACTCACAAAATGGTCTATCCCGGACCTTGAGCCCCCAATTTGTTATGGCCCCAATTTGTTATTACATTTATAACACAACAGCAACAGCAAGGGATGACACACAGTTTTTAAAACTTAAACACATTTAATTTAACAGACAAAGACAATAACAACTAACTAACAACTAATGAACCTAAAGACCAAGATTGATTAGGAAAGAAAAAGAAATATTTACAGTCCCTTTTTGTGGGGTGGCTTGGTGATGTCCTGGATAATGAAAATGCTCAAACACAGGCAAAGAAATCCACAAAAGAAACGTCACAGGTCTTGAACAGAATGGCAGGTCTGGTCATCTTCTTGCAATTTCTCCTACTACTTTACTGTCTCAATTCTTTTCCTTATATACTCTTTTGCAGACCCCACCCACATTTAGACCTCTTTTTTTTAATTTTCTGAGACTTGCCCCAGACATGTCCAGGACATGTCTAAACATGACTGCAGTCTGAGCTTAACAAAAAAAAGGTAAATGCTGCCATCTAGTGGCCTATATTCACATTACAAATGAATATCATGACATGGACCTGAAACTACTTCGGTAAACATCTCAGTCAACACCATTGACCACAGCATCCACAGATGCAAGTTAAGGCTTCAGAACACAAAGTCAAAGCCATGTATCTGTGCTTGAGTGAGTATATGAGCGTGTGTGTGCACATCTGCGAGTGTATCTACATATGCGTGCGAGTACACATGCATATGTTTGTGTGTGTGCATCTGTGTGAGCGTGAAAGTGTACAAGTGTCTGCGTACGCATATGCATGTAGGTGAGCGTGTATGTGTGCGCGCGTGTGCATCTCTGAGTGTAGATACGTTTTTGTGTATATGATTGCGTGTGTGCACGTTTATGTATGTGTGTGATCATGCACATCCGTGTGTGAGTGTGTCTGTGTGTTTGCGTGCGTGCGTGCACGTCTGTGAATGTGTGTATGTGTGCAAATGTGCACATCTGTGAGCGTGTGTGCGTGTGTGTGAGTGTATGTATGTGTGTGATCATGCACATCTGTAAGTGAAAGTGCTTGTGTATGTTTGTCATGTGTGCATATCTGTGAATGTGGGAGTGTGTGTGCGTGTAAGTTCGTGTGTGTGCGTGTGTGTGTTTAGGTGCGTGTGTGTGTGTGTGTGTGTGTTTAAGTGCGTGTGTGTGCACGTGTGAGTGTGTGGAGGGGTCAATCCCGGCCCTAACTGTCACCACATTCTTTTGAGTGGGTCGAAATGAAAAAGTTCATGAGAGGGATCAGACCCCCCAAAATTACTCTTATCGATTACAAAAATTACATCAACTCCACTCAAACCGCCGAAACGGAATACGTCTCACTAATGCAGTTGACTAAGTGGAATTTGGGATCAGATGCAAGCTTGAGACATTAAATGTTGTGTTCTGGGATCCTGGCCTTTGGCCAGGACAGCATTTATGGTTTTAACCGTTTCATGTTTCAAGATTTCATAGTTTCATAGTCCATAGTCCAGTCATGTTCATAGTCATAGTTTTAACAGTTTCTTGTATCAGGTTCAAGCATTCCATAATTCATGTTTCTTGTGCATGTTTTTGTTTTTGCCAGGTCTGCCAAGCTACTCCACCGCTTGTCTGCGTTCCGCCCCGTGCCTTCGTTGTTGCACATTTCAGAGCTCTGGTTGGCTTTGGTTTTTCACCCTTCCTTCTGTGCTGTGCTGATTCGGGGCTCTCTAAGCTTAATTGTACCAACTGCATACTTAATTGGTACTTAAGCTGAGCACGCTCATTCTCTTAATGAGCAGGTCATGTCATCCAATCTCTGTCCATGTCATGATCTTGCCATGCCTCTTGTTTCTGCTTCTCCAGGTGTTGCCCCTCATGTGTCCTTGATTTCCAAGCCTTTATCTGGATGCGGTGGAAGTTGGCTGGCAGACAGTGTCTCAAGTTCTTGTTTGCAAGTTTTGTCTCTCATGTTCATGCTTTCAAGTCCTTGTTCATGGTTCCAAGTCTTGTTCATAGTCCCTGTGTATATAGCCCTAGTCTTGTTGTTTATTTTCGTTCTTGAATTTCTACCTGGAGTTTCCAGTGGTTTTTTGTTCTTGCCGTTTTTGCTATTTAGTTTCCCCGCTCTGTGTAGCGTACCTTAGTTTGTCTTTTGCAACCCTTTGGGCCAAGTTTTTCGTTGGCCCTCGTGCCTGTTTTGCTTTGTTTTGAATAAAATCCTCATTCCCATCTCCCCACATCTGGTGTCTACCTGATTCCATATCATTAAATAATTGCGTTCACATGACATTTGGTGCCATTTTGTCCATATCTCCCTGCCTCTCCGTAAAATAACACTTGTTTCACTAAAGGTAAACTCACAGCACGCTGATTTTGAAGCCAGGCATTTGCATACCGCAAGAAACGATGATATGAAAGGCTTACCGTATGATGAGGAGTTGAAGAGCTCGATGTTGAAGAAAATGTGACTGCCGTTGGTCAACCTCCTTCGATGGGCAGCCAGCATGATCTCTCGAACTGTATCGGCCGCCGCACACATTACTACCACTGCCAAAACACAACATGGAGCAGCTGTCAAAACTACACATCCCAGAAGCCAGTTATACAGGAAATATATCACGGTATAGATGTGCTAAAATAGTTACAGTATAAACACGTGTTTAATCGAGTAGGGGCACAATTTCGTAAATTTGTGGCACAGTGGTTAGCACTGCTGCCTCACAGCAAGAAGGTTGTGGGTTTGAATCCGGCCTGGGGCCTTTCTGTGTGGAGTTGGCATGTTCTTCCCGTGTTCGCGTGAGTTTCCTCCGGGTACTCCAGTTTCCCCCACCCACAAAAACATGCCCCATAGGAACACTCCTACAGTACCCCTGACCAAGGAACTGGCCTCAGAACTGGAGATGGTCCCCGGGCGCTGCTCTGTGGCTGCCCACTGCTCCTAACTATAGGATGGGTCAAATGCAGAGGACAAATTACCCAACGGGGTTCAATAAAGTATATCTTATCTTAAATGACTCTATGGAATAATATGAAGCGTTGAATAGACCTAGCTACACGCTTTCTGGAGAAAATACCAGTGCTTGCTGAAAGTGAAAAGAATGTATACCTTTGATGAAAAAGCCAGTTTTTCACGTCAAAGATTTAAAGCTATTCCTTAAGGCTGTAAGAGGACTACATTTCTAAAATAGAAAACAAAAAATGTTTTCAACCTTTCATACAGTGAAGGCAACAGGCTTACAACAAATAGCCTTCATACATGAATGGATCTGAATTACAATGGGTTAAAATTAATGTACAGCCTTATCACCAGCAATCACAGATAATAAATTGCAAAGCATGAACTACCTTGTGGTCCATGAATTCAAAGACTACATCTCCCATAATTTGATGAGAGGCACTCACCCGCCACAGTTTATGAATGGAACTTGCAATCGCTGGATGATAAAGTTCACCTCAGTCACACAACAGTCTGTTTAAATCAGGGGTGTCAAACTGACCCGTAAACGGGCCAAGAGGCTGCAGGTCTTCAATCCTACCAAGCAGAAGCTCACCTGAAAGCACTGATTTAATCAACTGATCTAGGCCTGCACAACTGATTAGTTGTATCAGGCGCGCTTCTGCATTGTTGGAGTGAAAACCTGCAGACTCTTGGCCCGTTTATGGGTGACTTTGACACCCCTGGTTTAAATTATTTTTGACCATTGACCACTGGAGTAATGCATTCATACACCCCTATCGTACAAACCCACTTCCAGAAATGTTCGGACGCCATGTAAAATGTAAATAAAAACAGAATGCAATGATTTCTACATCATTTAAACGCTATATTTAATTGAAAATGCTTCAAAGACATTGTGCCAAATGATGACACTGAGAAATGTATTGTTTTTGAAAAATAATTGCTGATTTTGAATTTAATGCTTGCAACATATTTCAAAAAAAGTTGAGACAAGGGCAAAAAAAGATTTTGTAATGCAACAAGAAATGCACCTGGTGGACCATCTCACAGCTAATTAGATGAACGGGCATCGGGTCAGTGACATGAGCAGGTATGAAAAGAGCATCTCAGAGGGGCGGAGTCTTTCAGAAGGTTTCACCACTGTGACAGACTGCATGGGAAAATGGTTCAACGATTTAAGAATAAAATTGAAAAGAAACTGGGGTTTTAATCATCCATAGTGTTTAATATCATAACGTTATTCAGAGAATCCAGAGAAATCTCTGTATGCGAGGGACAAGGCCAGAAACCAAGATTGAATGGCCATGATCTTCAGGCGCTGCATTAAAAACAGGATTCTGTCGAGATGATGAATGCATGGGCTCAGGAACATTTTTGAAAACCATTTTCAGTGAGCACAATTTATTATTGCATCCACAAATGTAAAATAAAAATTTTACAACCCCGATACCAAAATAGTTGGGGTGAAGTGTAAATTGTGAAGAAAGTCTAAATGCAATGACTCTCAGATCACATGAGCCATTGTTATTTACAATAGAACATAGATAACATTTTACACGTTGTAACTGAGACAGTTTACATTTTTATCCACAAAATGAGCTTATTTCAAGTGTTCTGGCTGCAACAGGTATCAAAAAAAGTTGGGACACTGGAAAAAAAGGGCTGAAAAAGCAATAAATGTATAAGAGAATCAGCTGAAAGAACATTTAGCAAGTCATTAAGTTAACTGGCATCAGGTGTGTAACATGATTGGCTGTAAAAGGGACGTCTTAGAGAGGCTGAGTCTCTCAGATCACAGTCAAAACCACAGAGTCGTGATCTTCGGGCCCTCAGACGCCACTGCATCACTCACCGGCCTGATTCTGTCATTCACATTACTAAATGGGCCCAGGAATACTTCAAGAAACCACTGTCTGTAAACACAGTCCACCGTGCCATGCACAGATGCCACCTAAAACTATCATGCAAAAAGGAAGCCATTGTTGAGCATGATCCAGAAATACTGCTGTGTTCTGTGGGCCAAGGCTCATTTAAAATGGACTGTAGCAAAGTGGCAAAATGTCCTGTGGTCCCCCTGTCATCAGCGTTCAGTTCTAAAACCAGCATCTCTGATGGTATGGGGATGCATTAGTGCAAAAGGTGTGGGACACTAGCATGTTTTAAAAAGCACCATGAATACTGAAAGGTATATAAACGTTTTACAGCAACTTATGCTCCCCTCCAGATGATATCTATTCCAGTGAAGGCCTTGTGTATTTCAGCAGGACAATGCAAAACCACATACTGCAGCTATTACAACAGCATGGCTTCGTAGTAGAGGAGTCCGTGTGCTGAACTGGCCTGCCTGCAGTCCTGATCTTTCACCGATTGAGAACATTTGGCGGATAATAAAACGAAAAGTCTGTCAAAGGAGACCCAAAACTCTCCAGCAGCTGGAAGCCTGTATTAAACAAGAGTGGGATCAAATTCCAATGACTAAACTCAAGAAACTTGTCTCAAGAAATGCCCAGACGCCTCCACTCTGTGTTAAAAAGAAGACGGGATGCAACACCATGGAAAACAGACCCCCTGTCCCAACTTTTTTGAAACCTGTAGCAGCCGTCAAATTTGAACTGATCTCATTTTGTGGATAAAATTGTAAAATTTCTCAGTTTCAACATTTGCTATGTTATCTGTTCTATTGTGAATAAAATACTGGCTGGTGTGATTTGAAAGTCATTGTATTTTGATTTTCCTCACAATTTACACTGAGTAAAACCCCAATTCCAAAATAGTTGGGACAATATTAAGAAAAAAGCCATAAAGAAATAAGATCCAGAAATGCTGCCACCTTCTCTGGGCCTAAGCTCATTTATGGTGCCCGAAGCCAAAGTGGAAAACCTATCCTGTCGTCTGACCAATCAAAATTTGATTTTTTTTTTCTCCAATCAAGGATGCCTTGTCCTTCAGGCTAAAAAGGAGAGGGAAGATCTGGTTTTTCATCAGTGATAGTATAGGGGTGCATTAGCTGAAGTGGCATGGGTAACTTGCACATCTGTGAAGACACCATTAATGCTGAACCATATATACAGGTTTTGGAGCAACATATACAGCCACTCAGACATATTTTCTTGAAAAAGCTTTGCTAATTTGAGCGAGAAAGTGCCAAACCACATTGTACGTGTGTTACAACATCATGGATCCGTAGTAAAAGAGTCCGGGTGCTAAATTTGACTGCCTGCCGTCCAGACGGGTCACCCATTGAAAAATTAGGCGTGTTATGAAACAGCAAAAGAGTCTGCAAAAGTCTTCAGAAACTGAAATCTACAGTCAGGCAAGAACGAGAAAACATTCTGCTTTGAAAACCGCAGGAACTGGTCTCCTCAGTCCCAAACACTTACAGGGTGTTGTTTAAAGAAGAGATGATTTAACACAGTGGTCCCAATCTCCAGTTTGTAACAGAGTTTAAATGATTTGCCAGTCATTGCAGTCTGTATTTATTTACATTTTACACAACATCCCAACTTTTCTGCAAATGAGGTTATAAAAGATTGTAATTTCTCTCTGCATTCCTATGCCTAAATTTGCATCATACTGTCTAAAGACATGCTACAGGTTTTTACAGTTGCAGGTTGCATTGTGACCATTCTGATCTGACTGCTGCCTCACTAACTGACTCATGACTACGGGGAACCTTAAGTGTAATGTGAAAACCCACTGGCTTTAGTGTCTGTTCATCAAGGAATACTGTCTATCTCAAGTACAATCAAAATAAACCCATTAAATTCAACCACAATAAAAAAAATTAACAATCAGAAACACTGCTAGCAAGTTAGGCCAAAAAAAAAAAAAAAGAGTGAGAACGTACAAGGCACTGAAGGCACCTTGCTTTGCGTCAAACAGATAACATCAAGAAGGTGCATCTGAATACCTGATCACAGTGACCTAATTTGAACTAAACATATTTTTTTACATAAGCTATATAGGTCACAGTGACCTAAATTCAGCAAAACATATTTTTGCATAATTATCACCTATACACGTTCATGACATTGCTGTGAAATTCCTGATTATTTTTTTCTTGAACAAGCATGAAAAGGCGTATTCAAAGTCATAGTGCAAAGGTCAGAGGTAAAATGTAAAATACAACCATAGAAATTCTTTCAGATCCTCAATCAAGAGAAGGAGTCTTATTCTACAACATAATTCTATCACTTCCTCCTTAACGCAGTATGTGACTATCAACAACAAATTTCATTGCCATCCATCCATTACTTTTTGAGATATCCCGTCAACAGGAAAACGAACAAACAAACGGGAGAAAACGTATTACGACCTGATGGAGGGATAAGCAAAGAGGAGGGAGAAGAATAATAGTGGAGGAGCACAATGAACCTCAGATAATACAACACAGTTAAAGAAAATACAAGTATATTATTTTTACAGAATGTGTGAGGCTGCTGAGATCTATCGCTCCCAGGAGTCCAAGCTGAATGACTTAATGATGATGCGTATGCAGCAGAGCGTACTCCAGCGAGTGAGGTCAGGCTGCATCCATCACCCATCACCATTGGCCAAGAAACACAGTTTTACTCATACTGTCAATGATTCTTCAATGCAATGTAGTGAATGTAGAAAGAAGCACCAGCTGGTTTAATAGGCCCATTGGAAAGATCTCCACCACCCCAGGGGGTCTTCAGTGCGCCTCCCTGTTCCTCAACTCATCGTTAGTCCTGTGTCCTGGATGCACCTCAATAAAACCAGAAAAACTGCTCTAATCCATGTGCTTTGACTCATGAGAAATCTAAACGTGAGTAAAGTATAGAGCCAAATGCAGCACAAATACTTTACATCTAGTTATATGCTGTCCTAGAAATAACATTGCCAGATGTGGGCTTTAAACTGTGTGTTTGACCAGTAGCTAGTTGTGTTTTTAAAACTTTTACACATTCATTTATTCTGCTCATGAGAATTTCTTCATTCTTCTCATTCCTCTGATGTTTTTCTCCTCACCGCTCTTCTTCTGTGGTAAAAGTGAAGGTCTGACCTGAAATGGATTGTCTGGCCGATACCTGCTTTTTTGACAGAGTAATCATGGTATGAATTTTCAGCAGCGGTGCCGTCAGCACTGTAAAAGGTCTGAAGTTACTTCACCTTTTATCACATGATTACTCTGAACCTGCGCCTGTTTTACAACCAATCATGCTTTGTTGGTTATCTTTGGAATTACAGCAGATTATTATTGTTTATTGCATCACAAAGTTATCTTCCTATCTGCATTAATGACGACATAATAAATGTCTTTCAAATATATCTGAACTCATAACTCGAGAAAGCACAGAGTTTGTCACAAATGTTTGCGCGTCCAATTGTAAGCTTCGTCTCGCCAATGCAGGCCCGGCGCTAGAACGGGGAATTGGGGGGGCACAGACACGTCCCTTTATGACAATTAGGACAGTCCTGGCCAGTTCTCAAATATTTTTCTTTATTGACGCGTTTTCCAATCAAACATCAGTTTTAAACAATTATTAGTCCTGACCTGTTCTCAGTCATTTTCATGATTAAAAAACGTTCAGTCCGAGAGGCTCCACACTCAACAGGGGCTGCTTGTACTTCCCAATTAGGTAAGATGACAATCATTCATCTGGACGCGTATTTGCTGTATTTAAATCAACGTTAAAAAATAATAGTACAGCAAAATAAGAGAGAGAAACCGACAGAAAGGGAGAGAGAGAGAGAGAGAGAGAGAGAGAGACTCGCGCTGCCAACGGACAAAGATCTAGTCGGTTTACAAAAGGAAGCAACGCAAGCAGGACTGAAATGAAATAAAGGGAAAATCTCGCCTGCCGAGATAATGAGAAATGGCACCCGACGGTGCACAGAAAGAGAGAAACAAAGAGAGAAAGATTCCCTTGCTAACGAGCACTTTCCTCTTTGAAACTGATTCCTCAAACAATTCTCTAGCTAGAGACCGAACTGGCTATAGTGCATAGTTACACTGACACTCTAGCAAAGACAGCGAGGCGGAATGGGCTAAAAAAGAGTCCGGGCGCCGCCCACAATTGATGCCAGCTGGCCAAAGAATCTGATTGTGGGCAAAACAATATCGTCCCGTTCGAGAGAAACAAAGAAAGTGTTGTGATTCTGCTTTTCGGCCTGTTCCATGCCTTGTCCCATGTTTCTGCCCCATGTCATGCTTAAGTTCTGTGCCTGGCCTTGTGCCATGTTTGGATTGACCCACGTATTCCTTGTCCACTGCTTATGTCTGACCATTCTTTGATCTTGTATTGTGTTTTGGTAATTTTAGATTTCCTTGTTTCATTATTTTTCATCTTCAGATTTATTCCTAGCCCTTGCCATGTTTCATAGTCTTTGCCATGTTTCATAGTTCCCAGGCCATGTTTTCATTTCCATGCTTTAGACTTTGTCTCCCCTGTCTTGTCATGTGTGTATCTTTGCTCACGGTCCCTTGTCTTGTGTGCCAATCATTCAGGTGATTTATTGGTTTCTGGGTTTCAATCTTCTTTCATTATCTCTTGTTCTTCCTTCCTCTCTCTTTTACTGTCTTACTAACACATACTAACAGTTTATTGTTTTCGCTAATTACTAACCCACACTAACCCTGTATATTTGGACTAACTTACTAACAAGCACTCGGGACTGTATAGCTGCACTTACTAATTGACTAACGATCTCTCAGCTGTTGCCCTGTTTTAGTCTCCGCCTCCTTGCCTTTCCCTATCATCTCTGCTGCGATTTTCTGTGGTTCTCCACAAATACTTTGTGCTTTCCTTTCTCTAATCTATACACTTTATTATTCCTTGACTGGAGCTGTTTGTCTGTTCATAGGTTTGTCTTGTGATCCCTGTCTGCATTTTGGCTACAGCCAAATTCATGTAATTAGTTTATTCCTAATGCGTCACTCCTGATTATTGTTACCATTGATTGCACCTGTTCTCCCTGGTCATGTGTTCTCCCGGATGTGTATATAAGATGTCTGTTTGGTTCACTTTCTTGTCAGATCGTTTTTCCTTGTTTCCTGTGCTACATTTTTCTCGCCTTGATTCATTGTGATTTATCTTTCTGACTGGACCGCCCTAGACACCGAGTTTTGCCTATTCCCTGTACTTTTGCTGAATTCTTGTTTTTCGACCTCTTTGTCTGACAACAGTTTTGTGATTGGTGCCCTGTGTATGACTCTGGATTTGGCCCCTTGGACTCTGATTTTTGGATTGCGGACATTGTACTGTTGCCAGCTCTGTTGGGGGGTTTCCCCCTTCAGAAATAAAGCCTCCTTTTGGTATTTTACTGGTCGATGCCATTAGTTCATTTCGTAAAACCCAACAGAAAGCTCACCAGCCTCCAAAAGCCATGGCAGATGTTCTGTGTTGTTCGCTGCACTGAAAATGTTTTCCACTTTAAATGTGTTCTTTTTAACACTAAGAACATTTTGAGAAATCAATTGCCATTAAAAAGACAGTATTGCAGAAAAAATGCTGAAAAGGGAAATTGAATTCAGAGAAAGTTTGGATTTTTATGTGTTTGGTCGTGAGATTGTGTCTGCACGTGCGTGTGTTTCCATGTGTCTGTGTCTGTGTCTATCCACGCCTCCATCTCTACCATGAGCATCAGCTCTCCACTCACTGCACTCTCCTCGCAACAATAATCATTCGAATCTTCGCAATCCTGATAATACCACATGTATTATATGTGCGTATTCCAAACGTAATCTCTGTCATTATAATTTCTTAACCATGATAAGCCACATATTTCCTCTAATTATTCAGTCAGTACATTTTTCGATTGTTATTTGGTTAGTTGTAAACAGAATAACTTGAGCATAACCATGTGTTACCAGCAGAGGTTACAGCTGAATAGAAGAAAAAACCCATCCAACCCTACCTGGCCTCATTTTAAAAAGTGACTGAACCCTTGATTACTAAATCTACCGATTCAATGATAATTAGGCTGAATTTAATGAGACACACCTAGGCATGGTTACTGGCCGTCCTCTTGAATCTAAACATAATTTCAATAGAACCAGTCGAGCAATGTGAAGTAGGCTAAAAGCAGAACATAATGCTGCAATGTAAAGAAAAATTAAGAACAGACGAGAGAAAGATGATTGACATCGCTCAGTCTGGAAAGGGTTACAAAACCATCTCTAAGGCTCTAGGACTCCAGCGAACCACAGCGAGAGCCATTATCTACAAATGGAGGAAACTTGGAACAGTGATGAACCTTCCCAGGACTGGCCAAACTTCCTCCTAGAGTGCATCACAGATTTATCCAGGAAGTCACAAAAGAACAACAGGCCTCACTTGCCTCAGTTAAGGTCAATGTTCTGGATTCCCCAATAAACAAGAGCCTGGGAAAAAATGGCCTCCATGGGACAACTTCAAGGCAAAAAACCACCACCGACTAAATAGAACACAAATGCTCGTCTCACATTTTCCGAAAAACACTTAACGACTCCAAGTATTTTGGGATAATGAATGGATTGATGAATCGAAAGTGGAACATTTTGGAAGACATGGGTCCCATCACCTATTGTGTAAAGCCAATACAGCCTTCCATAATAAGCACATCATACCAAAGGTCAAACTCAGCTGTGGTAGTGTGAAGACCGGGGCTGCTTTGCTACCTCAAGACCTGGGGGACCATGGCTGATGGAACCATGAGTTCTGCTCCAGAAGGAGAATTTCTGGCCATTAGCTCATGACCTAAAGATCAAGCGCAATTGGGTTATGCAGCAGAACGATGATTCAAAGCACAGAAGCAAATCCACCACTGAATGGCTCAAAAAAAAAAAAGGTTTAGAGTGTCCTGGTCAAAGTCCTGACTTGAAACTGAATGAGATCCTGAGGCGTGACTTCAAACAGGCAGTTCATGCTCTAAAACCATTGTGGCTGAATAACAATAAAAGGAGGTTTTGCAGGGTAAAGGCAAATTTGCCCACAGCCCAATTTGAACCATCTTCTGGTTATATGTACCTACTTGTGGGACTGTCCAGAAAATAGATTTGAAATTTCAAGGCCTCGAAAAGTCCATATTTAAACCCATAAGTGATTGTTCTGAAAATCCAGCTGGTGTTTAATGGCTACACAACAACATGATGGACATTTTGATACCAAACATAAGTATATATGTGAAAAACTGAAGAAGTCCGCAGTCATGCAGAAGACTCATTGCCAGTTACCGCAAAGGTTTGCTTGCAGCTGGGCAATTATTTTTTCCACAAGTAATGTAGGTGTTGAATAACTCTCTACCTTCAATAAACAAAATGATCATTTAAGAGCAGCATTTTTGTCTACTCACAAAATTTGTTTTTTTTTGTCTATTTAAAAATTATTTGGATGATCTGAAACATTTCAATATAACAAATACGCAAACATAAAAGAAATCTTGAAGGGCTTACTTTTAAGGGAATACTTCTTTTACGGCACTGTAATTTCTGAATACAAAACACACACACACACACACACACACACACACTCACACACACACGCACGCACACACACACACACACACGCACGCACACACGCACACACACACACACACACACAAAGCAACGGAGAAAGATTTTGAACGAAGGATACATTAGAATGCTGTTTAACTGATTTGGGTACTATTGCACAGTTAAGATTTTTTTTCAGGATTGAAAAACACATCCTGCTCCATAGTAAACATCGGTGGAAACAGAATTGCTCATACTTTGCACCCTCAGGCTTAAAATCAAACAGAGGAGCAAATGTCGCTCAGTTTCAGCAGGCAGTCCTTAAATAGGAGGATGGAGCGTGTGGAACATTCCCCATAGCACTGCGACTACCGTGGCGAATCCCGCTCTGAGTGGCATAATCGGCAGCTCAGTGCTGCTGCTGTAAGAATCCCTTTAATTACAGAATTCACAGCACACTGCAGGCCCTGTGCGCTCTCCCCTGTGACTCAACCAGGCCAAACTCCAGCCAGCAATATTTCAAAACCCTGGACACCCCTCCTCTCCAGGCCACTGACGCTAGTTACAAACCAACTCTGGAATGCAAGGGGTAGCGCACAGCGGCGGTTGCATACCGCTTTACATGCCTTAGGGTCACTATAAAAACCCAGAGTAAACACGTGCTCTAATAATACCATTGTGTGAACTCGTAACGTATCGGAATTGAAATCTGAATGAAAAGCAGCCTCGTTTTTTTGGCTGAGTCAGTGCTGTGACATTTCTGGCAAAAAGAGGTAAAAAAAAGTCTGCGCAGTCAGTGTAAGGCTGAACTGGAGCTTCACTGCCTGACATTATGAGCGTAGATACGATGTCTGAGCTGCTGAATAATCACCTCCATTTTATCTCGCTTCCACAAATGCTGGTGGGTCATTCCATGTCAAATCAACCAAATTTTAGGAACTTCCCCACAAAAAAAAGAAAAAAAATATTATCTTCCCCACAGTGGAAGATTTATATATCTGCTGCGAAATGGTGAAATAATTAAGCTCAATTATTGCCAGCTCCTGAGATTTAACGTCTTTCGGGGGGGTGGGTCAGTTTTAATAAAACCGCCATAATTTTGGAGTAAGTTTGCGGGCCTGAGAAATGCATTTGCTGAGCAAATTGACCCACAAGTTTCATTTTGTCATCAGAAAAGGTGCTGAACTCTTGGCTTCAGATACTTTTCTTTACTCATTGTGTTTAGTTTACCTGTAGTATGGCCTGGAAAAAGCAAAGCACACCAATCGCACGAATTTTTTCAAAATTTAATGCATTTATTTTTCTGTAACTAATTCAGTTAGAGCCCTGAGACTTGGTATGCAAACTGTCGGTCAACTTTCTGTAAACCTCCAAAAATATCGAAGTCACAATGGTTGTATTAAATGTTTTAATAACCTTGGAAGTTGGCTTCAGAATGGAAAGTGTGAATTTTGCGTCATTATATTGGGTATATATCTCAAAACGGACACAAGTGAGCAATGTCATATTTTTAGTGCTTGAAGGCGTGGGTCTTGGGTCAAACAAATAAAAAAAACCGGAGATGTAAAACTGTTCTAATGGATTTTACATCACGCCCATCATAACAGAGCTTTGGCATTAAGCCTAGAGACCATGATTTGTGACTGAAGACCACACCAGTAAATGTCAATGATCACACTGTTTCATTCACAGAGCACTGCTGCATCATTATCAACTCTTACCAGTGCAGTATTTCACATACTAAAGAACTGTCATTATATACCAGTGCTGACATCAGAGATATTATTATTTTTCTCTATAATATATTTGAGGTCGATGTCTGTCTGTCTGTGTGTATGTACAAATTCTTCTCCTACATTTCTCAACCGATTATCACCAAATTTGGTGTGAATATCAACTTGGATACCAGGAAGGACTTGAAGTCGCCCGATTTTTTAAAAACGGTCAAGCACGCAAAAAAAAAAAAAATGGCAATTTCACTCCGGGTAGCAGGTAAACTTATATAACCCGATGCGCGTAGCAATATCCAGTATTTCACATACTAAAGAACTGTCATTATATACCAGTGCTGATATCAGAGATATTATAATGTAATATAGAGAAGCTGAAAAACATATTTTCTGAAAAGATGACAGTGTAACCATGGTAATAATTACTGTGTAAAAAGAATTTTCCAATGATTTTAATACACAAGACCTTTCCAGGGTTATAAATGGAACTTTGGAATTCCCCACTTCTATATTTACCAACATATAAACTGAAACCTCCGTAATGTGGAAAGAAGCCACTAGATGGCAGTATTGACTTTTTTTTGTTAAGCCCAGAATGGAGCTAGATTTGGGCATGTCCTGGGCATGTCTGAGAGGGGAAAGTCCCAGGAAAAAAAAGTCTAAATGTGGGAGGGGGCTGCAAAAGAGTATATAAGGAGAGAAATTGAGAGAGTAAAGTAGTAGGAGAAATTGCATGGAGAAGGATACATGTGACCAGACCTGTCACTCTTTTCATGACCTGTGAAGTTTTTTTTTGTGGATTTTTGCCTGTGTTGGAGCATTTTCCTGTCCCAGGACATCAACAAGCAACCCCATCTCAAGGGACTGTAAATATATATTTTTTCTTGTATGAGTCAATCTTGGTCAGTAGTATGAATAGTAGATTAGTTGTCAGTCTTTGTTTAAGTTTAAAAATTTTGTCTGTCATCCCTTGCTGTCTTTTATGCCATAACAAATTGGGGGCTCGTCGGGATCGACCATCGTGTGAGTCATTTATTGAAAATCTAACATTTTAAATTGTGAAATTGTTTTTTTTTTTATATTCCTAGATATGTATTGACAGATCAACAGCAATGGATGATTCATTGGCTTCACCAACTGTAGAGGTTTTGAAGTCTTTTCAAAAGACAGAACTGCTAGAAATATGCAGACAGTTAGAGCTGACAGAGGTAAAACCCGCCATTCGAAAAGCAAGACTGGTTAGAGAGATAGTTCAATATGACATTGATGAAAATGTGTTTGCACCAGGAGATCTGGATCACAGTTTCCAGTGGAAAATCCAAATGTAGAAATGGAACTTAAATTAAAACTGCTTGAAAGGGAGGAAAGAGAAAAACAAAGAGAATTTGAGAGGGCAGAAAGAGAGAAAGAAAGGCAGTTTGGGTTAGAAAAATTTGCAAGAGAAGAAATAAAAGAGAATTTGAGAGAGAGAAAGAGGAAAGAGAGAGAAAGAGACAAAGATTTTGATTTACAGAAGTTAGATTGGGAAGAAAGGCTCCAAATGGAGCTACTAAAAATCAAAATAGCAACTGAAAACAAATTTTGTGCTAGCCAGGAGGTGAAGCTGGTGCCTCCATTTTTGGAGGAGGAGGTTAATAAGTATTTCCAGTGTTTTGAAAAGGTAGCAAAGAGTTGCCAGTGGCCAAAGGACCACTGGCCTCTGATGTTGCAAACTGTCCTCAAGGGTAAAGCTCAACAAGCCTATTCAGCTTTGTCTGCAGATGATTCCTCTGACTATGAGGTTGTCAAAAAGGTATATTTACCTATTTACATCAAGGTCGGGGGTTGTCCGAGTATACGCCCACTTGACATCCATTTGGAATATGGATCACAGCAAATCCCACTATTTCGAAAAAAGGGCACAGTATTTCATTTTCTTCATATTTTATATTCTTCCAAAACAAGAGTTCATTTTGAGGCAAGGAGTAATGCCACAACTGGTGTTACATCTACAAAGAGAGCCACTCCATTCAAAGTGCCATCACTCTACCAGACCATCAATCAACCTGGATGCCAATGTTTGGATGTAATGCAAGAGGCATCTTCTCCCTTGTACTTTCCCCCCAAGTGCGACTCAGTACCCATGCAGAAGAGTTCACAGTACACTGTATGGTTCAGTTAAGACGATTCATGAAGTATTTGTATGAAATGCTGTCTGGCTATCAGTAAAATAATGAATACAACTGTAGGTCCTGTGGCATGTTGGGTGTTCTGAGGCATTAATTTGTGAGCAAATGAGAGAAAGAATGTGCACAGCGAGCAGCCACACAAGTGCTAATGCATGGAGTGGACACAGAGGAAGTACAAGTACTAACGAGAGGCCAGACAGGTTATATGGAAAGCCCAGCACCATCGTGGTGCACAGAAAAGTGCAACAGTGCTGAGTGTTACAGATTACCTACGGAGCTGAACCTAAAGCCCCATTTCCAAAAACAGTGGGACCATATGATAAAACAAAAATAAAAAAGAAAATAATGATTTGCAAATTGTCCTTCACCTGTATTAAATTGAAAACAGTGCAAACACAAGATATTGAATGCTTTCCCTTGAGTATCAAATTCCAAAAACAGTCTAAATTTCTTGCCTGCAACATGTTCCAGAAATGGTAGGACAGGAGTATGTTAACCTCTATTTTACATTTTACTTTTCTCGTAACCGCCCTCTAAATAATCATTTGGGGAAAGCAACGGCTGTTCCAGTTTCAAAGACCTTTTTCCCATTGTTTCAGGATAAATGTCACAAGCTGATCAGATGGACGTACAGAGTCTTCGTTGTTGACTTTTTCGCTTCCTAATTTGCCACATACTTCCATGGGGAAACCGGTCAGGATTGCAGGTTGGCCAGTCTAGCAGCCGCCACCTCTGATAAGGAAGCTACGCAGTTCCAACGTGCAGAACGGCTTCCTGTTTTCTTGTTGAAATAAGCAGAGGCGTTGAAAAGAAATCATCTAGAACAGCGGTTCCCAACCCAGTCCTCAGGACCCCCTGCCTCAGGAGGTTTGTGCTCCAGCTCTACTCTTTCACACCTGATCCATTTCAGGGCTTCATGCTGATTAGTTTAAAACGATCTCTCTGAACAGGGTGTGTATGAAGGTGCGTTGGGCCTTAAATGGATCAGGTGTGCAGGAGTAAAGCTGCAACAGAAACCTGCAGGACAGGGGTCCTGAGGACTGGGTTGGGAACCAGTGATCTAGAAGACAGAACATTATTCCAAAATGCATGTATGTGCTTCAGCATCAATGGTACCAACACAGAAGACAAAGCTACTCATGCCATGGGCAGTAACAGGCCTCCATACTATGACATTTGCTGGCTTCTGAACCTCACCTTGGTAAGAACCAAGATGGTCCTTTTCTTCTTTTGTCAGGAGAACACAACTTCCATTATTATCATAAACTATTTGAAAGGTGAACACATTTTTACTGTACAGCAGTCTATTTCAGATGAGCTCAAGCCCAGCTAAGATGGCAGCCTTTCTGTTTCTGCGATACGTCTTCCTCCACCCAGCACGGGATGGAGGTGCGGGATTTGTGGATGCAGTGATGAATACTGTTTATTGCCAAATAAAGTAGTTGCAGCTCATGTGGTGAGCGACGTTCATCAGGAAAGCATTTTGATTTTAATTGCAGTGCCAGCTGAAGGATCAAAGATCGGGGGCACTCTTCCTAGATCTTTAATAATATTATGCTCTGAATAGGATATTTGCTTTGTTGATTATGTGTTGTTGTTGTTATTAAAATTTGTATAATTCAACTATACAACACAATTTATCACCAAGCAGCAAGCCTCAACCACAAGTTGCTTGTGATATTGTTATGGAGAATGCTTTTGTGGAAACTCCTCTAATATCCAAGCATGACAGCTCTCCCTATGTAATTCTAGAACACCCCTTCTTTGCATTCCAGCACTTTCTGAGTCATGTATTGCACCTTTCCAAAAAATTTTTTAAATGTGTTGCAGCCATAAATGTCAGAAAGTGCATGTATTTCAGAAAGAAAAAAAACAAGACACTGAAAAAAAAACCATGACATATTTGGTCGTGTTCTGTTTTCATTTTAAAACAGGTCTAAGATGATTTGCAAATCACTACTTTTTTTTACTTGCAATCTTCATGCCATCAGAACTTTTTTTGGAAATGGACCGTAATTTAGTTGAGGTTCTTGCTTTTTGAAAGATCTGCACAGCACACAAATGTGCATCATAAAACAAGCACAAGCTCCATATCAATGCTGTCATCAATTCATCCAACACTGAAGACCCAAGCACAGGGAGCGAGACGGAGTGAAAATATTCTGCATTACACCCCGAGTGCTGAATCCTGCTAGTGTTGGCCTGGGCTGTATCCTCCCCTGAACTCCAGCTGCTGGAACAGAACGAGGTCAGGTATACCTCTGTGCATGCAGTGCACACACTGCCCTATTTAGCATGTGAAATATATGTTAACGTGAAGGACACAGTTAGCATACAGTTCCTGCTCAGAGCAGCCATGATAAATGCGAGACTGCAGCAACCAGCCGGTCCAATGCCACTGGCCATAAACACTCAGACTTACCAGATACAGCACAGATCAAGACATTTAGGTCCTTCTCCCTGCATGAGGTCTGTAGGACTCTTTCCAATCACGTTGAGAAACTACGGCCAAAAGTAAATGCACAGTCGTTTCCTGAATGTCAGCTAAGGTTCAGGAAATTTATGGAGCACAAATAATAAAAGTATACTTGGAACTTGCATGTGACAGATTTTTACCATGGTTTATGAGATATGTACCTTTTTTGCTAGATAAATGCTTGCTGAGTTTAACACTCTAATATCCAGTGTATATTCACCTGTTTCGCCATGCATATGTTTGCCTGCGTGTGCGTTTGCATGTGTATGTGTTTTCCAGTGTGCTGTGAATGTCTGCCATCATAAATGCTGGAGCATGAGTTTGCCTGTGTTGATTCGTCAGCGCATCTGTCAGTGCATTTGTCTGAGCATAGGTTTCCCTATGCCATTATATATGTTTTCACTTGTATATGTCTGTTTGCCAATATATGTTTCATAGTTATTGGTATTTTCTTTTATCAGTGACCTGTATATGGAGATCAGGTGACCTTCTGATGAAGACTTGCCATCGAAACACGTCAAGGTTGGGAAAATAACATCAATCCATAAACATGTCTGTGATGAAAGAAAATACCAATAACTGTATTACAAGTGAAGACATAATGAATCCTATTCAACTATTTTTCACCGTGTATGTGGTTACCTGTGTATATGGCATCTGCCAGAACATGTTTTCCCCAGTATTTGTCAATGCATATGTTCGTATGGATATCTGCCAGTCCATATGTGCGTATACACTTACCTTTGAGAATGTTTTCAATTGCATATGTTTTCATTTTAACGTTCTTAAATCTAGATGAACAGTCTGAGCCTGCTCAGCTCACTGAGAACTGTCAGCTGCCAAGCGCCCCATAAGTTGCAACCTACTGATAACCCACGGTGCCTAATTGTGGATTTGGGCCGAGTAAACGGATCCCTCAAAGGCTAGGCATTAATATCTGTCACCATACATCATATTCTAAATAAATGCATTCATAATACAGAATCTTTACTTAGCAGTCGCAGGTTATCAGGTTCCGAGGAGCATGACGTTCACACCAGAACTGTCTCCCTATCGCAAAATCTTCACTTCTGGTCGTGGAGCGCGGCAGGGTCCGCTGCTCTGGTTCTGATCTTGGTATGAGCGATCAATACAATCCCAGCACTAGTGAGGGAACTGCGCGATGCACTGCTTCGGCTGATCAATTATGTGCTGAGTTACAACGAAAACCAGCAGATGCAGCGGATCCCCAGGAGGACGAGGAGAGAAGATCGCCGCTTTATTAGCACAGCGGTCGGGCATTAATGATATCTGCCGTCTAGTCCGTGATCACTCCCTTGTAAATATGCATTATCATGCTTCTGGCTGATATATGCGATATTTTATCAACCTCAGCCTTTCTGACACTAGCCGATCGTCAATAAAGGTTCAGTTTGCTGCAGTAAAATGAGCCAGCCCTCACTTTTAACTTGTATCGCCCCTAAGCTTTTCTCACTTCAGCTTTCTGCAGTCGTTCATTTCTAAAAACTGTTCTTCAAATATGAATTCACTGCTGACGCTTGTAAAAAAAAAAACAAAACAAACAAAAAAAAACTGCGACACCTCCGTCAATGTTTTTCACCAGTAACTATGTCACAAGTCCTGTCCACAACAGCAAGCGTCTGCCGATAAAATAGTCAGCTGCACAAACAGAACACAGGCAGCAATCTGTCAAACTCCGGTAATCTTATCTCAGACGTCATGGAAACACGCTGCCTACCGCTGCACCCCCTCAGCGGGCTGAGACGTGCGAGTGCACGCCAGACACGCGATTGGATAAGCCGCTCCCGAGGACTCCCACACAGTTAAAAGTTAGCGGTAATTACAGAAGGACTGTCACTGATTAGGGTTATGACATTTGCCCATCATTAAACAATTGATTTTCCTATCACTCCTTACCTCAGCAATCGAGGCACAGTCCCGAACGCAATGGCTACTTTACGCAGCAGTTAAATTAGAGAAGATGGACAACGTTTTCGGCAATCCAAAGAGTTCTCCATTGAATAACATTAGGGACATGCTGTTAAACCGCTAACGCCCTGAAGATAGCAGCTGGCTATGTGGATAGGAACGCATATTATTTTCCTAAATTCAGATGGGACAGCATGCAAATGTTTCAAGTCTGCGTAATCGTCTCCATCTGTTTCCAGTGCAGTGACTATAGGTGATTAGGACGCGCGCTTGTCATCTGTCCAGCATCATCGTAGCATTTTCGAAGAACGACACCCTCTTAAACAATAATAGAACAAGTACAAAACAGTACCAAGTGCCCCAGACGGCTGGCTCAGAGCATCTCATGATCGGTGAGAGCGCTGGCTCTGTCGGTATTGTCAAAGACAGCCTACTTCTCAACCGGCACAAGCTCTGACTAGAAATGAGAAATCGCAGCGATATCATTCCGTAGAAAATTCAAGAGTCTTGGATCGCCTGCTCCGTAAAGATAGGCGACTCAGCATGTTCTCGCCTCGGTGCAGATTATCTCAGTTTCCAATAGAACTAGACACCTGTTAAGATTGCAGGGTAAACCACCTCCAGTAACTATGGAAACGTATGCCGCATTGGTGCGCTCATTAAGATTTGCGTTACTTCTCTCTGAAAACAGCATTTCTTTTTTCTTTATTCATTTATTGCCTCGAAAAGTTGGGAAACGTTTAGACAAATCACTGAGAAGCAAGTTATACATAACAAAGCAGTGCTGTTAGAAAATTGAAGAATTAAAACGTAGGCCTTATGTCTGCTTTAAAACAAAAATGTCCTGAACAATTTCAAATATGAGCACTTCACAGTTCATTAAGGTTTGCACTTGCAAAATCATACGAGGAGAGGTAATCAATCCAGAAGGTGAGAAGCACTAAAATAAATATCAAGGTATTCATTAGTACACATAGGCTATTATATAATTGCAGTATAGGCCCACCATCTATCTCACACTCGGGCACTTGTCGGATAAAGTAATCATCTACATCAATCTGATACATAATCTTATTCCCAATAGTAGGAGTCTATCCCAAAAAAAACACAGTACGAGAGGCATGCGTGTTCACACCCGGTACAGTACGGCAGCCCATCCCAGGGATCACGCTCCATTCACTCACACTCTCATAGCTGTGGGAAATTTGGGGTTTCCAATTAGCCTTAAATGCATGTCTTTGTTCCGAGGGAGGAACCAGGGTGACCGAAGGAAACCCACGCGAATACAAGCAAATCTCACACAGAAAGGCCCCATAAGGAATTCCCGACCTTCTGACAGCACTTAATTTGTCCCCTTTAAACTTTAAATATTAATTCAGACAAAATTCAGAGGGGAAGAAAAAGAACAAAAATCAAGCGCCATCATGTTTTGCGAGCTATTCTGACTTATTTGGGAGATACAAGAACTGCCTTCATCATTATCTTCTGCTGGATAATAACAAGTCAACGTGCACTTAGTACTTATAAAACTTACGCCTACTTCACACTGGCGGTACTACCTTCAGTTTTGTAAATGTCTTTGACGATCTCCTCGGTCTCCACTCTGTGCTCCTTCTGAATGACAACATTGTCCACTTTGTAACCCTCCACGTGCAGGCTGCTGTGGACTCCCTCCACTGTAAAGTAGCAGTTCCGCTCCTCGCTGTCATCCTCGTAGATCAGAAGCACTGTAGTCCAGCCGAAGCGCTCGAACAGCGCGGAGAAGGTTTCGGCCATTTTCAGGTAAGACGGAGCAATTCTGGTCAGATGCGAGTATTCCTTCTCTTTTTGGCTGAAGCCCGTGGCCAAGGCACCTGCCGAGATGACGGGGATGTTCCAGTGCGATGCCATCCTGACCACCGGAGCCGCGGCATACTCGCACACTGGACCAAGAATCAAGTCCGGCTTCTTCGTGCAAGACCTGCTTACCAGACTGAAGAGAGCTTCATTACCACAATCTGAGTTCTCATAGTGCACCGTGAAATTGAGTCCTGGATAGAGATCTCCTCTCAGTTTCATCCTTGCATACTCTATGGCTGGTCTAACTCTTGAAATTGAAAATATGTAAGAATTGTTTTTTGGCAGTAAGACCAACACCTCGATTTCTTCATTTAGTGCACTTGTCCTCACAGGTAAGAAAATGAACCAGCCGTAGATAAAGCATGACAGCAAGTATGACATATTGACGCTTGAAGTCCCTTTTTTAGCAAGCGGTAAACAAGCCTAAATACTCCCAAGGATATACGTTTGTTATAGTTCGCTAGCTGTTTTATAATTTAATTACTTTCATCAGACATTGCATGTAAATTAATAAACGAGAAAGGATTTCGTCTTTAAACTTAAATTCAGTTATCCTTTTAAAGTTTTAATCACTGATGTGAGGGATACTGCACTTAAGTCTCTTGAAGCCCTTTCAGCTTATTCAAAGACCTCTTGTTTTTCTTTCTAATTCGTTTCCCTAGTTATTGCTCTGGTTTAAATACGGTAACAGTCCAGTCTGCACCCACACACGCTGGTTTCGGGGAGGAATTTTGAAGCATCCTTTCATTATTATTCCTGCGTCATCACGGGCGGCCCGCCTCCTCCTTAAAGATACAGTGCGCGCTCGTACAGTAGCCGATCAGAAGTGAAGAGGCAATGTAACCACTTTTTAGCCTTAATGAAGCTTGACAGGACAGGCAATTAGGCTGTGTATTCTGAACCAGATGGCGTGCTACTTCTGTCACAGGTGAATGTAGTCAGTCATAGGCTACTATTGAATTAATACGTTTTGTAATTATGAAGGTTTTAACCAAAGTGTATGGTCGTCGACAAGATTGGCTGAATCAGTTTTTTTTCTTTTTCTTGTGAGTCTAGTTATATTTAAATTAAATATTTACGAATGACTGTATCCATGTCGGGTTGGAGTTCGCATAAAACATGAATCGAACAAACTCATTTGGGAAAATATTTATTTCTGATGAATATCCATTGTTTTATATGCGTCGTTTGCTGATTAATTCATTGTGCTGATAATATCTGTGGAGAATTGGAACTCGAGTTATTATACAAGGATCACTTGATTTAATATTTTCAGAATATGGTTTGAACCGAAGGCGAATACGAATAAATCACCCATGTTCCTGATACTGAGGCCTGGTTTTCACTCGAAAACACATTTTAGAGGTCCCTCTGGTGGCAGAACAAATGAAGACGTCAAAAAATAACCGTGTTGGAAGCAGCAACAGATATCCGATCCATCCTTCTTTTCCGGCTCTCAAAGGGGAGTTATATTCTCGGTCTTTGCTTTACTAGTCGAGTGAAATCCGATGTTAATGCTGAAATATATTAATTAATGTTGGTGGGCAATAATTTGAACTGATTTGAATGGAAGCTAGTTGCTAGAAGCTAGATGGAAGCTAGTGGGTGAGTCTAGAATTCATTTTGATGAAAAGCTATTATTTTTTAAAATCGTCTTTTATTTTGTTGCTATTTCACATTATATACAGTGCTGGTAAAAATCAATTTGCCTATGTCCCGATTTATGCTATTTTTCTGTATTTGTCACACTTAATTGTTTCAGGACTTAAAATAAAATGTAAGATAAAAACAACACGAGGAAATACAAAATGCAGTTTGTAATGATTTTATTTTTTGAGGGAAAAAAGCTGTCTAGTACCAACTGACCCGGTTTTAAAAAGCTACTAGGAACTCATTTAGCTAATTTACCAAATGTAGTTGATGAATGAGTTAAAGTCGGCTGTGCTGGATTACTGTCAATGCGATTGAATATAAACATCACTTAAATGGAGCATTTTTTACAATTTGAAGTTGGTTAATGGGTCGTAACAAGCAGCACAATATCAAAAGACAGGTGAAAGATGAAAAATTTCTTGAAGTACTGAATATCAGTCCGGAAAGGTTTAAACAGACATTTTTGAGGCTACGAATTTCCAGTGAAAGCTATGATATTCCAATGGAATGATATTGGAAATGTGGTGATTCTTACTGTCTACCAAAGTTTCCTCATTGATGATTTATTTGGGACGTAAGGAACTACAGTTCTCATTCACCTCAGTGAAGGTCAACATTCATGATTTTGCCGTTACAAACAGACTGGATGAAACAGCCCATGGGAAAATTGCCAGAAGAAAACATGGTTAACCAAGAGGAGCATAAAAGTTTGTTTGTGATTTCCAAAAAAACACAGTGATGACCCCTCAGAATCCGGGGATAAGGTTGTGAGGACAGCTAAATCAAAAGTTTAACTTTTTTGTAGACCTGAGTCCCATTACATGTTGTGTCGTGCTAACACAGAATTCAATAATGTGGATATCATAACTACGGTCAAATATAGTGGTGGTAGTGTGATGGTGTAGGAATTCTTGAATTCTATCATCTTCCACAAAATTCTGAAGGAGGATATCAAGTCCTCAGGGCGTGATCTGAACCTGAAGAGCAGTTGGGTTGTACAACAAGACACAGATCCAGGGAACAAAATCCTGATTTGAAACCTGTGACGATGCTGTGGCAGAACTTTAAATGTGCTGCTCAAACTCAAAAACCCTGCAGTATGTCTGAATTACGACTCTGGGAAGAGGAGAGGGCCAGAATTCCTCCACATCCTTGTGAAAAACTGATCTTAAGTATATCTGAAGCATTTCTCGTAGTTATCACTGCTAGGGGCGGCACGATCAGTTATTAAGCTTACTTTTACACATGGGCGATATACGTAGGTGATGGATATCCACTTTTAATCAATGAGTTCATGTAATGTTATAATTTTAATCAATGAAGTGATCAGTGAATTAAATGTTCCATAGTGCTCCTCTTATCTTATCTGACATTATGTACAAAAATCTGAGACAGCTTTGTCTGACAAATAAGACAAAATGTACAAAATCAAGTGCAAATATATTTTCACAGCTCTGTAAATAATAAAATGTAATGTTTAGTGTAGCTGAGGTGAATTACGTATATCCACGATGGTCAGAAGTGGACGGAACGTTTAAGGGGTGAAGGAAAACTACTGGGCCGAGTGACCATGGCTCATTTAGATGAGGGAGTGAAAATTATTCACCTAACTGCTCCTAACGAGCAACAATCTGCAATAACGTCACCGTTAAATGTCTGCCTTGTTTCTGTCATTTACCCACATATGTATTCCAGTAATCCAGTTTTATTCAGAGCGATTAAATTATTTACTGACAAAAACACAATTTTTGGCCCAATCTACTGTATTTACCTTAGTTTGTTTTTTTCCCAATCCTAGTTTTACCAATGGGAGCAATTCATGGTATTTAGGTAATTGCTGACATCTATGTGTGTATTATTCAGACTTATTTCTGTATTTTAAGGTGGGTCTTGCTTGTGGCTAGAATCTCCTCTAGGGACTGTCATAATTCAGAACTGAAAACACTTAAAACAGCATGGCTGTGAAATTAATTACCTTGATATATGAGTAGAATAAGAAACATGATCAGTTGACCGTACTGTCAAGTGTATTATTTGCCAATATTGTTATCTCGAACCCAGCTGCTTTCAACAACAGATCTGTGGGAGTCGCTTGGCTTGTGCCTGCGTGCGTATAATTCTCAAACAGGAGAGTAGCTTTGTGCTTAATGTCATAAACGGTGCTTCTTTATTGCTTCTGATTGAGCGCTCACGCAACCGTGGCCATCTGTTTAGAGCTCGGAGAGGGCTGTGTTTTACATTAATGCTTTTTATTCAAATTTAACGCCCCCTGACCGTGGTCTGCAGTCGTGGTTGTGATTTCCAGGGGCCGAAGAGTGCAAGTCTGCTGGTCTTCCTCCGCGCGTTCCTGAATGAGTCAAATCAGGGGTCAGGATGGGGTCTCCTAGCAGTTTGGGGCGTCTAATTCCCCAATCCCCATGTCTGAAACCACAGAAGAACAAACTGTGTCCGAGCCAAGGCCTCTTTCGGTGGAGTATTTGCATATGTCAGAAAGGTTTCCTTCAGCGCCTCTGAATCACTGCTTCCTGCTGATGCCGCAGTCAGAAGAGTCACGCTGTCCTCCCATTGGCTGCATGGCATCAGTGCCATTCTTGAGGGAGATTTTTCATTTCGAAAAGTCGGAAATACTTTCTCAATTCTTGTATGAATACGTTTTCTCCCAGGTTACAATCGCTTTTCAGGTTGATCTACTCCTGCTTCTGGGGAGACCTGATGAATTTGTCAGATTCTGTCAGAGGGCATTTGGTCAGAAAATAAATTTAAGAAAGTTTACTGGTTGTTAGCAGTGAAAAAGCGTCAGTCTTAACAAGCATTTTTATTTTATTTTGAGACTTTACTTCATGCATTTTCTCTCTTAAGTAGAAAATAGTGTTAACTTGTGTCATCGTTTTTTGTCAAGTGAAATTTTCTTATTCCACTCCCAAATTTTTTAAATTATCCTATTAACAGACAGATTGACAAACAAACAGACATACAGGGATGAAGACATTCCCTCCATGTCAGGGGTAATACAAGATTTAAATGCTCAGTAAAATGCTTTGCTGGGGGGTGTGGTTACACTTGCAGGATCTGGAGTTCTGAGTGATATATTCATATTTGAATGCAGGAAAACATATAACAGTTATGAAACTTGACATACAGTGAGCACCATAAGTCACTGGACAGTGACGCATTATGACTGCTGATAGATCTGCCTGCAAGGCGGGTGTCTTGTGTCCGTAGGACCAGCCAATTACACAATGACTGATGTGTCCCCCAGAGGACTGACTGATGTGTCCCCCAGAGGACGACTGACTGGGTTCATTGTCATCAGCAGGCTGCTGGCGCTGCCTCAGCATCTGGGTTTCTGACTCCATCGATGGCAGGATATATGAGGCGCCTGAATCCAAAACCACATGAAATGTCAACAGTGCTCAACTGACCCCACAGCGCAACCGTCCAATCACCCCTGGAGACAGGGTCGTCATCAGTCATGATGGACGGATAAAAAGTGTGTGTGTGCCTGTGGGTGTGTGTGTTTGTGATGTTGTATGTGGCTGTATGTGAATGAGTGTGTGTGGTTGTGTGTGTGTGAGTGTGTGTGTGCGCGTGCGCGTGTGTGTGTGTGTGTGAGGTTGTGTGTGGCTGTATGTGAATGAGTGTGTGTGTGTGTGTGCGTGTATATGTGTGTGTGTGCGTGTGCGTGTGTGTGTGTGTGTGTGAGGTTGTATGTGGCTGTATGTGAATGAGTGTGTGTGTGGGTGTGTGTGTTTGTGTATGTGTGTGCGTGTGTGTGTGTGTGTGGGTGTGTGTGTGTGTGTGTGTGGGTGTGTGTGCGTGTGCGTGTGGGTGTGTGTGTGTGTGTGTGTGGGTGTGTGTGTGTGTGTGGGCGCGTGCGTGGGTGTGTGTGTGTGTGTGTGTGTGTGTGTGGGTGTGTGTGTGTGTGTGGGTGTGTGTGTGTGTGTGTGTGTGTGCGTGTGTGGGTGTGTGTGGGTGTGTGTGTGTGTGTGTGCGCGTGTGTGTGTGTGTGTGTGTGTGTGCGTGTGTGTGTGTGTGTGTGTGTGTGTGTGTGTGTGTGAGTGAGTGTTGTTTACACTCTTCTTTGAAGCCTTGGGAAAGGTACAGCAATGGGATATAAGCATTTGCCACAAGCATTCAGTGTTAATCTCTAACCTCTTTTTATACCAGATTCAGTGGGAGGGAAAAGTCAAGCTTGATGACTTTCAGACCAAAATTAAGGTGTAAATTAAAGGAAAAATCAACTTAAAGTGGCTCAGTCAGATTTTTAGCCGTCACAAGATGCCACAACAGCCTTGATTCTTTGGTGAACTTTCACCTGCTCGTCCCTGCTGCTCTGCCTGAGGAATGGAGCTCCATTCTGCCCAAAGGCAGTATTCTGTCATTCAGTGTTTGTTGTCGGTGTCGACAGACCGTTCTTGCTGGCGCAGTTTCACATTCTGTCTCCGCATGAATGACACATTACACCAGTGCTTTAGCATCAGAGTCACAGAATCTGCTCTTGACCCGATTCACTGATGTCTGTCTCATCGGCCTGTATGCAGGTGTGACTTTAGTCCCTGCTCCTGTTGACGCGAGGGTCAGCTGACCAATATTTGTCTCTCTGGCTCCTGCCATCTGTGCCGTTATAAGACATCCTCATTCAGAGTCACCTAGATCTTTTATTCCTGTCATCTTTATAAATAATTAAGTACAGCTAAGCATGCTCAGTCCATGTAGCAGATCATGATAGGGTGGTACTTAACTGATTGAATAATGCTGTTCACCTGAATGGATGCATCTGTGCTTCTCACGATGTTTCTCTATTAATATATTCAGGTTTTTATTTCCATTTCTGACCAGTCAGTAGCATATAAGGCAGTGTTTCCCAAACCTCTCCTGGTGCCCCCTGTCCTGCAGGCTTTAGATCAGTGTTTCCCAAACCTCTCCTGGTGTACCCCCTGTCCTGCAGGCTTAAGATCAGTGTTTCCCAAACCTCTCCTGGTGCCCCTGTCCTGCAGGCTTAAGATCAGTGTTTCCCAAACCTCTCCTGGTGCCCCCTGTCCTGCATGTGTTAGATCAGTGTTTCCCAAACCTCTCCTGGTGCCCCCTGTCCTGCAAGCTTTAGATCAGTGTTTCCCAAACCTCTCCTGGTGCCCCTGTCCTGCAGGCTTTAGATCAGTGTTTCCCAAACCTCTCCTGGTGCCCCCTGTCCTGCAGGCTTTAGATCAGTGTTTCCCAAACCTCTCCTGGTGCCCCCTGTCCTGCAGGCTTTAGATCAGTGTTTCCCAAACCTCTCCTGGTGCCCCCTGTCCTACAGGCTTTAGATCAGTGTTTCCCAAACCTCTCCTGGTGCCCCTGTCCTGCAGGCTTTAGATCAGTGTTTCCCAAACCTCTCCTGGTGCCCCCTGTCCTGCAGGCTTTAGATCAGTGTTTCCCAAACCTCTCCTGGTGCCCCCTGTCCTGCAGGCTTTAGATCAGTGTTTCCCAAACCTCTCCTGGTGCCCCTGTCCTGCAGGCTTTAGATCAGTGTTTCCCAAACCTCTCCTGGTACCCCCTGTCCTGCAGGCTTTAGATCAGTGTTTCCCAAACCTCTCTTGGTGCCCCCTGTCCTGCATGTGTTAGATCAGTGTTTCCCAAACCTCTCCTGGTGCCCCCTGTCCTGCAGGCTTTAGATCAGTGTTTCCCAAACCTCTCCTGGTGCCCCCTGTCCTGCATGTGTTAGATCAGTGTTTCCCAAACCTCTCCTGGTGCCCCCTGTCCTGCACGCGTTAGATCAGTGTTTCCCAAACCTCTCCTGGTGCCCCCTGTCCTGCATGTGTTAGATCAGTGTTTCCCAAACCTCTCCTGGTGCCCCCTGTCCTGCATGTGTTAGATCAGTGTTTCCCAAACCTCTCCTGGTGCCCCCTGTCCTGCAGGCTTTAGATCAGTGTTTCCCAAACCTCTCCTGGTGCCCCCTGTCCTGCAGGCTTTAGATCAGTGTTTCCCAAACCTCTCCTGGTGCCCCTTGTCCTGCAGGCTTTAGATCAGTGTTTCCCAAACCTCTCCTGGTACCCCCTGTCCTGCAGGCTTTAAATCAGTGTTTCCCAAACCTCTCCTGGTGCCTCTTGTCCTGCAGGCTTTAGATCTCTCCCTACTCCAGCACAGGTGATTCACCTGAATTATCAGGTCATAATTAACCCCAGAAGCTGCTTGATAATAAACGAATCATTTGAATCACCTGTGGTGGAGCAGGGAGAGGTCTGAAGCAGGCAGGAGGAGGGGTTCGCCAGGAGAGCTTAGGGAAACACAGATATAAGGTGACCATAGTCCTAGTATTCTTGGTGTTGGTGACATCTGGTGGTGAGAATAAATAAATTATGTGGGGGGGCTCACAATGCAGGAGTATGGGGCCTACGATGTTCGCCTGCGAGCCGTGTGGTGGAGTGTTCGAATCCCAGCCACGACATTACCAGCTATTGTCGGAGGTTCACGAACACTGGGCAAAAATTAGCGCAGCCTCACCAGGGATGATAGGAGTTAAGCCAGTTAAAATTTGTAAGTTAATTGCTCTGTAGCGACCACTACTGGTTGGCCATGCACGTGTAGTTGTATGAAATAAGTTGTACGATGAAAACGCAATCCTCCGATGGCGTAGGCAGTGTGTAACTGGCGGTGTGATTGTATAGTGTGAAGAAGTGAGGGCCTGTCATCAATTGCCATGGCCTTTTCCTCTGAGTTAATGGGAGCAGATTACTCTGCGATGGTCTAAACAGTTTGGCAGTGTTCAGGGTGGGAACCCCCTCCCCTTGATAAAACACAGGGGTGTACTTGAAATATTGGTGGATACGTTTTAAAGTACATTATTTATCTACTGACCACAGAAATGTATTTATCTGAAAAATAAGCTTGCACAATACCCACAAAACAGGCAAGGATTACTTAGATCCTCGTCCCAAGACGGCTGATATTCCAAAACCAAGTTCAGGAAACAGCAGGAAACATTTTCAGAAAATGTAGGGCGGACGGAAGTATGGGAAAGCACATCGACACAACTCTATCCACGTACTGAAGGAGCTGTGTCACGATTACCTGCATGCTTACAACTTAGAACAAAGTAAATATGCTCAACTCCAAGTAAAAATCTAGAAGGTACTTTTCTTCTATGATTATTGGCAACGGCAAACCTGCTTTTGTGGTCGGCGCTCCTTGTGCAATTCCTCTCGTTGCAGCGCAAATTTTTCCCATTTCTTCACCTTTCCCTGAATACATTTGTAACCGAGCTCAATTATCCCATTTGGATTGAAAACACAAGATCAAAAACCAGCCCAGCTACGATGCTATTTCCTCGATTTTTGAAAAGTGAATGAAATATTAATTTATGAATGTGACGTCGTTCTGAGACACGTTGCAGCTCTTGATTCAATCTGAAGTGTGTATGTTGCGAAATATCCTAGCTAAAGATTCACCTTCACGATTGTTTTTAATGCATTTTATTTGACAAAAATAGAATGTCCGATCTTGTGTATCTGGTGATTGTACGAGGAACATTGACAAAAATTTCACTATCAATGCTAATAGTGATGACATTATTGTGAGCGCATTTGGTCCTGTAAAGGTGTAGCTAGGAAAAGAGTGATGAATCTTGTTAGTAAGTCTGACTCTGAAGACATGTACCTTGGAAAACAGTGATAACTCTCTTGCCAGAGAGTTTTATTCTGTAAATTTGTACTAAGGAAAACAGTGATGACGCGCTTGTGAAAGCCTCTGATCCTGTAATGGTGTACTTACAAAAACAGTGTTGACTCAGTGAGTGAGTCTGACTCTGTAAAGGTGTACTTAGGAAAAGAGCGCGGACTGGTGAGCACGGTCTCGTCTGTAAAGGTGTAGATAGGAAATCAGTGATCACTCTTTCATGAGTTTGATCCTGCAAAGGTGTAACTAGGGAAACCATGATGACTGTAGATTTGACTGACCTTCAACAGTGGTCTGACTCATTCGATCTTGACCTCTTCTTCTAAACAGAAATCACGTTGCTCCACTGACCACTAGAGTTTCCAGTACAATGTTCTGGAAGACATTGAATAACCTTCAGGCCAATGCAAGCCTCTCTGTATCCTAAGCTGCAGGCATTCTTCGGTGTTGTTGGTCAGTTGGTTCATTTCTTACATGCCCTGTTCCTTTTAGTCATAGTAAACATTTCACTTCCAGGTCATCAGTGCTCTTTTGCACAGCCAACTAAAATTTATGCAATTAAATTTGCTAATATGTGTATATACAATATACTATTATTTTTGTTTGAATGTTTGTGTTTGTGTACATGCACAGAACTGTGCAAATGACTTTGGTTCCCCAGAGTTTTAATTTTACAAAAAAATGCACATTTTACAGAAGTATGTTTGTATTCAGGTGAAATCAGCTGCAGACGGGGCCGCTTCACGCGAGCGTCAGTCTCGACATCATTAAGACTGTCGGAGAGAAACAGAAGCCCTTCTGCTGCAGAACTTTGCCAAGTTCTCCAAAAAAACCCGCCCAGCCTCCTTACAGCAGTGTCCCGGGGGAATTCATTCACTTTTAATGACAAATCACGGGCCAGTTTTTAACTCTTTACTGCTGTTTATGCTTCATATGTAGAAGCTGAATTTTCTTGTTTTCGGAAGCATCTGTGCTTCACACATTCTGTACATGCCAAAGAGTTTGGCATTCAAGTGTATGAGTTCTTGTGTGTGTGTGTGTGTGTGTGTGTGTGTGCTTGTGTGTGTATGTGCCTCTTGACAGACATCTGTCTGCTTGTACACGCATGAGTGTACTTGTGTGTGTGAGAGAGTGTTTGTGTGTGTGTGTTTGTGTGTGTGTGTGTGTGTGTGTGTGTGTGTGTGTGTGTGCCTATGTGTGCGCCTGTGTGTGTGAGAGAGTGTTTGTGTGTGTGTGTGTGTGTGTGTGTGTGCGCGCCTCATGACATCTGTCTGCTTGTAAACACATGGGTGTGTAAGCAGACAATGGCTAATTAGAGTGTGCTTGCCTGAGGTCTGGAGGTTTAACACAGTTGCGTTGCGGACATTGATCGTTCCTGGTGCCGGCCGCGGTGACGGGGCCAGCGCTCCCCGGTGGTTAATCAGCAGCGTGCGGCAGGGTCAAGACCTGTGGCTGGAGGCCCCGTGTGGCGCTAAATCGATCGCGGCTCATGGGGGATGTGGAGAGATGGGCACGCATCAGCTGTCACTCATCGGCTCCCGAGTGCATCGCTCAGTCAGACGATTACCTCACAGCCTCCGGAGTCTTCCGGAAATCAGGCGGCATTAAAAAAACACATTTAACTCCATAAAGGGACTGCTCAGCCAGTTGACGAGATCGGCTAACTAGTTTGTTATTTACCTGCTTATTAACAAATTAATCTAGACACATGGTCTGTAAATTGGTCTGTAGTAATTCTGGTGGTATGTTAAGGGTGTGCAGGTCTTACCCATGAGGGAACAGGGTGGTTGAAGGTCTTTATTACAGCCCAGGGCTACAGCTCCTGTTTCCACTCATTAACTGATCAGGGGGCTCAATCAAGACCTCGGTGAGGAGAATCAGGGGTTTTGGTTGGGCTGTTAAACACCAGCAACTAACACTAGCCCTGCATGGACAGACTGAACAGCACCATGGTTTGTGAGCGCAAAGCTGCTTTATAAAACTTTCACAGCTGAATATTCTTAATCACAGGAGAGCACCGTATAATCTCAAATATGACCCATTCCCGCCTTTACAGAGGATGGTATGCAAGGTCTAATATACTCCAGTAAGCAAAACATTATGACCTCCTGCCTATTACACCAATGGTCCTTCGCATGCTGCCAAAACAGCTCCACCAAGCTGAGGTCCGCACTGATTGGCAGACGCAGGGTTTCTCGACAGAACACTTCCCAGAGCATCGCAACCCCTCCAGCAGCCACTCTCCGTCCCACAGGGGCTTCCTGCTTCCATCTCTTCTCCAGGTAAATGGCGCACATGTGTCCAGTGGTCCACATGATGCGGGAGAAAACGGGACTCACTGGATCACATGACTTCCTTCATTTGTTCCGAGGTCCGGGTCCTACACTTACGTGCCCATTATAGGGACTTTCAATCCTGAGAAGTAGCCTGAATTGGTACTTAACTTGCCAGCAGCAACAAAGCACAATGTCAATAGGGCCAGATGCGCTACCTGCTGCAACATATTCCTCTGAACCGTCATAAAAATCTTCTGTCACCTGTGACATAGAAGCCGTTCTGTTGTTGGAAAACGCTCATCGCTGCTGACTGAGAAGCTCCCAACCAGCCGTGCTGCTTCAGAGATGTTGTCCTTCTCAAAGCTGCTTGGATACCATTTCTCCCCCATCCTACATGTTGACTGAAATCCACCTGTTTGCTTACCACACGCGGACCGTTCACACACCTTTTGCTGTTATTATGAAATAATCAACATTATTTGCTTCAACTGTGGGTGGTCATAATGTTTTGGCCGTTGGTGTTAATCACTGCTTTGCTGACAGAAGAATATATATATGAGCTCAGATATAAATCAGTACCTCATTCACAGAAAATGGCGTCTGAGATCTAACAAGCATCACTCCCTACTTGGCAGAGGATGATAAATTCGGTCTTATGAACATCAGGCCCCCCCCCCCAAACAGAAGAGGGAACCCCAGCCTGACCATGAATCGCTGCCTCATTCACAGAGGGGGGTGTATCAGGCCTAAAATGAATCAGTCGCCCCCAGCAGAAGATGGACAGCCGCTGGAGCTTGAGAATTCAGTTATCTGGTCAATTCCATCATGTGTCCGTTCTGAACAGGTGATCAATAACCCTGATCAGAATTGATTTTCTGATCTGCTGTGCTTTTCTCATCCCCCCGTCTTTTCTCTGTTGCGGAGTTTTGGTCGATCTCTCCCCCCGGGTCGGTGAATCGGGTCACAAACAGCACCTACGAGCTTTTCTTCCTTCCTGCTTCCAGGTAATGATTACAGGATCTTGACAACTTAGTCCCATGTCAACAGGAATTATGTCACATTACACTGGATGAAAAGTAATGAATTTTCATATTTTCTGTCCAATTTTACATAAATAAGACGGACTCATAACTAAAATCATATGAACTCGCCACCATAAATGTCTCCAGAGGGAAGGTTAGATTTAAATAGCACTCAGTAAATGTGTTCTTTGCCCTCTGGGGATCTACAGAGTGAGTTACCATCGAGGACAAATGTAGTTTAGCAGTATCTTCCAAATAAAACTAAATTCTAGACTTTTCATCTGAATGATTCCCTTATGCATGAAGTTGTATGTAGTTGTATTTAAGGAAGTCAACCAGGGTCACACTATATTCTACAACCTCCATTCCGAAATAGTTGGGACTTGTAACTTGTGAATAAAATCAAAATGCAATGACTTTCAGATCACATGTGCCAATATGTTATTTACAATAGAACAAAGATATATTTCAGATGTTGAAACTGAGACATTTTACATTTTTATCGACAAAATAAGCTTCTTTCAAATTTTTTGGCTGCAACAGAACTCAAAAAAGGCAAAAAGGGCTGAAAAAGCAATTAATATATAATAAAATCAGCTGAAAAAAAACATTGAGCAAGTAATTAAGTAAACTGGCGTCAGATGTGTAACATGATTGGCTATAAAAGGGACGTCTTCTGAGTCTCTCAGAAGTAAAGATGGCCAGAAGGCTCTCCAACCTGTGAAGGCTTGGGTTTAAAAAATTGTGGAATACTTTATAAACAATGTTCCTCAGCGTCTAATTACAAATGCTTTGAAGGTGTCATCATTGACAGTTCATAACATCATTAAAAGATTCAGAGAAACTGGAAAAATCTCTGTGCATATGGGACAAGGCCGAAGACCTTGACTGGATGCCCGTGATCTTTGGGCCCTCGGGCGCCACTGCATCACTCACCGGCATGATTCTGTCATTGACATTACTAAATGGGCCCAGGAATACTTCAAGAAACCACTGCCTGTAAACACAGTCCGCCGTGCCATCCACAGATGCCACCTAAAACTCTATCCTGTGGTCAGACGAGTCCAAATTTTGACATTCTTGGCGGAAATCATGGGCATCATGGCTAAAGAGGAGAAAGACCACCCCTCCTGTTATCAGCGTTCAGTTCAAAAGCCAGCATCTCTGATGGTATGGGGATGCATTAGTGCATATGGTGTGGGACACTTGCATGTTTTAAAAAGCACCATGAATGCTGAAAGGTATATAAAGGTTTTAGAGCAACATATGCTCCCCTCCAGATGACATCTATTCCAGGGAAGGCCTTGTGTATTTCAGCAGGACAATGCAAAACCACATACTGCAGCTATTACAACAGCATGGCTTCGTAGTAGAAGAGTCTGTGTGCTGAACTGGCCTGCCTGCAGTCCTGATCTTTCACCGATTGAGAACATTTGGCACATAATTAAACGAAAAGTCCATCAAAGGAGACCCAAAACTCTCCAGCAGCTGGAAACCTGTATTAAACAAGAGTGGGATCAAATTCCAGTGGCTAAACTCAAGAAACTTGTCTCCTCATTGCCCAGACGCCTCCACTCTGTTAAAAAAGAGGGGATGCTACACCATGGTAAACAGGCCCCTGTCCCAACTTTTTTGAGACCTGTAGCAGCCATCAAATTTGAAATGAGCTTATTTTGTGGATAAAACTGTAAAATTTCTCAGTTCTAACATTTGCTATGTTATCTCTGTTCTATTGCGAATAAAATACCGGCTGGTGTGATTTGAAAGTCATTGCGTTTTCATTTTATTCACAATTTACACTTTGTCCCAACTATTTCAGAATTACGGTTGCAGTATTGTGTTATTTTACACTTACTCTACACCTAATCATGACATTGAAAATCACAGGAAGGATAAAACATGAATTTTGTTATTATAACATGTATATAAAACACACTTCACAGCGTGCACTCAGGTTCACCACAGACGTCACACCAGATCATGCCCTCGGTGTTGTATGACAGATCTTCCTCGTGAGCTAAAAAGCAGACCCTTCATTCATTCTTCATGGACCCCAGGTCTCATGAGAACGCCTGGTCCATGTTAGTCGTCCCGATCTCGCTCAGACGACAGATCGCTCCCTCACGTCACCCCCTGCTCTGTCGCACACACTCCGGCTGCAGGAGCGAGTCATTAGCCTGATTAAACTCATTAATGTCAGTCTGACGTCCAGCCAAAACACTAGGACAGAGAGAGTCTGTTTCACTGGGCTTCTGCTACAGCAGGCAAATAACCACAAACTACAGCGTAGTGTAATGTAACAAACTGAAGCAAACTTCAGCTCATAACTGAGCACGAGAACAAAATGAATTCACTACATACAGATTGTGTTCAATTGATGGAAAAAAGCAAAGGGACATTCATTTTTCAATTTCATTAACAGTATCGTATCTCAAAATAAGCATTTCCCTTGGATAGTTGCTTTAGTGGTAACATTCCTTAGAGCGCTATAGGTAACTATAGTTGCCCAATGATGTAAAGTTATCAAAATCAGATGCTGTTGAAAACCTATCATGTGTCAACTTGTTTAAAAGAGCTCTCGCTCAAGATAATTGCATTTTTAATTCCTTTAAAATTTAATTAGCACTCTGAGGGTTAAATTTGTTTCAAGTGTACAAAGTAAATAATTTCCTTCCATATTTGAACATATAATCTCTTCAGATCTCTTGGTTGGCAAATAAATTGATCCAGAAATATCAGTATCAGGCTCACGCACAGAAATACACCAGGTTAGCAACCACACTCTGTGCCTCTGCGCGTTTCCACACTAGAAGACCAACCCTTCGTCCCTTCGTTGAAAATATCCACTTACACACAATGCAGACACGTTGTCTCTACACATCTGAGAAAAAGTCGAGCGAAAATCATGTGAGTAAACATGGAACTGGGCAGTACGCGTTTGTGGCGATAACACCAGGGAATGTTCGTCTTAACAACACTATCAGTTCAAATGGCCAAGTAAAGCAGCCCATGAAAGCTTGTCTTGTAAGTCAGTGCAGTTGAGAAGCAGACAGTGCTGTGTCACCCTGCTGCCCAGTCAGTGGTGCTCATTTATTCCCATTACAGCCTGCCGTGTGTGAGTGCTGCAGCACTGTCGGTAATCGCATTTCCCTTGTGCAGCCCAGTGACAGAAATCTCCAGCGCACATATGAATGAACTGAAATGGAAAAATATAATTTCAGCCATTCAATGACATGTACATTAAGAGAAGCAGGAAATTCTTGTTTCTGTTTGCCTAAATGGATCATATACGCTGTCGTTGATTGGTTTTACAGTACTGCTCTCAATAAATTCATGACCTACCCTTTCTCAACCGAATGCGGAGTAAACTTTTTTCAAATGTGAATTAATATAGAACGTACCGCTAGATGGCGCCATTTTACAATGCACGTATTGCACGCTGACAAGACAAATCAGGTTTCATGCCAGATTTGGAACAAGTAAATAATTTTACCTCTGATTGCTTTGGCACTTGATTTGTAAAATATGACATTTAGGAAAAACTCAAGCGGTTAAATAACATGTTTTCTGACCTATAATGGAGCTGTTTTTTCCTGTACAGTCTCTGCCATGATGTCATCCAGCAAAGTTTTCGATGATTAAAGAAAAAGCACGGTCACTGTCACTGCTTTGAATACGTACAATGTTGTTCGATACACAACACGGACAGAAGTATTGGGACACTTGGCCATTACACGTACAGATACTTTTATGCCATCCCATTCTCAATCCAGCAGCATGAATATGGAGTTTGCAGCATTCCCCTTTGTAGCCTTCTTGAGTGTGTCTGTGGGAATTTTTGCCCATTCATCCAGAAGAGCATTTGTGAGGTCAGGCACTGATGTTGGACAACAAGGTCTGGCTCTCAATCCCAGTTCTAGTTCATCCCAAAGATGGTCGATGGGGTTGAGGTCTGGGCTCTTTGCAGGACAGTCAAGGTCTTTGACAGCACACTCAGCAAAACAGTCTTTATGGACCTGGCTTTGCGCACTGGGGTACAGTCCTGCTGGAACTGAAAAGGACCCTCACCAAACTGTTACCACAAAGTTGAAAGCCTAGAATTGTCCAAAATGTCTTGGTAGCCGGAGCATTAAGAATTCCCCTCATTGGAATGACAGGGCCTCGCCCAACCCTCGAAAAACAAACCCATACCAATATCCCTCCTCCATAAAACTTTGAGGTTGGCCCAGTGCAGTCAGGCAGGTAAAGCTCTCCCAGACTCATCCTCAGATTGCCAGACAGAGTGGTGTTATTCCTCACTCCACAGAACATGTCTCCGCAGCTCCAGAGTCTTGTGTCAGCCCCGCTGTACACCCCTCCATCTGACACCCAGCATCATGATTGGGGACATAAGGCTTTATGCAGCTGCTCAGCCATGGAAAAATATCCCATGAGCCTCCCTGAGCTCAGTGTTTGTGCTGGTGTTGATGCCAGAGGAGGCTGGTGCTCCGCAGTTACTGAGTCCACAGAGCTTTCGCGCTTTTCATGCACTATGCGCCTCAGCACTCAGTAACCCAGCTCTCCGACCTCACCTGGTCTGCCACTGCGGGCTGAATTACTGTTATTCATCAACACTTCCACCTTTCAACAGCGCCACTTACAGCTGACCGTGGAATATTGAGCAGGGAAGAAATTTCACAAACAAACTTAGTGCAAAGGTGGCATCCTCTGACAGTACCACTGAGCTCTTCAGAGTGACACATTCTTTCACACGTTTGTGAATGCACACTGCTTGGCTCGGCGGCAATGGGCCTGAATGAAACACCTGAATTCAATGCTTAAGAGGTCTGTCCCAATACTTTTGTCAATGGAGTGTACTTGAAGTGTGGGGATTACTTTGAGAAATACAGACACTGGTCAGGATGACATGGTGTCATCAGAACCCCAAACTAAGAATGGCAGCGTGACTTTAGTGGGTCTGTTAGTCCAACAGAGAGTATTTGTTAATAGCATTGGGTTATTTAATATGTAATTATAGAGATGCAATATACCTATGCAATATGACACAGATTAACTGCCACCCTCAGAAGTATGGACATGCGTATTCACATCAGAAGTCATTTCCAATCTGCCAGATTCCATCTGGTTGTTTAATCAAGTAGTTTTGTCCTGAGACCCCGGTGATCAGAGGTTGATTTTCAGCGCACTCTCAGTGTTACAGTTTGGTTTGGTTTGGTTTATTTTATTAGTGAAAGGACAATACACATTAATTAACATTACTGTAAATGTGCCAGTTTTAGCCAGTTGGCTAATTCGCATCTGCAGTCCTTCGGCAAGATGTTAAAAAGCTACTAACCTAAAACAGTAACAATAAAAGTTAAAATCAATAACTACAGTATTTACAGAACAGAACACCATCGTAATGCATGAGAGCCAGGACAAAAAGCACAGAACAGCAACATACAGACGAACAGCAATCCAAACATACAGACGGACAGCAATCCAAACATACAGACGGACAGCAATCCAAACATACAGACGGACAGCAATCCAAACATACAGACAACCATGAGAAGCAGCAGGACGCTAACAGGCAGCAGTAAAATAAATACAGTCAAGGCATTAGTCAGACTATTAGGTGTTCGTACATCCCAAGCCTGACAACGAACAGAGACATTTAGTAGGTTAGCAACAGTTTGTTAAACAATAGTGAAGTACACAATTAAGAGTGATCATATTTTTGGTTTTTTAAAAGCCCACCTACACTGTAAATTATTATTATTTTTGCCATGTAGTGTCTCCTATAGTTTTTCCCTCCGCCCCTCTCTTGAAGGGGCCCCCCTGGCAGAGACCCTCAGCAGTCCACTGGGGCAGATAAATTATACCCAGGTCTGTTATTGCTGGCTTCACCCTGGGTTGTTAATATCTTGACTCACATTTTTAATTTAACCCTGTTGACTGGGTCAATTCCTGTCTTGTGGGAGACAGCCTTTGTTCTTCCCTTGCAGAAGGTGGCTCTTCAGATGACCTGATTAACTATTGGCCAATTTCAAAACTGCCATGCTTACCTAAGGTCTCAGAGAGGCTGGCAATAATCAAATTAGATCATTTCTATCTGAAGATGCTGTCCTGAATGCGTTTCAGTCAGGCTTCAGACTGGGTCATAGCCCTGTGTCAGCTGCAGCTAGGGTATTAAATGAAATTGTTTCTGCCTTGGACACTAAGCAGGATTGCGCTGCCCTTTTTATTGACTTATCAAAGGCATTTGACACAGTTGATCATTCCATACTCATAAAGCGGTTAGGTGCTATTGGGTTGGATATTAAATCTTAAATATTTAACTGGTAGGTGTCAAACGGTTGTGGCTGATGGCTATCAATCAAAATTCATCTCTTAGGAAGGGGGTTCCACAAGGTTCTATCTTGGGGCCCTTGCTACAGTGCCCTCCGTGATTATTGGCACCCATGGTTAAGATTTGTTAAAAGCCTTAAAATAAATAACATTTTTATTGCAGAAGCATACTCTCATACTGAAAATTGTAGAAAAATGAAAGCTTCAACTCAAGTGAATTTTAAGGGAAAAAATTCCTGACTAAGAAATAATTATTTTTCATAAAATCACCTGTTACACAATTATTGGCACCCCAAACAATTCCTAAGAAATAATTGTAATTGAAGTATTTCTGTCATTTTTACAGTAGTTTAAACAGTTGATCGGAGTATCTAGGAATATTTAATTAGTAATTCATCACTTCCTGTTTCCCTGGGTTATAAATATGACATGACACAGAGGCCATTTCTTTTATCCACCCTTCAACATGGGAAAGACAAAGGAACACACCATTCAAGAAAGGCAGATGTGTGTCAACCTTCACAAGTCAGGCAATGGCTACAAGAAAATAGCCTCTCGCCTGCACCTGCCCATATCTACTGTCAGAGGAATCATTAAGAAGTTTAAAACAACTGGAACAGTGGTAAACAAGCCTGGACGAGGATACAAGGTTATTTTGCCACCACGCACAGTTAGGAGGATGATAAGAGAAATAAGAAGTTCTCCAAAGCTCACTGTTAAAGAATTGCAACAAGTGGTAGCATCCTGGGGTCACAAAATCTCCAAAACAACCATCAGGCGCTATCTACATGCCAACAAGCTGTTTGGGAGGCATGCCCGGAAAAAACCTTTTCTCACTCACAATGATAAACGCAAACGTCTGGAGTTCGCTAAGCAGTACTGGGACTTCAACTGGGACATGTGCTTTGGTCAGATGAGGCCAAGATAGAGCTTTTTGGCAACAAACACTCTAAGTGGGTCTGGCAGAACACAAAAGATGTCATTTCTTAATGTGGGATTTTTTTTTCCCACCGAATAAATGCACTTGAATTAAAGGTTGGATTTTTCTCCTTTTTTCATTGTGGTTCTATATTATTTCGAAAAAAAAACTGAATTTATTAGAAGCTAAAGCACATATCTTAACCAGGGGTGACAATAATTATGGAGGGCGCTGTATTTGCCCTTTTTATGATTGATTTTGGTGCTAATTTTACCAATAGTGCAATCCATCGATATGCAGATGAGACGGTTATCTAATCAGCCGCTCCTTCTGCTGAGCTCTTCAAAGTTTACTCAGATTTTCAAATCTTCCAGCAGGCTCTTTTAGACCTTAAACTTTTAGTAAATTCTGAGAAGACTAAATATATGCTATTCTGTCAGAAACCTGCAGCTAGGTTTTATAATGGGAGCATTTCTACAACAAGTGGAATACAGATTGAAAGAGTTTCTTGCTACAAATATCTGGGCATCTGGGTGTATATAAAGCTGAAGTTTATGAAGCACTTTGATGATCTAAGTAAGAATCTGAAAGTTAAACTGGTGATGCTTTATAGAAATAAGCCTGCCTGCCGAGGAGCTGCAGAAGGCAGATTGTGCCAGCAACTATTCTTTCTAGAATAGATTATGGTGACATAATTTATATGCACTCTGCTCCTTGATCACTGAAGCCTCCTGATGCAGGATACCGTGCTGCCGTTAGGTTTATAACAGGAGTCGTCTTCAGAACGCATCACTGTGGTCTTTATTTAAAGGTGGGCTGGTCTTCACTGACCATGAGAAGGGAGCAACATTGTCTTTATTTACAAGGCGTTGTTGGGTAAGCTGCCTGGATATATATCCAGTCTGCTTAATTTCTGAAGGAGGGAGTAACATCCTCGTGCTCTTGATCATATGACTTTAGACGTCACGAGGGTTCATTCTGAACTGGGTAAAACTGCTTTCATGTTCTATACCCCACAGAAATGGAATAGGCTTCAGCTGACTGTGAAATTCGAAAAACACGCCATTTAATTGTTTTAAATGTCTGTTATTGGATGCCATTAAGCTGGGATGTACATGTGTTCTGTACTTCCTATGTTTTTTTGTTTTTAATTTATTGTTGTAATGCATGTCTTTACTGATTCACGACTGGGCACCGTTGCAAAAGAGAGCTTGATCTCAATCGGAATCCCAGTATTACTAAATAAATAAATAAAAATACCCTGACTGAAAACTGTAAATATCTCCACTGAAGTCTGCATCCACCTCAGCCGAACACGCACCGGTCACCTCACTACCGCAAAATTTCGCTAGAAGAAGATGTTGTTTGATACCCTTCTGACGTCCATTGAGGAGAGGATGATTACGGGCACTGGTGCGTTTGCACGTGACACTGCCCGAGGCTTAATGTCTATGGCCCACCGGCGATCAGCGCTGATGACTAATGACTTAATCAGATTGCTGGCTCTTAGCACAACGGAGCCACGCGTAATCACGGACCGAATAAATCTCAGCCGCACACGTCTCTACTCACACTTCATACATAAAAGGCAGCAGTTTTGACACGGCTAATCGGCATGAACAAAGCAGGCCTCCATACATTTTGTGCCATACTGCGGCAAGATAAATTATTCATCTCCAAGTTTTTTCAGCACCTTGTAAACTAAATTCAGCCACAGATTATTCAATTACAAGGTCCAGAGTCATCTGAACTCCAATAGGGGTCACATGTGCTCTTCAACAGCTAATCAGCAAGAGTTGATTTAATGAGATTTTACCACATCTTTTGGAATAGAATACCCTCAAAAAGGAGCAATTTGATTTACTACAGATAAAATGGTGACACTGACGATGGTTGCAAGCTACAGCACTTGGTACTTAATGATTGACTATCAATTTAATCAGTTGAAGGGTCATACAGTGTTCAACATCAATCCCTATAATTGTATTGAGTATCTAATCATATTGAGTATCTTGTCATTTTCAAAATCCTTTTTAATTATTATTTTTATTTCATTTCAGTGGAGAGACAAGGAAATGTGTTTAGTCTTTTGAATGAGTGAATCTCTGCGGAGACCAAGCCTTGTCCCCTTCAGTGTCCCGAGCTGAAGACAAAGACAGATCTGTCCTCAAGCCCTGACTCCCTCACCGACTGTCCCCTTAGTTCAAATGGATTATAAATACAGATTGATTATCAATCCTGTTACACGGCGCAGGCATAAAACTGGACGGGTCCCTTTGAATGAGAGTCACAGGGGTCAGCAGTTAATGGGTCATTTCATCACGATCGGAAAACAGGAGTGGAGCTGTTACGGTGTATCAGGGAATTACCGCTGCTGTAGTGCATTAGCACGTGACCCTGCCTGAGATGTATTTACGGCTGATCGGACGAGCGACGCTGTCCCTGATAACTTAATGGAATTGCCTCCTCCTCGGACAGCGGACCTCAGGTCCCAAGCCGCTGTGTGGGATGCCTTAGCCCTCCTGACTGGAAGTCACTTTGGTCTTTCATTTGGTGGAAATAAAGCCTCGCAGTTGTAAGCTGTGCCATTGTAGCGACCTAAAACAGAAATGCTTGCAAATAAACAGCGTGAATTTTACGCATAAATACTTTAAAGGGTAATTATACCCCCGCTACGACGTAGTCGGGGGTATATAGCGCTCTGCGCGTCCGTCTGTCTGTCCGTGTGTCTGTGCGTCCGTATTCGTTCAAACATAAAGCGGGGATATGTGAGCTCTGCTCGCTTCTACACTTGTTTTTACTGTTTTTTTTTACTGCGAGCTGTGACATGTCATAATAACAGGCAACTACAAAGTAGGAATCTGTCATTACTGCTTTTACAGAATTTAAGAGCAGGTGAAAAATAAAAGCAGAATCCAAAGTTTCAAAAAGCTCGGGAGACAGTTGGTGGGTTTTTCTAAAAAAATCTACACCTATGTCAATGGAGCGCAATCGCAAATATCCGCGCTCCATAACACAAATGTTCTGGGAGTAGCAGTAATGTGTCAGAGGGCAATTCACTGAACCGGCTTTCTGCTGTACAAATGATAATCTGCTTGTTGCAGTGAAAATGCACTGATACTGATCAGAGTTATAGCAGTGTGGTATAGTTGGTTAGTTGGATGGAGTACTTTTTGAGTGTCTGTTGAGGGCATAAATGACTCTTCATTTTGAAGTGAGAGTATTATAAAAGGAAAGGAGGTACAGTACAGCTCAATGCACATGCAAATGTGATATTTATAGAGTACACAGACAGGTTTGTACCTTCCTACATGTGTAAATGTCAACATTAGGGAGGTTTGGCATCGTCACGTTTTCGCTTATGTTTTATGGTTTCAAGACGACGGCAATATTGTAATGTATGGTTAATTCAAATCGGACTTTCGTGACATTAATTGTTGAAGTGTGATTTCCTCAGCCCACCCCAGTGACACTGTAACGAGTCAGGATTTCATTCATGAAAAGCCAATCTGCCACTGGGAATGAATTCATGGCCTTATGTAAGGCACCAGAAGGCAAAAACAGTCATCACTCGGCCATTCAAGTCATTCCTAAAAACAACAGAGAATCAGGAGAATATTTTGATTGCCAAATAAGGAATTGGACCACGGCCATTAGAAGCTCATGTCACCATGTTGGATTAACGCAACAATTTTGAAAATGGTGCCAAAAATTAAAGACACTTGCCGCTGGCAGAATGCACCTTACAAGTTCTTGACCCAGAAAATGTTGAAAAGTAGGTGAAATAACAAAGTGGTTTGATATGAGATGGAGAGTCACCATACGCACAAATCTGAGCATTATGGCTCTGCAAGTTATCACCAAGATAAATATTCATACCAATTTGCAGCCATCTACATTGAATAATAATAATAAAATGTGCCGCACTTTTTGATAATCGGCAGAGCTGACTCCATTTGATCTAGGAAACAGTCAAAATTAGGTAAAATCCAAAACACATATAATATGTAATGAAGGCTCATCCCGTACGCCTCATAAGAATCTGAGCATCCCAGCTCAATGCAGAAGGGAAATATGACCATTTTTCTTTTTTCAGAAAAAGCCCCCTAGTGGCCAAAATATGAATCACAAGACAGCAATTTAGTTTGAAAACGATCAAAATGAGGTCAAATGAAAAACCCGTGTGATATGTGATGAAGGGTCATCCCATGCACCTCCCGTATAAATTTGAACATCCTAGCTCAATGCATAAGGAACTTATGGCCAATTTTCAATTTTCACAAAAAGCCTTCTGGTGGCCAGAAGAGGAAATTAATTTAAATTCTAAAAGCATTGTGCAGCCCTCTGGGTCAGTGCGTTACACACAACAAAGTTTCAGATTGATTGGTGTAACGGCCTAGGAGGAGTTACTGTTTCAGATGGACAGATGGCGGTATTACAAGATCTCCTTGTTATGATTCTGCTCTGCCTGATCTTGTTTCTCTGTTTTTGATATTTGTCTTTTTGGTAATCGATCTTTGCATTGTCTGACGATTCTTAGAATGATGTATTATGTACTGTTTGCCTTAGTTTAATTATGTATTGTGTTTATTGGACTTTTCCATAGTTTACTTTTTACCATAGTCTCACTCCGGTCCATGTTTTCCATCATGCACTGCACTCTGTCTCCCCCGTCTGGTCTCTTGTCTTGTCATTGTTCACAGCCCCAGTCCTGCGTGTTACTCTTCGGGTGATTTATCGGATTCTGGATTTCAGTCTTCCTTCCGATCTCGTTTATTTACTTCGCCTTACTTTTCTATCTACTAATCATACTAACGGTTTGTTATTTTCGCTAGGAGTTACTAACACCAACTAACATTGTATATTATAATAACTAACTATCAAGCACCAAGGGATTGTTTAGTTTCACTTACTAATTGATTAACAAGCCCTCAGCACTCGCCCTGTTCTAGTCTCCGCCTCTTGTCTCTCCCTTCCTTTGCTGCATTTTCTGTGGAAAACTGCACGTCTGATCACGCTGTCCTTCTTTAAGTATCTCTGCACGACAGAACTCCTGAACTGGAGCTGTATGTCTTTGTATAGGTTTGTCCCGTGATTCCTGTCCGCGTTTTGGCTTCTGCCAAATCCCATGTGATCAGGTTCTCCCTCATGCGCTGCTCCCTTGTAATCAGTCTGACTGTTTGCACCTGTGTCTCTCACCATGTGATCTCCCCAGAAGTGTGTATTAGGGGTCCGATCGTTTCTCGTGCTTACCTGTGCTGCTTTCTCTCCCGCCTCGTATTCATTGCGTTTCTGATTCTGACTGGATTGCCCGACTACTGATTTTTGGTTTACCCTTTTTGATTATAGTTGCATCTGTGTTTTTTGACCCATTTCTGCCCGACTTCGATTTTGTGGATAGATAGTCCTGTTAACGATTCGGATTGCCCTTTGGTTGATGAATTTGCTTTTCCTACAAACCTCTGCCTGTGTACCGAATCTGTTTTACCTGACTATGATTTTTGTGTTTGCTGCCCTGGTTATGAACCCTTTTCTGTCCCTCTGGATTTTGACTTTTGGATCGCGGACTCTGTACTGTTGCCTTCTGCCCTGCGGGGGTTAACCCCCCTCGCTCAATAAAACCTTTTATTTTTGCAATCCTGTGTGCTCGCATTTGGTTCCAGATCGCTACCTCACACTCCTCGCTTTTCGGAAGAGCGGAGATACTAATAATGCTGATATCTGATCCTAATCAGTTCACTCTGCTTTAATCATGTAAAGAACTGTGGACAGCCTACCCGTTATTATACTGCTATTTTGGCTAACATCCAGTGATTGTGTGCGGTTTCATTACCATTTATATCCAGCAGGATCTTTGCTGTGTGGAACTTGCTGGGCCTCAGTGGTGTTAAAGGGCAACAGCTTTATTGGAGGGAAGTGGTCAGTGGTCAGTCTCATCTCTTACTAACCCTTCACAGTGTACAAGTGTGTATTTCAATGGCCTCATATGAACGCGCTCTGTTTTTTTTCTACAGTACAACAGCTGGAAAATTTTTTTTTTTTTTTCAAAATAGAGGGATTTCAGAACAGTACATCCTGAGAAGAATCCAAGATCAGTGTGCAATTATCTGCAAAAAAAAGTCTTTAATGGAGGGCCACAGTAAAGGAGAGAACCTTGGATGATTCCAAGGGCCCGTATGGGCCTGGGGCCTTAAAAAACATAAAGAGGCACAAGGCTAAATGTTTGTTGGGGCCCAAAATATCTCATGGCACCACTGCTTCAGTGTCAAACAGGCTATAGCTCTCTCTGCGAACACATCACTGTACAAACACACACACACACACACACACACACACATTGCATTACATGCACACATCACATCAGCGTATACATGGACACAACACAATGCTCACAAACACTCACAGGTATCACAACATACAGATCATAACACAACCGTAATAGCAACACAACGGACTCATCACAGCACATACACATCAGAACTTAAATAGATATCACACCCTATGCACATCACTTCCATCTACACACGGGAAACTCAGAGCACACGGCCCCTTCAGTGACCGACTGTACTGATGGTGAAGCTACAACTACCAGGATGTTCTAGCGGCCGGTTTCCGTTGGAGGACATTGCAGAATGACGTTTTTTTTTTTTTTTTTACTTTTTCTTTTTCAAATGAGGAAAGCGGGATTACCTGAGTTTTTCCACCTCAGCAGGTGAAGAGAAATCATGTCAGAACATTCCCCACATTGTGCATTCATACGCAGCAACATCAAGAAGTTCACTTTCCAAAGCACTTTAAAGTCACTGTAGAAATGTAGCTAACGTTTCGGCAGAACCTCATCGGGAACAAACACTGAATGCATGAACTAGTGAGAGGGTGTTGACCACTTGATCTAGGACCCACCAAGGACCCGTTCCAGACTGCTATCACAAACAAGAGTCAGTGTGGCTTATCTGCTGGCGCTTTCGCTCAGAGTTTGCGATAACCGGGTTATTCCTGACGGACTTTAATGGAAGAGATTTTTTTGAAATGTTAGATTTATTTCTGTTGCTAAAGGCCACAAATGTGGCATCAATTTCAACACCCCATTAAGATTTTTACTTTTTTTTTTTTTTTTACCCCGTTTCTTTGTCGGCGTATTCGAATTTATGTCTAATTGCAAGCCAATAATTATGATCTACAATTGATGCAAAACATGTTTTTTTCCTCAATTATTTTATTTTATTTTATTTAGGAAACAACACGAGGGAGAAATACAATGCAGGAATATTTCATCGCATTACGGATACAAATTTAAGAATAGGTGCAAATTGATGCGTCAATGATACTGAGTCCATATCTTGGTTCCCTGACTCAAGGGGCGTCTGCAAACGGGAAGGTCTCATGTTTCTCCATCAGATGAGGTAACGAGGCACAGGAAGGTAAATGTGACGACACCACAGAGGGATACTGATTATATCACAAGTGCTTCTGCTGCTTATGTTGACTGCTTTATTTTCATTTTCTCATACCCCTATGAAGTCATTGTTTAAGCATTTATCAGATGAGAGGATGAGATCAGGCTTTGATTACACAAATTACTCAAAGCTCTCTTCCTGTCCACAGAGAGCGAATTATTTACATTAAATTGAATAATCCAATGATATCATATCCTCTAAACAAAACGATTGGATGCCATTTATAATATGTGATTTAGGAGCACCTTGCTTATATGCCGGAAAATATTTTCTTTAACGTTTCTTACTTGACTCAATCATTACTTTTCACCCAATAGCGACGTCCGGTTCCTGTAATGGCGGCATCACCACGTCTGCTGCACAATCCTGCAGCCTTCGCTTCAGCATGTCTGTCGTAGCTTCATGCATCAGACGTGGCGTTTAAATAAATTATTTCCCCATTTTAACTCTGAATGAAAAGAAACTACGATATTTTACTAATGGCCTGCTGACATACCGAAGAATCTCAAAGCAATCCTTGGTCCTATGTGTTCAAACTTTTTCACCTCCCGCTGTCAGAAAAATACGTAAAAGAATACGAAATCAACACAGAATCTTCAATGTTTTTTTTTTTTTTTTTGCCAACCATGAGCTTGAGTCGCGTAAATGTAAAAATATAATTTCAGCATTTTTAATCAACAAATTAAAAAAGAACTAAAGAACAACAACAACAACAATAATAATAGGCTTATAATAGAATTAATAATTGACAACGAAAAAAAACGATTCCAGTTGTGATATGTCTTCTTTTAAAAATATAGGCTATGCTGTAGACCTATAATAATAATACTAATAATAATAATAATATTGGCTTTCTATTTTTTTTTTTTTTTGAAATGGCACGACTGTTAAGTAGCCGTCTTCATCCTAATGTGCACAATATTGAGGCATATTTCTATTTCATATTTCTATATTTCTATTCTATTTCATCTTAATTTCAGTTATCATGGAATGCCAGGTAAAATAACTGTATTTTAGACCAGTAATGACCAAACATAAGACAATAGCTGAGACAATCTGAATTAACACGGTGGTTCCGTCGCCGAAGTTATATCTGCTCAGATATCTGTAACGTGATGCAGAATGTGGGCTAAAGCAGGGTTCTGTGACTTTGGGTGGATATTATGTTCGTACCTTAAACGAATGCCCTCTTTGCTATTATTGCGACTCATTGGGCTCAGCGTTGGGCTCAGCATTGGGCCCGTTTTCTCCAGCAGTATTAGTGCGGCTGTCAGTAGACCCGGCCCTTCTGTATTTATCGCACTACTGACGTGTTGTTAGCAAATGGGAGCAGAAGGGGCCGATCTCGCGCCTGAGGAGGTCACTCTGGATCCGTTTGCCACTTGTTGCCAAAAACTCCGGGCTTCGGGACTCACCTTGCACTAATTTTTGAGCGAATTTTATTATCGTAACTTCGTAGCAATATCTCTATGTTGTAAAAGGAATAAAGAATTATCTAACATTTGAATAATCTTGACATTTTGGTTCCTCGTTACATCTTACTGGACAAGCATGGTCGAGAACACCAGTATAGCAACGAAATCTGCACTGGTAAGCTTCCGGATCTTTAATTCTCACTTAAGAAAACTGATTTCCATTACATTAAAACTTATGTTGCGTTTGTTTTATGGATGCAATGCTATGGCTGAAGCAAAAAGTTCCTTTTTTGCCGCAGCAAATATAATATGCATACTTTTGCGCGTTAAGTTGATAATGTATTATTGTCTGGATTCTGAGGTTTTAGCGACGCATTTGTTGCGATGTATCGTATTTATTTTACAATGTAACACATCAAAGCGCTGAAATATGTAGACCTGATAATGTTGTCCTGATAAATGTTAACAAGCTGATGTATCGCGTCCTAGAACCCAGCGAGCACTAACTGTACAGTCACCAAATACACCAAGTTACTTTAAGTTAGTCAGCCAAGTGCATTAAAGCTGATTTGCGAAAGAAGCTGGACCATGTCTGGAGCAGAATACTGAATAACTCGGGAAACAGCAAGGACAGGCTACATGTTATTTCAGATAATAGTTGTCAGTTCGGTTTTTTCCGCCTTTGGTGGTAAAAAAGAAAAAAAAAACACATTTCTTCCTAACTTAGTTCTGGTTGATCCTAGCGAAACGCAGTCTTATATATTTTCCCCCCTGACTGTATCTTGCTGTTGTAACAGAACTTGTGCGGCACCAGCTGCCGCGGATCGTGCCGCTGCCTCAGTTTGACCCCGGTCTCGGTCTTTTCGCCCCAACAGCGAGCCGCTTTCTGCTCGGCGAGCCCCCTCCCGCAGTTAGTCTCATCCGCGCCTTCGCACGGGCACTATTCTGGCTCCCATTCGCATCAGTCCGGCACCGGAGGTATGAAGTTGGAGGCGGTCATGGAAAACCTGCAGCGGCAGCAGGCTGCGCGTTTGGCTCTGGAGGAAAAGCTACGGCAAGCGGAGAAAGAGAAGGAGCTCAGGTCCATGGTGGAGTCCCAGATTCAGCAGCAAGCTATCGCTTTCCGTCATTACCAGGCAGCGGTTAGGGGCGCATTCGCCGCGGCAGTACCGGATTCGTCCTCGGGGGGAGGCTCGGCGGATCGCCAACTCGTCCATAGCGATGATCCGAGAAGTAAACTTGACGACTCCGATATGGAAGATGAAGCAGGTGACCGTGACATGACAGACGAAGATCGCGACCCCGGGGAAGACGAAATGGAAAACGAGCGAGCTGAAGACGGGGATATGAAGGGAGACATGGCTCATTACCAGCCCCGCAACGCGCTGCTTAGCGGAGCGGCGCGATCCCCCAAGAGCAATACCGTACATGTGCTCTCCCGGGCCGAGCAGCCCTCTTATCTTCTACCGAGGCAACCCGGATCACCGAGTGAGACGGCACCGCACTCACAATCACAGCACCACGACTGGACTTATGAAGAACAATTCAAACAAGTAAGGCTAACCTTTTGCAACTTTTCAGGTAGCTGTAGGCTCTGTTGTGAAACTCCAGAGCAGGAGAGTATACAGTACTGCTGCTTAACAAACGTTATCCCATTTACGCCCAGAGTCTGCATTTGATCTACCTACTGACCAGCAAATAGAGGGGTTTCGTATTAATTAATGTGCCAACTCATGCAAGCTGAAAACCAAACAGAGGTCCTCCAAAGTTCAGGCAGCCGAGACTTCTAATCCAGCGCAACAAGTGTAGGTTGTTCCTTAGTAGCCCATACCTGTCTAATTTATGCACATTTGCATTTTTCCCCACATGAACATTTTTGAAATACTGTCAGGTATCAGTTTTACTAAAACGAGGGAGGATTTATTTTAACTCCTAATTAATTCACTGCCCACTCGCGTATACCCTGTACGCATAACTCATTTGCACTTTCACCACCGAAAGAGTTTGTGCAGCCGCACGTCTCACGACGTGGGGCAATTTTCAAATCATCGCATGCGTCCCCCGGTCTGTGCTCCCTCATTTAGACAGTATCCAAGTGTATAAATAAAAGTTTCTCCCCAGAATGGCTTTATTGTTTGAAGAACAGTTTATTGGCTTCTGTCAGCTTTAAGTTTTTGGCCCTTATGTAGCCTACTTCTGAGGCTTTCAGCCCAGTTTCTGGCTACATTTAGTACCCCTCAGTTAATGGAGAATAGACACGTATGCGCTATTAAAAGACCTTCTTAACCTCCTGAGACCCGAGCTTTGAATATTTTTGCATTTTTGATTTCTCCCAGCTGTTTGGGATTAGTTGGACCTTGTAAATATAAAAACTAAATATTGTCTTTGAACAGGAAGTAGTTTTTGAAAAAAATGATGTCCTCATATGGGGACAATGGGTTTATTTTACTGCATTAGGGGGCTGCCAAGCTGTCACGGAATTACAGTCCCATTACATTTTGGGTTGTAACTCTACAACTAAATAAGATAAAATCAAGTATCATATGTCATGTTGAAGGTATTAACTTGTTCTTTAATAATATTAAGTGAAAATATATTTTTTGAGAAATTTTCATCGAAGAAACAAGCAAAAACTACTCTGTCACGGAATTACACAAAATTGACGTGGTTTTTTTAATGTTGTGTTTAACTATCCAGAAAGTGATGCAACTTCAATATGTTCATATTTAAGGTGTTTTTTGTTAATATTGTATGTTATAGAAACAAATATTGACTTTAACCCTGCTTTATGGGCAAGAAATTTCAAAAAGTCAATGTCACGGAATTACAAGAGGCAAATTGTCACGGAATGACAACAATAGTATTAATTAGTTTCAGTGTATTTATTTCAATATATAATACATATATACATAATTATTTACATTTTTACAGTTTAGCAATATATTACAATGAGTTTTCCACTTAAAATGACCAATCATAATACATACTTCAAAATTTTTTTTTTAATCTCCATGTCAACATTGGCTTGGCGGCCCCCATTATGCAATAAAGTCACCAGTGCGTAACACAGTATATAACTTGTGAACTCTGAAATGCACCAAGGTGCAAATATACTAAGTCCAGCTCTAGGCCACCAACTGAAGCCAGCACATATTCTTCATGCCGAATAGTTTGGACTTTAGTCGCACATTCTTTCAAAATGGACAGGCTCCTGGTCTGCGTCATCGCACTGCCCCACACAGTGCAGTGGCTGCTGACCATGTTGGTCTAGCAGACTTTCATCTTCAGCCTCAAACTGAACTAAGTCTGGAGTAAATACAGCAGACTTGCAGTGTTCTCATGCATCTTTTCGAAGTTCTTGTTGGCTCATTGGGAGTGCAAAAACTTCTACTACATTGACGTTTATGCAGTCCTCCTCTGAATTGATGAACCTGGTGACTGTCATTATCTTTACTTGCATGTAAATAGAGCTGAGGTTCATTGTCATTATCATCACTGCTCCACTGATCAGATTCTGATTTTTCACATAGAGTATAATCCTCATCATTTCCACCAGGATCAGCATCATCACAATCAGACAAATTTTCCACCTCAGAGTTCTCTCCTATTATTGCAGTCAGTAACTGTTCTGCTCTTGACAGAGGAACATGCCCAAGAAATGTATCATACAAAAATTAAAACAATATGGATTAATTTGTACATGGAAAAAGTCTTTATACTCTTGTAAACAGTTGGTTTCTTTTCAAATCTTCTCAAGCTTTCCTTACTTTTACACTTTCACTTTGCATGAACAAAGTCCCAATGTCCTCAAACAAGTACATTCTACTTACCAGCGTCCTAACTTGTTACTGTTGCTAAAGCTTTTTGAATTTGTATGCCATATCAAACTACAAGCTTTAATAAACATAAATAATCTCATTTCAACCATAAAATTTGAGGCAGGATTGCACCTTTTGCACTTCTATATAGGTCTCGGCCAAAGAACATTTCAGTAGACATGGCAGCCATCTTGTTTCAACACTGATTGGTGAATTTTTCTTTTTTAACCACCAGATGGCAGCAAAAAGTGTCTACTTATGAGGGCAACAGGTCTAAGTGGGTTAGAATTAAGTATGATGTGCTGCAAACCCAAAATTTAATGTCCTCATATGAGAACGCAGGGTCTCAAGAGGTTAACATTTGACACTTGATCCCTGAAATACGGTTGTGTCGTAGGACCCCGCGGATTCATATTTATTGGTAGGGGCTAGTGCGTGGGAGTATCCCTTTCGGGGAGTGTGCTGTTTTCTTGGGTGTTGCGTAAATTAAACATTCCATAAGTGTTAGCTGAGAGGACCTATTTAAAAAGCCTTTCTCGAGTGTTGTAGACCTGGACTGAAATAGTTTGAAAAATAAGTTAACAGCAAAATTCATTTTGGTTTGCTCGTAATTTTTTTCTCATGCATAGGAACATGATAGTTAATGTTTGAAGATGTGTGGTGGTATCACTGCGGGGCCAGCAGTTTCCAGTCCGTAGTAAATGAGTAGCCGAGTCAACTGCCGGCCGTGATCTCCACAGAGAATAGGACACTAGTAAGAGGTAGAGAAATTATGTAATGTTAAGCATTTATGCCTGCGTCAATACTTTTCAGCAGGTTTTTCTCCTCAGATCATCAGCCTCTATGTTTTAAGTTGATTTAGATGTCAATGTTGAGATTTTTCCATCTTTTTCTTCCCTGTCCTGAGTTTCAGGGACTGTATGGTGTCGTTTCTGTAGTGTTTTAAGTCATTCCATTACACAGTGATGCATGTTTCCAGCTAACACTGATCTATATTTCTGAGTGAGTGTGGATGCACGTGTCATCCCTTATTTATGATGCAGTATTGAGAACCATCGCTAAATGTTACATGTACATTAGGCACCACTTTAGTGCCTGCATTAATGCAACTTAAGGCATGGAAATGCGATTCAAATAAGGACAAGATAGGGGCCGTAAAAATGAGGATGATTTACCCATGGCACCAGTTGCTGGGCCACTGAAAGTATTGTTTACCGGCATGGACTACTTTGTAATGATCAGCTTTTCAGATATATTATTTTTTATTGCTGAGATGTATATTTTCTCTCTGAAATCGCTGCTGCAATTTTGAGAATTAACCTTTTCAAAAGCATCTTACATAGTTAATATTGTCATATGATTTCATTTAAATATGATGTGTGCACTTTTTATTTGCCTTATTCTGTAGGCTATATACAATATAATAATAATAATAATAATAATAATAATAATGCTATGTGACAGTTCTCCATGTTGTATAATTGAAAAAGGCAAATATTCTTGCCATTCGCCTCAGTTTTTTCAGTAATTAATTTAAAATGAATAACTGAGGAAGTCTGTAATATGATTTGTATTTCTGAATCACACTGTGATCATATTTCTTAAAACCTGAGAGAAAGCTGAAGATGTAGAGAGATGCATACGGAGCGCGCTCACACCTACATCATTAAAAACAGTTGATATGCAATGAAAACTCATCTAAAAAAGGAGCCAATCAGAGCTTCGTTAGACCAGCAAACACATACCCAAAGAACTGGGAATAAAAATCCTCAATCATATTCATTTTGATTCTGTGTTTGTGAAGTTTAACAAGAGAAGCACAAGTGTCTGCACACACTGATGCGCAAAGGATGTTCACTGCTCACTCATTTTGCTCTTTTTTATCCATGAATCTGTGGCCTTCAAGTTAAGTGGCCAATTTAAGTCATTGCAGAAATAACTAGCTCTCGTTTTTCATCTTGATCAGTAACTTTGGGACCTAAAACAACATAAACACATTCTTTCCGTAGATTTCTTGTGGGTGTTAAATGTTGACGCTTACAGTATTAACTCACTGTTACTTCCAGTATCGTTGTGTCTGGGGTTTACTGTCAGCTAATTTAGAATCAGAAAAACATTTAAACAAAACACTGAGTGCAAAATGTTTACCATCGGTAAAATGTTGTCTTTTCGTCTTACTCTAGAGTTTTTTTCACTTTGCAAAAAAACATTATCAGGGATATTTTAAAACATTTCTCCAATTTATGCAAATAATATCAGAAGTAAAAAATACTACTCATGTTGACAATATGTGATATCTAGGAACAAGATCGATTTGCTAAAATACGAAAAAAAATACAGCTGTATTTTCCTTGTTTTACTATTTATGAAATAAAAATCACCCAATCTAACATGTTTATGTTCAGTTGATAAGATTCATAACGCAAAATTGGTGTCATGGTGTGTATTATACCTGTAAATAACATTGTGAGTAATAGATTTTTTAAAATATTTTGAAAACTTTGACATCTATAATCACAAAAACAATGTTCTGTGGGTAAGACCGCTCTGCTCCTAAGGCCCTCCGTGAACACACACAAACGCAGACACGCGTCTTCCATCCCGTGGTGTGTGTGTGGAAGAGGCAGGAGGTGTGTGTGGTTGTTGGAAAGCGCGCAGGAAACACAGGAAGCCGGTCACATTCCAGCCTGGCTCCGGCCCAAACCGCGGGATCTCCCTCTCTGGCAGGAGCTGGCGTGTCGGCAGCCGGCCAAGCTGTTACCCAGCAGAGACGTGTCTCACATTCTCACACACGCTGACGCATGCTCACGTGTGAACCAACACACATGTGGGCGTACATCCCCACTCGCATTCTGAAACACACACAAAGACAAAACGCACATGCTGTGCAGTGTATGCAACAGTATGTAAGTATTCTGGCGGTGACTGTATAAAAAGGATTCAAGTTCTTGCGTGATTCACGTGATACGAGTGTAAACAGATGCACATTTAGACTGAACCTCTAACTTTATATTCGCTGTTTTGAGATCTAGTGTGCTGGAGCATTCAGCCTAAAAGCAGTAATTAAGTCTGTACGAATGTTTACAAACTCCAGCTCTATATGAGGGTGCATCGCAACGTGTTACCCAGCGTGATATGTGTGGACGCACTGGTAAATGTTAAGGCCATGGTGATCTGGCCCTGCTGCCGTCGCTTTAAGTTGAAGGCAGTGTTTTGAGAAGCAGACCTTATCTTGAGCGCTGATCACACCAGGCCATGCAAAGTAAGGCTGCTCCGTCACCTGAATGCGCAGCAGTGATCGGCTCTGACTGGCCCTGATGTAGCCTCGGACCAGGCTCCCTTCAGTCATGCCGCTGGATAGTGCATCATTGCGACTAACCGAACCTCCTGTCTGGAGCCCCTCTCAGGCTGTCCCACACCTCGGTTTGGGGTGCGCTTGAACCCGCTGACGGTCAGGCTCCCATGCTGCTGTTTAGCAAACAAATGAAAACACGCCGAGCAACTTTTTCCCATAAACAGGCCCTTTAGTGGAGCCGAGAGGAGGAGGGCTGGAGTCATGTTTCACTCCAGAAGCCTCAATTATTCAGCGCCTCTTTCTGGCCTGATTATGAGGTAAAATAATCCTGGTGTGTCACCACATCGGCCTAAATTACGAGAGGAGAAGTGGTTTCTGATACAGGATTGCGCTTGCTCCACTGAGATCAGCAAATCTGCAAATAAAGGCCTCTTGGCTCCTCTCCAGCATGTAAGGGCTTGTGCGCTTTAAGCAAATATCTCCTGGGGGAAATGAATCGAGAGCAGAAAAAGCAGTGGCACAGAGAAACGGGTTGGAGGGGCTTTGCTCCGGACAGGGAGATACTTGGTAGTGGTCAAGGAAACATTGTTGAGCAGCTTAACAGCTTTTCTGATGTTTACTGTCAGTTAGGCTAACGTAGTTAACCTTTTATACGCCTCACCCCGGACACACAGTGCAGTGCCTACGGGACTGTCCTTACACGGCTCAAATATCCCCCCTGTTCCCGCGCTGCAGATCCATATCTCCAGTACGTCTGCTCGCTAAAACCCTTCTGTGAGCTGAATATGGCCCCACTGCGGGAAACAGATCAATCGCTTGCATCCCCAGTTCATGTTTTACTCGCTCTCCCCTGCTTCTTGTAGCACACAGCTTTTGGTATACCTACAGCACACAGTTTTGGGTATACTTACAGCACACAGTTTTGGGTATACTTACAGCACACAGCTTTGGGTATACTTACAGCACACAGCTTTGGGTATACTTACAGCACACAGTTTTGGGTATACTTACAGCACACAGCTTTGGGTATACTTACAGCACACAGCTTTGGGTATACTTACAGCACACAGCTTTGGGTGTACTTACAGCACACAGCTTTGGGTATACTTACAGCACACAGTTTTGGGTATACTTACAGCACACAGCTTTGGGTATACTTACAGCACACAGTTTTGGGTATACTTACAGCACACAGCTTTGGGTATACTTACAGCACACAGTTTTGGGTATACTTACAGCACACAGCTTTGGGTATACTTACAGCACACAGTTTTGGGTATACTTACAGCACACAGCTTTGGGTATACTTACAGCTCACAGCTTTGGGTATACTTACAGCACACAGCTTTGGGTATACTTACAGCACACAGTTTTGGGTATACTTACAGCACACAGCTTTGGGTATACTTACAGCACACAGTTTTGGGTATACTTACAGCACACAGTTTTGGGTATACTTACAGCACACAGCTTTGGGTGTACTTACAGCACACAGCTTTGGGTATACTTACAGCACACAGCTTTGGGTATACTTACAGCACACAGTTTTGGGTATACTTACAGCACACAGTTTTGGGTATACTTACAGCACACAGCTTTGGGTATACTTACAGCACACAGTTTTGGGTATACTTACAGCACACAGCTTTGGGTATACTTACAGCACACAGCTTTGGGTATACTTACAGCACACAGCTTTGGGTGTACTTACAGCACACAGCTTTGGGTATACTTACAGCACACAGATTTGGGTGTACCTACAGCACACAGATTTGGGTATACTTACAGCACACAGATTTGGGAATACAGCACACAGATTTGGGTATACTTACAGCACACAGCTTTGGGTATACTTACAGCACACAGCTTTGGGTATACTTACAGCACACAGCTTTGGGTATACTTACAGCACACAGATTTGGGTATACTTACAGCACACAGCTTTGGGTATACTTACAGCACACAGTTTTGGGTATACTTACAGCACACAGCTTTGGGTATACTTACAGCACACAGCTTTGGGTATACTTACAGCACACAGTTTTGGGTATACTTACAGCACACTGCTTTGGGTGTACTTACAGCACACAACTTTGGGTATACTTACAGCACACAGTTTTGGGTATACTTACAGCACACAGTTTTGGGTATACTTACAGCACACAGATTTGGGTATACTTACAGGACACAGCTTTGGGTATACTTACAGCACACAGATTTTGGTATACTTACAGCACACAGATTTTGGGTATACTTACAGCACACAGCTTTGGGTATACTTACAGCACACAGCTTTGGGTATACTTACAGCACACAGTTTTGGGTATACTTACAGCACACAGCTTTGGGTATACTTACAGCACACAGCTTTGGGTATACTTACAGTACACAGATTTGGGTGTACCTACAGCACACAGATTTGGGTATACTTACAGCACACAGATTTGGGAATACTTACAGCACACAGCTTTGGGTATACGTACAGCACACAGCTTTGGGTATACTTACAGCACACAGCTTTGGGTATACTTACAGCACACAGCTTTGGGTATACTTACAGCACACAGATTTGGGTATACTTACAGCACACAGCTTTGGGTATACTTACAGCACACAGTTTTGGGTATACTTACAGCACACAGCTTTGGGTATACTTACAGCACACAGCTTTGGGTATACTTACAGCACACAGTTTTGGGTATACTTACAGCACACTGCTTTGGGTGTACTTACAGCACACAACTTTGGGTATACTTACAGCACACAGTTTTGGGTATACTTACAGCACACAGCTTTGGGTATACTTACAGCACACAGCTTTGGGTATACCTACAGCACACAGCTTTGGGTATACTTACAGCACACAGCTTTGGGTATACTTGCAGCACACAGTTTGGGGTATACTTACAGCACACAGCTTTGGGTATACTTACAGCACACAGCTTTGGGTATACTTACAGCACACAGTTTTGGGTATACTTACAGCACACAGCTTTGGGTATACTTACAGCACACAGTTTTGGGTATACTTACAGCACACAGCTTTGGGTATACTTACAGCACACAGCTTTGGGTATACTTGCAGCACACAGTTTGGGGTATACTTACAGCACACAGCTTTGGGTATACTTACAGCACACAGTTTTGGGTATACTTACAGCACACAGCTTTGGGTATACTTACAGCACACAGTTTTGGGTATACTTACAGCACACAGTTTTGGGTATACTTACAGCACACAGTTTTGGGTATACTTACAGCACACAGATTTGGGTATACTTACAGGACACAGCTTTGGGTATACTTACAGCACACAGATTTTGGTATACTTACAGCACACAGATTTTGGAATACTTACAGCACACAGATTTGGGTATACTTACAGCACACAGCTTTGGGTATACTTACAGCACACAGCTTTGGGTATACTTACAGCACACAGATTTGGGTATACTTACAGCACACAGCTTTGGGTATACTTACAGCACACAGCTTTGGGTATACCTACAGCACACAGTTTTGGGTATACTTACAGCACACAGCTTTGGGTATACTTACAGCACACAGCTTTGGGTATACTTGCAGCACACAGTTTGGGGTATACTAACAGCACACAGCTTTGGGTATACTTACAGCACACAGCTTTGGGTATACTTACAGCACACAGTTTTGGGTATACTTACAGCACACAGCTTTGGGTATACTTACAGCACACAGTTTTGGGTATACTTACAGCACACAGTTTTGGGTATACTTACAGCACACAGTTTTGGGTGTACTTACAGCACACAGCTTTGGGTGTACTTACAGCACACAGCTTTGGGTATACTTACAGCACACAGCTTTGGGTATACTTACAGCACACAGCTTTGGGTATACTTACAGCACACAGTTTTGGGTATACTTACAGCACACAGTTTTGGGTATACTTACAGCACACAGCTTTGGGTATACTTTCAGCACACAGTTTTGGGTATACTTACAGCACACAGCTTTGGGTATACTTACAGCACACAGCTTTGGGTATACTTACAGCACACAGTTTTGGGTATACTTACAGCACACAATTTTGGGTATACTTACAGCACACAGCTTTGGGTATACTTTCAGCACACAGTTTTGGGTATACTTACAGCACACAGCTTTGGGTATACTTACAGCACACAGCTTTGGGTATACTTACAGCACACAGATTTAAGTGTACCTACAGCACACAGATTTGGGTATACTTACAGCACACAGATTTGGGAATACTTACAGCACACAGCTTTGGGTATACTTACAGCACACAGCTTTGGGTATACTTACAGCACACAGCTTTGGGTATACTTACAGCACACAGATTTGGGTATACTTACAGCACACAGCTTTGGGTATACTTACAGCACACAGCTTTGGGTATACTTACAGCACACAGCTTTGGGTATACTTACAGCACACAGTTTTTGGGTATACTTACAGCACACAGCTTTGGGTGTACTTACAGCACACAGCTTTGGGTATACTTACAGCACACAGCTTTGGGTATACTTACAGCACACAGCTTTGGGTATACTTACAGCACACAGTTTTGGGTATACTTACAGCACACAGCTTTGGGTATACTTACAGCACACAGATTTGGGTATACTTACAGCACACAGCTTTGGGTATACTTACAGCACACAGCTTTGGGTATACTTACAGCACACAGATTTGGGTATACTTACAGCACACAGATTTGGGTATACTTACAGCACACAGCTTTGGGTATACTTACAGCACACAGATTTGGGTATACTTACAGCACACTGCTTTGGGTATACTTACAGCACACAGATTTGGGTATACTTACAGCACACAGCTTTGGGTATACTTACAGCACACAGATTTGGGTATACTTACAGCACACTGCTTTGGGTATACTTACAGCACACAGCTTTGGGTATACTTACAGCACACAGCTTTGGGTATACTTACAGCACACAGATTTGGGTATACTTACAGCACACAGATTTTGGTATACTTACAGCACACAGATTTGGGTATACTTACAGCACACAGCTTTGGGTATACTTACAGCACACAGATTTGGGTATACTTACAGCACACAGATTTTGGTATACTTACAGCACACAGATTTGGGTATACTTACAGCACACAGATTTGGGTATACTTACAGCACACAGCTTTGGGTATACTTACAGCACACAGCTTTGGGTATACTTACAGCACACAGCTTTGGGTATACTTACAGCACACAGATTTGGGTATACTTACAGCACACAGATTTGGGTATACTTACAGCACACAGCTTTGGGTATACTTACAGCACACAGATTTGGGTATACTTACAGCACACAGATTTTGGTATACTTACAGCACACAGATTTGGGTATACTTACAGCACACAGATTTGGGTATACTTACAGCACACAGCTTTGGGTATACTTACAGCACACAGATTTGGGTATTGCTGCAGTTCAGTTTTGGGTCATTTTGCTGCTCAATGTTCTCCACAGACTGATGTCTTGGGGGGTTGTTCTCATTTTGTTGAGCTGGCGGGGATTGTGCAAATTCCACGTCTTCCAGTACCTTCCCTATTTTTTAGTTTTTTTTTTTTTAAACGTCCGCATGTTTCATAAACACGGGGCATTTGTGCATATTGAGACTATGGTGGGGTAAATGTATGGGAAACACTGAACACTCGTGAAGAAAAAGGCTGGGAGCAGCATTGTTTGCTGCATTGGTCAGCCCCTGGAGTGCTGTAGTTCATTTGGAAATGTGCTCTGCGTTAGCCTTTCAGAGCTTATGACCCTTGTGTTAGCGCACAGCTCCAGAGATGGCTGGCGAAATATGGAGATGAGTGGGAGGATGGGTCTGGTCAGCCGTTACATTTTAATGCTATGTTTGCCAAATGCATTCTTCTCTGGAGTAGCATCGGGGGGAAATATGCAAAGAACTTTTCTTCCTGACTGAGGTGAAATAGTGCTAATACTGGGGCCCAATGCGGCACAATGTGCCATTGATGCAGCACTGTTTTCTCAGCAAATGGATGCCTTTCTACCACAGCACAGGCAGGCTGGTGTTTGAGCGCCACACCTCGATGGCAGGTGTTACTTTTTTATGACACCAACCCTGGAATTTCCCCCAACAGTGAAAGAGTGTGGGAAAATGTGCGCAGATCAGGAAGTGATTTTTTGCACCATTTTTCTGTCCCTATTTCTTTTGTGCAAAGTGCTTTCAGAGCCATTGTCATCTTCAGAGAGGCCAAGGCTTACGTCTTAGGCATGAGTTTCTCCTCTTAGTAGCATTCATGTTTCTGTGCCGTAGTCGGCAATTATTCAATCCAAGCGCACTAAAGAGAAATTCACTCGCGGAATTTAAGTCATTGTGCATCAAGTTAATCAGTTTCATCTGCATTACAGTGGATTTCCCCACTAATGACACGGAAATCGATTATGACTCGGGAATTGTCATGCTTGTCTTTACTGAGGGAGTAAAAGCAACGGAATTGAATAAAAATGTTTCAAATGGTCTTATTTCATTAAAACAATTTAAACGATCATGAAACACATGCACTGTTTCCAACCCCTGAGTAAAGAGAAGCAGGAGAAGTCCGGAGCCATAATCGCTCTCAATGTGACTTGTGATGAGGTGCAGCTTTACGCAAGTGAAACTGAAACTTCAGTGCACAAGGATTTTAATTCCGCTTGAGAATCTCATTAAGCATTCCTTGAATAATTACGGACTACGGTGAATAAGCCTAAAAAATGCGTAAGACCTACGCCGAATGCGTGAGACTTGGCATCTCTGCATCATTCATGAACCAGCAACAGCCGAGCCTCTGAGCTGCAGGAGCTCATGCAAGTTTCTGCAAAAGGGTGAAAGAAAACTTTCTGGGGACAAGTACTCTGTGGTAAATGAAACAGTGAATCGATTTGCACGCAGTGGAAATAAGTGTTTTAACTGTAAGAGTGAATTGCTTCAGGATCAGTGGAAACGTGTGCTAAATCAGGGTTTCCCGCAGAAAATCAGTCAGTCGAGGTGGTGACCGGAGTGGGGGGGGGGGTGGACGGCGGCGGCAACAGTCAGCGTTTACTCTTTATAAATAAACAAAGCAGTTTAAGTGCAATAACAAAGTGACAAAGTCAACGGTCTTGTAACTTTATTGATTGACACTCAGATATAATAAAATGCTTGTATTATGCTTTCATGGAAGTGAGATCAAAAATTGCAGTTTGAACGGGTTTCTGGGTTTCAATGGCGCATTTTTTCGCGCTTAACAGTCTGAGTAACACTTGCTTGTACACAGTGTATTTTAGCCTCACTGTAAGAGCGCTACATGAAATTCATGCTACATGCACGAACACAGCCAAAATTATCAAAAAGAAAAAGAAGAAGAAGAAGAATGAAAAGTGCGTAAAATGCTCACAACCGTCCCTGCGGGTTAAATGAAAATTAATGTACGAATGGAAAATGTATTTGTTATCTGTTTTGACTTCAATTCCCCAAATGCTTTGCGGTTGTGGTTATGCTTGGGGAGAGGAGAGCGGTATTATGTACAGATGCGTATTGCATTCACAGGATAAAAAACAATATACACCTTATGTCGTAGTTACGAGATCTAATTACGCGCAGATGGTGAAGTAGGCCTACTTCTTTGAATAAAGTACCCTGATATTTTTGTATTTATATTTTTTATATATATATTTATATATATATATTTATATATATTTTTTGTACACTTGAGAACCACATGCAATTGTCAAACATAGCAGACAGCCACGCGCAAACACATCGGTAGCCTTGATAAGAAACTAAACGAGTTGCATAAAGCCACTCTTAATGAAACAGAATATGTGGGCAAGCAGTTGATAGACACAATTCAAATGTTTAGTTTAGATGAATAATTATCTTACCTCCACGTGTCCTTCCCACGATGACAGGTTATTGTATATCCGGATAATTAGCTTCTTCCCGAGACAAAAAAATAATGTTTGCATAGCAATAGGTGATAGATGGCGCTGCAGATTTTTTTTTTTTTTTTTTTAGCGAGGATGTAGTCAAGGCGGCGGGCATTTATTGTCAAGGCAACCGCCCTAACTATAAAGCGCTGCGGGAAACCCTGTAACTGTATCTGTCAATCACCTGCCACTTAGTACAGTGAATCGCTTAGCGCTCAGTGGAAACACATGCTATCAATAACAGTGAATTGCTTAGCGTTCAGTGGAAATGTGCGTTAACTGTGATGTTGAATCACTCAGCGCTCTGAGGAAATGTATGCTAACTGCAACAGTGCGGCGCTTGTCACTAGGGCTGGGCGATAAAATGTATCGCGATAATTTTTAAGCACAATAAATAACTGCCACTGTGGGGCAGACAGACGAGCTTGATTCTTACCTTTTCTATGCCAAATACCTTTAATTTAGTGTTGAACTAACATCAGAGGCCATTTGAAATTCTTCCGGGAAGAAAAGTTTGATTTAAAGTCAGCTAATTACCAGCGAGGTTGGACAGCCTCCATCGCCTTGGCATGATTAGCTTACCTTAAATTCTCGTGTACTTTGCCTATCTTGCAATCAAGCCATTTATTCAGCTAACTGACCAATCAAGATCAAAATCTGGCCAAGAATGATTATGAAGAGATAATGAGAAGCAGACCGACCAAACCAGGCTGTCGTGTTAGATTGAAAGTGTCAATAATCTGAATAAATAGCAGACCTCTGAATACCGCCTCTCATTGTGAAACTTAAGTGTATTATTCAAAAGGATTTATTAAAAATAAAATCATGTCCAGATGACCCTAGTTTTTAAACGTTTAGAAATGTACGCAAAGTGGAAAACATTGTGTGATGCATATCAAATGTGAATGTCAGAGAGAAATAATTTTCGCCTTGCAAGCAATGAACAAATGCTGCGAAGACTTGGCAAGCATGTTCAGGAAAATCTGCGCGGAAAAATTTTTTTTAAGCATTTTTTATTTCATAATTGATCGAGATTAATTTGAAGTAAAGTATTTCATTGCTCTTGATTTTAGTTACTTTTTAGCATCTAAGTAGCCCACAGTGAAGGTGCAAAACATTTTGTTTAAGCGTATCAAACGTGACATGTAAATTGTTATCGCATTCACGCACTAAGGCCAAATGTAATAATCTAGCAAACACATTCAGGCAAATTGAGTGCTGAACTAAGCAAAGTTAAGGTCTTCAAAATCATCCTCTACTCGACAACTGCCTTCACCCTCTTCCCATTTACTTTGCTCAATTTGCAATCAAACAGTTGATTCACTCAATGAACAATTTTAAATTCGTTGGCAGTCAAATTTATTTTGATACCATTTTTGTTTGTTGCATTTTAAAATTTAAATGACCTTAGAACATGGCAAAGTTGCCTTAATACGGTTGGTACATTATTTCTAGTTCCACATTTGACCCTTGTGTGTGAATGCGGTAACAATTTACATGTCACATTAGATAGGCTTAAAAAACAAAGTGTTTTCTAGCTTCAAGCGATTTAGATGCTGAAAAGTAACCAAAATCGAGACCTAGGAATTACTTAATTTCAAATTAGTCCTGTTCAATTATTAATTTGATGCATTTGTCTATTGTGTGCAATGCAAAAATAATTTCCCACTTTCACGTTTGATATGCTTCACAAAATGTTTTCTACTTCGCGTATATTTTTAAACGTTTAAAAACTAGGGCCGTCTTAACATGATTTTATTTTTAAGAAATATTTTTAATAAAACGTAAACATGCAACGATGAGAGATGAATTCAGAGGTCTGCTATTTATTCAGATTATTGACATTATTTCAGTCTCACACCATACCCTGGTTAGGTCTGTCTGCTTCTCAACAGAAACTTTGGGGTAATTTTACTGGTCTGGGGCCGTTGTTGCGTGTCACCATCGCTGGAACCGCCCCCGAAAAACAGAGTAGCGGAACTTTCAGAGGGGCTAAAGGTGTCCCTGCCTCGGAGTAGGTATTCTGAACGGCCCTGAAAAACTCCTGGGTGGGGCTTGGGGTTTACTTGGCACTGATTGGATTCACTCAGGGGGGGGATGTAACATCTACAGAAAGCGACAAAATAGCCAGCATTTTTAAAACACAGCAGACGACGAGGGGTTGTATTTTTAAAAGGAGTTTTCCTACTTCGCCCTCTCGGTGGAGACAAGGCAGTTTAGTGGACCGAGTGGGAGGACGTTCCTGTAGTAGTTCCTGCCCCCCAAATACTGCCAGGAACTTCTTCGGTGGAAATGGGCCTATTATCTCCTCTAAATCGTTATAGGCCCCATCTTGGTTTTGATTGGTCAGTTGGCTGAATAATGACTTGATTGCAAGTCCAGGATGTCCAGGCAAAGTACACAGGGATTGATTTAAGAAGCTAATCATGCCAAGGCAATGGAGGCCGTCCAACCTCGCAGACTTCAAATCGCACTTTTCTTCCCAGAAACACTTCAAATGACTTCTGTTTGCTCCACGTGGCATTAGGTATAGAAAAGGTAATAAGCTGCCTCGCCTGCCTGCCCCATGGTGGCAGTTGCTTTTATTGCGCTTAATATTATTGTGATACATTTATCGCCCAGCTCTAAGAGGAAATAAGTTAGCTAATTGTAACAGTGTGTGGCTTAGCACTCACTTAAAATAAGCGTTCTCACTGTGGCGGTGGAGATATTGGCATGCACTGGAAATAAGTCTAATGTGCTCAATATAGCACTGCCTATTAAAGCACTCACTGGAGACAAGTCCACTGTGCTTACTGTTGCACTGCGTCTTTTTGTGGTCACTGGAAATAAATCCTGCTTACTTACTGCAGCCCCCATCCCCCATCCCCCCACGTATGAAGAACACCGTGATATGGTATTTTGAACGATACAGATTTGATTTAAAAAAAAAAGTATTTATCAAAAATGAACAAAATGTATTTATTCACAAACATTTCATAATGTTTCTGAATTTAACCAAACTACTGCGGTTTTTCTGGTGGAAGCCCATTCGTCTTTCAATCTCCAATTATGCTTTTTCATTCAGTAGGGCGTGTAGCTAACCGATAGTGTATTGTATTGTTACCTAGCAACAATGCACAATAAATACAACAGTATTAGCTCGTAGGTTAATCTTAGCTGTAGTCCCCAGCATAGCTTTGATAGCAGTGTTTAAAAAATGTGTCCGGAGTAGTTGGCTTAATGAATGTCGATGAGGATACGTCCAAAAGCTTAGCCTGCAGGATATAGGCTTGGCTAATTATAATATCAGTCCTATTTATTTCATATTTAAGGGAATTATTTACATTAGATATCACAGGCCTCTGTTTTAGACCATGTTGAGCCCAATCTCATGTTTAGTTGGTTTTCTACACGGTGTTGGAATTTAACAGGATAACATTAGCGCACTCTCTCTCCTCCACATCGCATTGAAGTTATTCATGCCCCCATGCGCAATTGAAAAGTTACTGTTGCACACGTACTGTAACCTCATGCTTGTGTTTCACTGCCTCTTACAGATATTAGATGGGTATCCATATGCCTTAATATATTCATTTTATTTGTTCTCTGACAACGCTACTCATGTGAGCCATTGCTGGGTTTCGTTTTGACCAGGAGATGGATACAAGCACCTGAAAGCGTAGACACCGCCCTCAAAGGCAACTGATTGGTCCGCTCAGAATATTGACCAGGAAGAGACCAATCAGGGGCGCGTTTCCCAAAAGGGAAGTTGCTAACTGAGCAACTTACCTAGTTCTTCCATCCACTGTCACTGGGCCAAACTATGTAAGTTAGCATCTGTGATTTTGGGAAACGCACCCCTGGATGACTCTCGCTCACACACGCACACACACACACACACGCACACACACACACACGCACACACACACACGCGCACACACACACACACACACGCACACACACACACACACGCACACACACACACACACACGCACACACACACACACGCGCACACACACGCACGCGCACACACACGCACACACACACACGCACGCACACACGCACACACGCACACGCACACACACACACGCACACACACACGTGCACACACACGCACACACACACACACACACACCCACACACACACGCGCACACACACACACACACACACACACACACATGCTAAATCTCTCCCCCCCTTTCCTTCTCGGAGAGGAATGACAGTTACTGTATTTAAGGTTAAAGCTTATTTTACATCCATTATTGGTCTGGAAGTCACCATTAATTTGCGGGTGATTTCCGGAACTAGGGGAGAGTTGGGATATCTGTGATCTTGTGGCACTCACTGGAGAAAAGGTCATGCTTACTGTATCCCTGCATCTGTTAGCACTCACTGGAGGCTAGCCCAGGCCAGCTGCAGCAATGCTTATACCTCAGCCCCAGATTCATATGGTCTTAGCCTGTCATTAATGTTGAAATATCGACATGTACTAATGAGCGTGGACATGTACTGCGAACTGCTCAGGCAATGTTATTAATAGTTTGAACTGCAAACAGTTGACAGGATACATTATTGCAGAGGGGTGAAAAAATTGATTTTGTGTATCCTAGGGGTGTGTCTTGATTTCATATTTTTTGAGTCATCTAGCTAATTTCTTGCATATGAGTGCCAGTGGTTTAGACCCAGGGTTATCTAACTCTACACAGGCTTTATCTGAATTCCTCAGCAATTTCAAGGCTTATGGAATGAAAATTCTTGAGCAAGTTTGTGTGAATGTAGCCCTGCGAGTCAGGGAGGCTGTATTTTAATCCTGGGGACTAGGGTTTATACTTTAATGCAGAAGAGTTAGGAGAATGTGGTGTGTATTTTAATTCATGAGACTGCGGTGTGTATTTTATTCAGAGAGACTGGGTACATTTTAATGCCGTGAGTGGGGTGTTCTGTTTGTACTAATCCAGCAGACTGGGGTGTGTATTACAGTCTGGGAGAATGGGATGTATTCTTTAATCCAAGAGACTGTAGTGTGTATTATAACCTGGAAAACTGGGATGTGTATTATAATCTAGAGAGCTCTTGGTGTATCTTAATCCGAGAGGCTGGCATGTGTATTTTTGTCTAGGGGAGTGGGGTATATGTATTCTGGAAGAATGGGGTGTGTACTTTAATCCAAGAGAGTTGGGTGGGTACTCTTTTCTGGGGATTGGGATTTGTGTTTTAATCCAGGAGGGTGGGTTGTGTATTATAACTCATTCCCTATGGCAAGCCGCTGCCAATGGCGCGGAAAATTCTACCATTACCTATGGTAAGCCGGTGCCAGCAGCGTGGATGATGTCATTCCGTTGAAAACATGCATAATACATGAGTATCCCATCAATCCGACCAATCTGACAGCAGTAATAGCGACCTCGACCATTTTCAGTCCGATAAAAACACAAAATCAGTTGACGATCGCGGTGATGGACCACCTGTACTTCACCCACAGGAGGGGCAGGGCTGTCACTGAGTCTGGACAGGTGGTGGTCGAGGAGCTGCTCAGCCTCACGCAGCAGGCAACCAAAATGACAATTAGAATGATGTTACAAATACTGCTAGTTTGACATTTGCACTTGAACCTGCTAAAAACCTTTATTTTGAAAATACAGACGTTTAACTAAACATGTGTGTGTGTATTGTGTAATTTTCGGGAAAAGTACTCTGCACTTTTAGGAGAGTGAGGTGTATATTTTAATCCAAGAGAGTGAGGTGTGTAATTTAATCCAGGAGAATAAGATGCATATTTTAATCTAAGAGAGTGAGGTGTATACTTTAATCTAAGAGAGTGAGGTGTATATTTTAATCTAAGAGAGTGAGGTGTGTAATTTAATCCAGGAGAATAAGATGCATATTTTAATCTAAGAGAGTGAGGTGTATACTTTAATCTAAGAGAGTGAGGTGTATATTTTAATCTAAGAGAGTGAGGTGTATATTTTAATCTAAGAGAGTGAGGTGTGTAATTTAATCCAGGAGAATAAGATGTATATTTTAATCTAAGAGAGTGAGGCATATACAATAAATCTAAGAGAGTGAGGTGTATATTTTAATCTAAGAGAGTGAGGTGTGTAATTTAATCCATGAGAATGAGATGTATATTTTATTTAATCCAGGAGGGTGAGGTATGTATTTTAATCCAGAAGTGTCCGGTTGTGGTTTATTGACGCTCTGCCTGCTTGACTGGTTTTGAGACTGAAAGTGCTGTTAAATTGCAGGGGTTATGTGGGTGGGGGCATTTCGATGCAAAGAAAGGGTAGTATTGATGGTGAGAGTGACACGGTAGAATAGCCTGTTTATGTCTTTTGTAATATCTTTGCTTGGTTTGCTTCATTTATGCATTAATCTTTTCCCAAGACTCTGGAATCATGCCAGTCACTTATTTTTCCTCTTAAACTCATCTTGCTCTTGACACTGAAAAGTAACAGAAGGCAGAGGAGAGGGTTCGGTGAAATGCGAACGAGCAAAATGGACTCTCCCTGCTCCTTGAACTGTCATTTATTCACCATGCAAGTTATTGGCAGTTACTGGCGAAGATTCACAGTCAGTTGTTTATGCCTCACGCATTTTGGGAAAAAAGTACTTCCTCAAGAGATGGTCTAGAAGTGCCTTCACTAAAATTACGCCAGGAAACCTCTATTCCTTTTTCCTAACTTATTTAGTGGATTGGAATCTCCTTAGAGGTGGACTGTTTTGATCGATACTCGTGTCGGGTGCCAGCCAGAGAAGGAGGGAGGGACTGACAGACAACTGGAATGATCCTCTCACTTGGAGAAATGTTTGGCTTTTATTTCATCTTGCTGCTTCAGCTTTTGGACCAACACAGGAGAAATTAAGCAGCACATTAGAGTAACTAAAATTTTAAAAGAATCACGCAGGAAAAAGACAGTTGTTGCTTTTTGGTGTGTCGGCAGTCGTATGCCAGTTTATGTATAAATTTCAAAAATCTGTCAACTTTTGAAAATTTTGACTGTAAAATGCAGTTTTCAATTTCAAACAGCATTTTCTCATCATTTGTTTGTTTTTTGTATAAATTGCCTGGTATTTTTTTCATATCATGGAAAAATATTGGTAAATAATAGTTTAATTGTGACAGTTTGTCTTACCAGAATGGCGTTAGAGATGTAGACCCTGGCACTGATTCTGGGCGATGAGCCGCGGGCTTTAGGGACAAGACAGACACATTCGTTCTTCACCTCTGTTCTTTAAAATGTGTTCAGTCAGGCAAAGCCGCCGAGCCGGAGAGGATGCTGGGAAACTGCAGTTTGGGTTTGAGTGGCGGCTCTGCATCTCTGATACAGGAGGTTAGTGAACCCGTTCACCCCCCCACCCTCCGCTCTGATTTCTAAAATTTTCAGTTAGAATATCACAAATGTCACAGAAATATCACAGACTCACCACTGCTCATGCAATGGATTCCCAGAATGCTGAGGCAGAATTTGAAGAAAACGTGTCCTGAGAAGGTGTCAACAGAGCTTTAGTGAAGTGAACCCTGTGATTAGATCTGGTTGGAGGAAAATGGCGGAAATCGCTCTTAGAGGCTGTGTTTCTGTCGAGTGGCCACAATGACACCTCCATTTTGAGGGACATTTCCTAGTTTCCTTGAGAGATAATTCTGACTTGCGACACTGCAGTATCAGTGAGCAATGTCCCGTTATCCATTCAAGTCACTAACTGCTACGTAAAATGATGAATTCAATGATTTTTTTTCTGGCAAAACACTTATTGTATGTTTCTGTCTGTCTGCTTGTCTCACCACGTGCAAATATGTAAAGCTACTATGGTATTTGGACAACAGAGAGATGTTCTGTGGACGAATCAGCTGCAGGTCGCCTCACTACATGTTAACACACGGTGCGTGACTCGGACTCCGCAACAGTGCTGCCGACACTGACTTCACATTGTGCAACACCTCGACGCCAGAGAACTCAACTTCTGTGAGCAGAAGTGCTTATACTGGGGAAACTAAATGGCTGATATGACTGTGACATGGCCCACCGTTTTTATAGAGCCTATGGTTTCCCCACAAAAGGTCAGGATAAACGAACAGCTGCGTTTTTAATGAGCAGCAGTGAATCTGCTCTGTGTGACTGGCAGACCCAGGTGAAACAGCATTCCACGCCTCCAGAGCAGAAGCCATCGTAGTCAAGGCCGTTTTATACTCATAAGATGTGTCCACAGATTTCTTAAGAAAATTGTCAGACAACACTGGAGATTTCATGCTTAACTCTTTCTCTACTGCTCTGCATAATCGCGGTCAGATTTGACCGGCGAGAAGGGTTATCAAACTGTCTGCTGCTGTATTTCTTATTACATTGGATTACTTTGTGTTACACCTAGAAAGAAAGAGGAGAATCAGCTCTTTCCGATGACACCCAAATTTGGAAATGTTTAGCTATCGTTGGACAAGTTCCGTAGCCTGACTCCACCAGCCTTCGTACCTCTGCTTAATTTCATGTCGCTTCAGTACTCAGTCTGGTCACTCGGAGCTCTGCCTCGTTTACCTCGGCAGAAAGTCCGCCGGACCCACCAACGAACAGAGGGCTTGGCCGAGAGCCATGATGTTGCAGCTGCGCCGAGTTTGAAATTGTATTCACCGAAATCAGCAATGGCCACGGACATAGATACACGGGAAGACATTCGCTCCGTCGCGGAGAAAATCCCGGGTATCAGCAACTTACAGCCACAACAAGATGAATGTTTGGTTAGTTTTTTGAATGGAAAGGATGTTGTAGCGCTACTCCTACAGATTGTCATATCTACTTAATATCCATCATGAAATGTGCACCCTGTTCATCTCTGTGAGAGACAGCCGAACCACCTCAGCTAGCATGTAGCTTCTAGTGTTTCATTGCCCGCGAATTTAACGCTATTTAAGTTAGCAGCGAACTTTTTTAAAGCCGTGTTTTTATTCGTGTCACAAGACCTATTCGCTGTCTCAGTGTAATGCTGTCATTATCCATGAATGAAATGGCTGTCTGAGACAGCCAAATGCTTAGAGCCAAACTGTGTTGCTATATAGCTAGATAGCGAGCTCGGTATGATGTTAGCGCAAGTATGGGTAACGGTTCAGTTTTCGTGTCGCATATTTCGTCCTGATATAATGCGTTATTCTTGCGGATTCTACCATTGGTTTCAGGTTTCTTACTTTTTTTAACAGCAGCAGTATCTGCAGGAAAAACGATAGCTCAACAGTTTGTTTCTTGTAAGGAGAACAGAAATGAATGAGTAAAGGCTAAAATTTGGTAGATGGGTACAGTATTAACTTTAATGTACTGATCAGTTTGTTTTCGCTGCATTCCTGGTATGAAGGACTGTGTTTACTGCAGAAGTACTAGGCGGCTGAGTCGGCACATAACATACGTCATCGCCAATCATCAGTGATTAGTTTACAGGGACACCAATGATTTTAAACTGCAGAGAAGCGCCCACCCACCAGAAAGTAAACACTTGTCAATGACAACTGTCCAGACTGTGTACGAAGCAAAGTGAAGTAGCAAAATCTGGTTTTACCAGGCTACAAGTTCTCGAAGCATGTTACATTACTTACTAGAACAATTCTTTGTTCACAACAGCTCGCACATGGCAAGCACTGTATATGCATTGCCACCCATTTCATTTAAGCTCATCTCATCACACAACAAAAACAAAATGACAGCAGGTGACACTGATGTAGAATCTGTTATGGATTCTGAGGAAGAGTTGAATGGGACCTACACAGTAGGCCAGAAGAGTTATCTGATGGAAATTCATCAGAATGGAGTGATATTTTGTCACATGTTGAACAGCCTACGACATAAATAACTGAAATATTTTTATTAATCTTTTGTGTGGTAGTGTTTTTCCTGAGCCATTAGTCCTCATGTTGGCCAAGTGGAAAGGTGTTAAATGAAGCCCCTGATGACATTTAGCACAAGCTGTCATCTCCATGGTAATTATACTATATTTATCATTTCATGACTAACCGACCCTTTTGTGAACGCTACTGTATTGACATATCCATGACAACCACAAAACTCTCGGTCCATCCAGACACTGAATTTATCCGCCAACCGACAGTGTGTTTTACGTTAAAAATATTCCACAGGTACAAGACACTGTCTGACAACATCTTTTCCCTGTCTCTCTGGCCTCATTTTGGTTTCGAAACTCGTGGACAGACTCATGTCTTCCGTGTATTCGGCAGCCTGTAAGCAGACAGCCCTGTCAGTAATCACTCCTTGTCACACTGCTTTTTGGGGAAATATTCACTTCCATCAGGTGAAGTTGCAGCGGGAATAAATTGATGCACTTGAGTTAAAAAAATTTGCTCAAGTGAATTTAGTTCATAACACTTCATTGTTAGTTGTTTCTTTGACGCCATGGAGACCATAAACGGCTAACGGAGAAAACAATGCAGCGACCCGATCCCGGAGATATTTGCTCTGTGGTTCACTGCTGTTCCGACCTCAGTTTGGGTGATTAATCTAACGGCGGGGAGGTAAAATGAAATATTTTAAATGATAACATGCACCATGGCTGATGTTCGCTCTCTGGCGCCTCACTTTTGGAGAGGGACTTGAGACCTGTAACTGTGACACACTGGCGCGCTCTTATAAAAGACGGCGATGGTGCAAGATAAAGGCGTAGAAAAGTAAGCAGTGATATTGATTCTTTCTTATCAATTTTAACTCGTCCTGTTTTTTTTCCTGGGGAGCACTCAAGTGAGGGGTGTAATTGGATAGATGGACAGATAAAGGGAAAGAAAGGACTGGGTGGAGGGAGAGAGCTTCACGAAACATCAGCCGCTAATACGACAGGATTGTTTTCTCTGTCAAACGTTTGATTTATTTTGAAGAATATTTCAGAACAGTTCCTGTGTAACCGGAAGCTTTGATTTCCCTTGGGCGAGGAAGAAGGACACGGCTGTTGCTGGATTGTAAACACTGTTGCCCATGTTTTCCACTAACAGAAACAGGACCTGCGAAGTTATACAACCCTGGTGTTTTCTGGCAAGGAAAAACGAAGGGATTTGCCGATATTGTGTCTTTTTTTCTGTTCACAAGCCTCATCAGCGCTTTGAAAACACAACATTCGAGGAGTGCTTAAAAATAGGCCACAGAGCCGTAGAAATGAGACATTTATCCTGTCATTCATCAGTAAATTTTTCAGCTCTGTTTATATTGCTCAGTGTCATTTTAATGTTCGTTTGATTGTTTGTCGGTAATTATCTCACTGCTATTTTTTCCTCTCAGATGAGTCGCAAATCTGATCCTGCGTTGTTCACTGTTTTACCGACAGCATTTGCCCGCTGCTGGGCCATGTAAAAAAATTAATTAGTTTCCATCCCCACCTGCCCCAGGAAACCCTCCCAGCTCTGATTTTTGTTTTTTTTGTGAAAAAAAAAAAAAAATGCTCAGAATCCCTGTCCATGCAGCAGACAGTCTGTTTGGCCAACAGTCACTGTGCCACTTATGATTTAGGCAGATATGATTTCTTTTGTTAACACGCATATTTACGATTTTACGATGTGTTGCGCTCAATGTCGGGGCCAGAACTGCAGTTTTGGGGGGCAGAGACACCTCCCTTTATAACAACAATTAGTCCTGGCTAGTTCTCAATCATTTTCCTTTATTGACACATTTTCCAATTACAGTAATAGCCCCTCAGCAATCAAAGACACGGCTTCTCTCCCCATGCAATCTAACAGCAACAAATTAATGGGCTAAATTCAGTACAAAAACTTTTAGTTTTGAGTAGGCCTATGTTTTATGGAAAAAAAACTGCTTTGAAACTTCCACGCTACCTTTTAAGCACATCAACCGATCTAACCAGTGCTTCATGATTGTTTAAATTGTTGAAATGAATTAAAAGACCATTGGAAATGCCTTAATGCAATTTTAAATAACGCTGAATAAAATGAACTAGCGACGACCGATCGTGTTTTCGGAGTGAATTTAGAGTTATTTTAGAAAATGATTGAGAACAAGTCAGTGTGTGTCTGATGTGTCTGTGCCTTCGTGAAACAAACAAGAATTTTAGCCTCAGGCTGCATGAGTGTGTTAGCGCTCTGTGTGAGCATCTCACACACACACACACACACGCACGCACACACGCACACACACACACACACACCCCGAGACGGTTTCTTTGCTCTAAAATAGTCAGGAGTGTTTGGTTACTTTTTATGCTCATATTGATGCTCTTGATGTGTTTTTATTCAGTTTGCTTTCACTCTGTATTAATTTTTCAAAATTCCCTCATTTACTCATGAAATATTTACACAAAAAAGGCAGGCCAGGAAGTAAACTGCCGGGCCTATAGATCCTAATGTCGACGGTGAAGGTGTCTCTAATGATGCTTATGCAAAATCACATGACAGGAGATTGGATGGATTTGTTAGAACATTTTATCGTAGGGTGGGGTGAAATACTAATCTAACTATGTGCTCTCTTCTAGTTTACGAACAGTAAGAGGTAAATGCAGTTTATTGGGTGTGTATTGGGTATAAGTAAAGATAATATTAATTTATCTGGTGCAGGAGAGCAAATGTAGATACAGGGAATACACTTTAACGCATGCTGTAACTTCATAACAGTCATTGAGTCTGCGACCCCAGATGAGCAGTTCTTTATGGCAGCAGACTCTCCCTCTTGTGTGCAAACACACACACACACACACACACACGGTCATGGATTGTCTTCACTCATGCATATATCCTGCTGTGCTGGTAGGGTTTAGTGTTTGCGTCTAATATGATATTTACTCAGGATTTAGCGTGAAGTTTAGCATTGAAGTGTAGTTCTGGGCTTGTGTGTACAGTTGGGTCACAGTTAGGTTTAGTTAGGGTTTACTGCGAGGGCTAGTGTTAGTCTTTGGGTTTAAGATGAAGTGTAGGTAGGGTATAGGGTGAGATATATTGTCAGGGCCTGTGATGGTGGATTTTGGGCTAGTGCTATGGTTTATTGTTGGGACAGTGTTAGCGCTGGGTTTAGAGTGACGTCGAGTGAAAGGGTTAGTTTTAGGGTTGGGGTTGGGTAGATTCAGGGTTAGTTTTATGGTTCAGTGCTGGAATTTCGAGCGAGGTCAAGGGCAAAGCTTAGTTGGCGTTAGGGTAAAGCATTGCTATCACAGGGATTGATCTATTGAATGGTAATTGGCCCTGTTTTGCGCAGAAAGCTGAAGGTAGATGCTGAGACACCTCTCTCTCAGCATTTCTATAGCAGTTGTAAATGTATATCTGTGCTTTGTATGATTTAGAGTGCTCGCAAATTCACTGGAAAAGCGGTTACGTAATTTTGAGGTCAACTTGCTGTAGCCTTGGCAACTGTTTCACACCGAACAAACCAAACCATAAGTAAAGAACTAGAATAGTATTTATCGCCATGACCCTTGTGTCTTTATATGGAATTAAGCTATATTTTCAGCGATCTTAAACCTAAAATATGGTCATTATAAAAGAACAGAAAGCATTTCTCACTGTATTTCTGATTTTCAAATATTTAGGTATTTAGTGCCGTGTGTTCAGTGTACGTGTGAATGTGTTGCTATGCTGTGAGCGTGAACCATTGTCAAGGAGGTGAGTGTTGACCCCAGTGAAAGTAACGTCACACTTTTTCAGCATATATGTTCAACCTGTCCTAACGTTGTCATCAGTTCACAGAACATGTGACACGGGTCGTCATTTCTCAGTTTCTCTGTGACTTAGTGTGAAGATGCTGAAGTAAACTCCACCTCGTATGTCATGGCTTTAGAAAGGTCTGCTGCAGCGCAGCGAGCATCAGGCTCTGGGGTCCTTTTCCTACATTTTCCAGCTGCGCACTTGGAACTCTGACTCCCTGCAAACAAGCGCTGGGCAGTGACAATGCTTGTGTGTGCGGCAGGAGCTGTAGCTCTGCTTTCCCGGAGTGTCACACAGGTCATCTGGACTTACTGTAATGATTCTATTTATCAAACTGGCACTAGTCAAAAAAAAAATTGTAATTTTGTAATTGTAATTAGTTCCTTTCGACAATTACTTTCCTCGTCGCTTAAATTTTTTTGAATGAGACATAAGTAACTACTCGTCATTTTTGTATTGAAAATAGTACTTTTAGGAATTTTGCCTGATTATTTTGTTTTGGATGAGTTGCTTTCGTACATATTATACAACATGTTTTGCAATGGCGTGCTGTTGGTGGTATAAAAGGCCTACGGTAAAATCGCCTTTCAGTGCTTTATTACGCAAAACCTGTTGCTGTGCACTTTGTCTGTTGAAGAAGTACTAAAACTTATTGGTAGAATGGCTGGCCAATTTTATTTTGATGGCATTATTAATAATTGATTGCATCTCTAAGTAATGAGGTTTTTTTCCTTTGCACACGATGACGTAAAATGTCGGTGGAAGATTCTGAACTGACGTGACTCATGAAACAGCTCACTTTGTTGCATAAATGAGTTTGTGAGGCGTATTGTTACTGAAGCCTTTTGCCCAGAAGTTCTGTACAATTTTATTTGCCTAAAATTTCCTCCGTTTCAATTTTATTTCAATGCTCATGACATTCTAAAGGAATCATCATACCATATGGTGATTAATACGTCAGGCTGAGAAAATGCTTAAGTGAGAGATGGAACTTGGGGAAAGGTTTGGATTTTTAGTATTTAGTTTTATAGCCATCCTAACGGTGTCACATTCCATTATATGTCTAAATGTATGGAAAAGCCATTCAAATTGTTGTTTTCATTTCTTAACCATTACAGACTTCATATTGGTTTTGATTATTCAGAAAATAATTTGTTTGATTCCTAATCAGGCAAACAAAAATGGGAGTAATTAAGAGCTGAAAGCTGAGGTTACTGTGGACCCTTCATACTTCTGACAACAAGCCGCTATCACTGCGTTCCCAGTGTTAATATACTGTGTTGGCTTTGAAATGCTGGGTCTTCCTCACGGATGGTTTTCAAAGAAACCCCACAGATCCAATTGTTTTTTGGAACACACATCTAGTTAGTTGTCTGCGACCTCCTTTGTCTTTTATTCATGGGATTTGGAGGTGAACACCCTGGCGTGGGCTGTGAAATGTATTATTGCGAGCGGTCCAAACTTAACTCATGTTTTAGTTTTTGTTTGCGTGAACGTTGCTTCCGGACTCTTGACTGTAATCGAGAAACGGAAATTGCTTGTCTTTGAGAGAGGGGTTGACTGAGCGAGCTCGGAGGCCTTCTGGAGTTTTGTACGGAATGGAAAGAGGAAAGTTAAAAAACGAAAGAGAAGAGACAATTGGTTTAATAGCATTAACCCGGATCCTTGCCCCGGTGTTAGCCGTAATAAACAGGACTCCAGCATCTGCCTCAGCCTTGGACAGGGAAGTAATCAGTAAATTTAGACCGAGGTCCAGCTGAAATCAATACTTACAAGATACATCCCTAATGTGTTGTATAGATCCCTGGGTGGCGAGGAAAGGCAGTTCTGCAGCCGCTCTGTGTCTCTCTCTGTGGGGGAAGGGAAAATGAATGCCAGAAATAAAACAGCAATAATGAAAAGCTATTTTTATTTGCTGTACGGGCAGTTTAAATCACATTCCTGAGAGACGTTAATCTGACGTTTCATTCCCCTCAGATTCGTACAGTGAACTCAGAAACTGCTGCCATGCTGGAGAAGCACACAGTGTTTACGGTCGCGTACTGTACTGAAGTGTCACTGCCTGGTTTATATCCATTTTTTCTTTTTGTTTGACCGAGAGATACATGGCAGTCGCCTGAATTAAAAGTGTCAGCGCTTGATTGAATCAGTCAAGATACAGGAGACTGCATCTTCGAGGAGGAGTCCTCGCTGCAGAATTCATCGTCCCATTTTAATCAAATCAGGGCCAAGCGGCATCAAATACAATTTTGACAAAGTAATGGGGCTGCTTCTGCGAGCAGCTCTGTTCCTCGGCCGTCAGTGTCTTTGACTAACGTCCCTGTGTATGACCCACGCGCCGGGCTGGGATTATTCAGGCTGATTCTGAGATGAAAAGTCAATGTTGACCCTATTGGTAAATGCCAGTGTATGCTTATGTAATTTTGATCCATGCTAGCACTTAAAAAATGCCTGTATTTTTTGTACCTCTCAGAGGCCAGCCTATGTGCTAAAACAGCCTCTCTGACTGATAACCCAGTGATTGGCCTGCAGCATCAGGTCGGCCTGCTCCTAATGGAACAGTTGGCTGTAACTACACTGCTTACTGTTCTGCACTGACTCACTGTTTCACTGCTCACTGTTCCGTACTGACTCACTGTTTCACTGCTCACTGTTCCACACTGACTCACTGTTTCCCTGCTTGCAGTTCCACACTGACTCACTGTTTCACTGCTCACTGTTCCACACTGACTCACTGTTTCACTGCTCCCTGTTCCGCACTGACTCACTGTTTCACTGCTCACTGTTCCGCTCTGACTCACTGTTTCACTGCTCACTGTTCCACACCGACTCACTGTTCCGCACTGACTCACTGTTTCACTGCTCACTGTTCCGCACTGACTCGCTGTTTCACTGCTCACTGTTCCGCACTGACTCGCTGTTTCACTGCTCACTGTTCCGCACTGACTCGCTGTTTCACTGCTCACTGTTCCGCACTGACTCGCTGTTTCACTGCTCACTGTTCCACACTGACTCACTGTTTCACTACTCCCTGTTCCGCACTGACTCACTGCTTCACTGCTCACTGTTCCGCTCTGACTCACTGTTTCACTGCTCACTGTTCCACACCGACTCACTGTTCCGCACTGACTCACTGTTTCACTGCTCACTGTTCCGCACTGACTCACTGTTTCACTGCTCACTGTTCCGCACTGACTCGCTGTTTCACTGCTCACTGTTCCGCACTGACTCGCTGTTTCACTGCTCACTGTTCCGCACTGACTCACTGTTTCACTGCTCACTGTTCCGCACTGACTCACTGTTTCACTGCTCACTGTTCCGCACTGACTCACTGTTTCACTGCTCACTGTTCCGCACTGACTCACTGTTTCACTGCTCACTGTTCCGCACTGACTCACTGTTTCACTGCTTACTGCATGAACAGCCTCCTCATAGCACATAACATGTAGCATAGAGTTATGTGTATTTATAGCATTTAGTATTAGAAAAAAGGTTGCACCTTGCATAAACACAGTTATTATAACAGGCGTCTCCGCGCAAACGCATTTCGGCGCAGACCCTTCTTCAGTGTGCACTCTTCACTGAGCTCTTCACTCCTAAAGTCTGGGAGTGAAGCCTGTTTGTGCATTTATAGCATTTAGTGTTATATAACACATTAAATACTGCATGGAGTTTTGAGCAGCGCGATACATTTATAGCAGTGCATGTAAAACAGAGAATTGTATACTTACAGCATGTAGTGTCCTATAACACTTTAAATACTGCATGGAGTATTGTGCTGTGCGATACGTTCATAGCGTGGCACATTGCATATTTCATAGAACATTACATAGCACAATGCATTCAGCGCACAGAGCATTACATACATCGTGGAGTATTATACTGAGCATTGCTTGTACCGTAGAGGACAATGTTGCACGTTACATGTAGCATATAGCATCACATAGCATGTGTAGTGTTGAATATTATATAGTGCATTTATTATAGCATAGTATATTACATATTACCCGTCACATATAGCATAGAAAATACCTTCAGAAAATTTCAAGACTTGACTAATTCAGGAACGTATTGAATCCCTCTGAAAATTACTTGTTAACCTTTTATAAAATTATTATTTTATTAAGATTTATTTGTGCTGATTTACTCATATCCTTACATTTTAATGTTGACAGTGATCTTTTTGGCTCCATCTGCCACATAAGATTAGGGTTTAATGAGCTGACTCAATCCAAATATTTTGTGCAGTGCCATGTATGGACCGGCCCCCCTGCATGGTATCGACTTGGAATAATGATGCCGTCACTTTAAGAATGTGGGTCTGTGTAATATGATCTTTTTCAATCGGGATTGGCTGCTGTAAAATCTAGCATGAGGTGGTTGAGCATGAGTCTGGTGGCCTTTAACCCGCCTCTGGCCCAGCCGTAAAATACTGCCCATGAGCCAAGAGCTCTTCTGCTCTGAGATCAGCAGAGGGGTCGCAAAATGTAAAAAAAAAAAAAAAAAAGAGAGAGAAAGACATGATTGTGTGGCCTCGAACGTTCAGGGTCTAAGTCAGTGTGTAAAGAACATAAGTTGAGCGTTGTGAATTAGCCATGATGCAGTTCTCAGTTCACTCCAGACAGAAGGAAGTCAAGAGGCGAGCCCTGACTTTGAGAAGTTTAGCAAGCTAGCGTGTTTTGTGGCGGAGAGAGAATCTGATGCTCTTTTAGCAGGGTTATATAGCACTCCCGTGGTCGTTTTGTTGGTGCTTTTCCTCAAAATGGCTGTTACAGAAGTCTCACTCCAGTCAAAAAGTGGCTCACTTTTGGTCTACAGAAGGCAGCACTGTGTTAGAAAATTTAAATGAAGCGGCTGACCCAGCCATTGGAATGCGAATCATCTTGAGCAATAGAGCATTGCTTTAGTTACCCTGGCAATTTTAAGAGGGAGATTGGATTGACCTCAGAGTGGTAAATATACTGTAGTATATCGTATATTACACTAACTATTAATATGCCGGTAATTGCTTTAACTGTATGAATGCGGTTTTTTAGAAAATGAATTTTGAAGAAGCGTTTCCATAATAGTTAAATAGATGAGATTGCCCAACTGTCTTCTCTATTTTAACATCAAAGCTTCTCAAGCGAGTAGAACTGTTCACCTTTTTTTTTTTTCTTTTAATCTGATGTAATTCTGCTGGCAGTTAGGCATTAAAATGATAACCTGCGTGACTTGTTTGCGATGCTGAATAGACAGACAGGCTCACGTGTTGAATAGTTCTATGATATGTGATGGTTTGACGCTGATAGAACAGATAGGGTGGTGTCTAATACGGGTCACATGAGCCAAATATGTACGATATGTTCTCTTCCCTGGCCGTCGCCTGATTTTAATGATGCCCACATCATTGCATCACGGGTGTACTATGAACATTTCAAATGTTTATGAGTTAATGGCTTTATTAAGGGGTGAAAGTCCTGCTTAACGTTATATGTCCACTCTGAATGATTGGTTACATGTGTTGGGCGTATGGATTATCATGGAGAGGGTAAGACGCTCTTTGATCCGAAGTCTGAAGGGTGTGTTTGCTGACAGAATATACATGTTATATCTGTGATGTATTTAGAACTGTGCTTCAGCGCTCTATCTCCACAGTAAATCATTCAGGCTCATCGGTGAAATTGTAAGAGCACTCGTAATGCTGTCATAATGACTGACAGCTCAGGCTGCTGTGGGCTGTCTTCCTGAACAGTGGGCCTCATTGACTGTTTCCTAATTTGTATGATAGAACTGGTGACGCCAGAGGAGGAAGGATTGTATTCGGCAAGGTTGTTAATGTCTGATCACTGATTGGCTCGCTGCTTGTTGATTATCCATAACCGTCGTGTTCTGCTCGGGGTCCTGCTGACCCAGAGACTGTTTAACCCATTCAATGCCACTGGCAAGATATTCTGTCAGTCATGACAGAAATCTTCCCCTGCCATTGATGAGATAGTCCGGCAATCAACATTTTCGCAGTGATATGAATGGAATTGCAGCTACAGATTTTCTGACAAAAACGGGTATCGAAAGATCGATGAATTTGACTAAAAATGCTGGCTGTGGCTGGCAACTTAAAAAAATGGCTGGGAAAGTGTTAAAAGCTAAAAAAATATACTTAACATTGTTTTATCAGTTTGGTATGTCAGAAGTATTCCTTAAATAATGAGAACTACTGTACTATTATGCATTGTTTTTAATTTGATAAAATGTTTCTATTGTTTCTTGACCCAAAACATAATTTGTGTTACTATTTTGGCTAAGACACAGATTCCTTTATATACTGACATGTAAAACAAATTAAATATTCACATGGAACCCATTTTAGGTATGAAATGCAAACTATTTCCATTTTGGTGTAATAATAGTGATTCATGGCCATTTACTGATTTTTTGCAGCAAGGGGAAGGTAAAACCTTGATTATTTTCTGCATACCAGAGGAAAGGAGAAAACTATTTTAATCCAGAGCTATAATAATCACAATAAAATTATCACACGCAAATGCACAGTGGGTCCCCGGGACGCAAAAACGATAATAAAGGGCATAAAGGTGATTCCGACAGAACACAAGCTTTCACTTCCATCGGTTGTCTCTCCGCTGGATGTACAGGACAGTCTGTCTTTATGTGGAATATTCTGTGATGAATATGTGTGTATTCTGTGATCTGGGATGATGCTTTCCTTTTTTCCCAGAGACACAGACCAAGTGACAAAGAAAAAAACTCATATATTTCAACAACTGAAAGCAGCAGGTCTCTGTTAACATGCAATTAAACTCTCTGCTAGATGTGTCTGTCATTCATGATATCATTAAAGAAATGACGGCAGGATCAGCGATACATAAATCTGATGATTTATGTCTGTGTTTGTCCACTGCTGTGCAGTGTCAGATACAGTGTTTAAACACAGGGCGAGGTCACTGCTTCACGGCACTGGGGCTCACGTGATTGGTGATATGAGTCCATCATTAGCTGTTTAACTTCAAGGTCGAACAACCTTGATGATGATAGAACAGAAAAATATTTATGGGCATCAATTTTACTCTGTAAACCTTTAATCTGTAAGAAAAACTACATAGAAACAGATTTTCTGTCTTGTTAAATAATTTTTTAAATAATTTGAGACCCTGGAACAGGTCTGTTTTCTGTTTCATAAGAGATCTATGTAACCTTTTTGATCTACAGAAACTTTGAGTCAATAATTTTAAGAGAAAAGAAAAGGACTTCGAGCCTCTTAGTGGCAGAACACATTTCAGGGTTTGAAGGAGAGAAACTCTAACATTTATTTCCTGGTGTTTGATTGTAAACTTTAAGTTGGTGGGCGTTCAGTATCATGATGCAGGTTATTGCTTGGGGAAGGACGGCTGCAGGATGTGCTTTTGGGGCGGTGAGCGTTTTTTAGAGGATACAGTGGGCAGAAGTGTCCTGCAGTGCCTGTGCAGTGCTGGGCTGCGCTGTGTACCGCCGCCTTGGCAGGAAATGCCATCGCCGGGCGATGATGTGGCAGCCTCTGCCGTAAATTTAACAGCCTTCCCCTTCCTTCCCCACCCCTCCCCCTCTGCACCCCCCCCCCCACCCCCCACCCCCCAAAGCTGCAGCTGCCTCTTCCTCCAATTATTAGGCCTCATCTCTGCGCCTGTTTGCGCAATTTCTGTGGAAGGAGTCGTGGAGACAGATGTGTGAATGTTGTTTGTACGGTGTTGCGCAGAGTTAACCCTGCAGAGCGCTCAATGTGTCATCAGTGTCGCTCAATGATGTAAGGCAGGGGTGTCCAATCTCATCCAGAAAGGGCCGGTGTGGGTGCTGGTTTTTGTTTGAGCCCAACACTAACAAACCTGATTCTACCCACTAAGGCCCTGACTAAAACCCCTGATTAGTTAATTAATGGAATCAGGTGCAGTAGCACTGCTGGAAAGGACAAAAACCTGCACCCACACCGGCCCTTTACGGATAAGATTGGACATCCCTGATGTAAGGTATCAACTACAAAGCTGTTCAAAAACCTATCATGTGGCGACTTGTTTAAAAGGGGGAGGTCTTTTAAACAAGTCGCCACATGACAGGTTTTCAACAGCACAAGATAATTAAATTAATAATTTTTTGAAAATTTATTTCTGCGATCTAAGGGTTGATCTTTCACTTTACCCCAACCAGCCTTCTGCAAGTCATCTCACAAATCTCAGTCAAATTAATAATAATAATAATGATAATAATAATAATAAATGGGCAGTTAATCGTATGTATTTGTCGAACTGGTTTTACTTGATGCAGTTGTCTGTTGATTCTGCCTTTGCCAGCTGTCACATGATTCGGTGCTCGATTTTTATCCGTCCTGTGAAAAAGGATATTAGATTATGATAATAAAATTAAAACCTCCTAACCTGGTAGTACGGCGCTTATATTTGCAAATTAGTGCACATCAGTGACAACCTGCTGGCTTTTTTGCGTCGAATCTAATTTTGTTGGGGTTTCCTCTCACGAGGTTCATGAAATGTAGTTTGAAACCACAGGTATTCCCTGCTTTTCAGGTTTGTTTTGATGTTTGTGAAGCGGTCTCACTGACGTGCGTTCTTCTGTGGCGATGAATGGTTGTTTTTTTTTTTTTTTTAAATGTCATTGAATTCTGTTATTATTGATGAGCCTTCTGCTTAAAGTACTGAAGTAACATTTTGACCCACCCTGAAGTAAAGATGGAAAACCTCTTCTATAGTTATCTAAGTGCACAGCCTCGCTTTCCTCAAAAGGGACATTTTGCCAATTAAATCTTTTTAGCACTTGAGTCTTCAACTGTAACTCACTGGCTGTTTGTAAAATTAATTAAATGAATGAAATCAACAAGTACTCAGAGGAGGAGCCATTACAGTGATAGCCTTGAAGTTTCCAAACATTATTGAATTACATCACTGACTGTTTCCAAGTGATCTGCAGTGACACACTGGCTCTAAACATCCCTCCTGAGTTGTTGTTCTGCTGGCCATTAAAAATACAAAACAGAAACTGATAAAACATGCACACCCATTCAGTTAAGGCCAAATTACAGAGAAGGTATCCATTATTTCCTAAAATAGGGCTGTTTTTATCCTCTGCCTGTGTAACATGCCATATATTTTTCTCGAAAAATGCCGACAGGAGCAAGAATCCCAATCATTCAACCCCTAATGTAAAAGATTTCCCCAGGACAAGTTGTTAGCCTGTCTCCTTACATAACCAAGAAAGGGAGATTTATATTGTCTCGGCTCAGTACTGTTAATGTCCTGTTGAGCGAGCGTACCGGACTGGCGACAATGGTCTTTGTTCAGAGCCTTATAAAAATAAAGGTATCATGGGAATGGCAGCCATTTGGAGCCGCCTGTCAGCCCCCATAAAAGGCTGTTTGCTGAAGGCCGGCAAAGCGCAGCTCAGCCACAGGAGGTAATGAGGCCCCTCCGCTGCAGCTGTGCTGCTGGCTACTGTAGGGAAGAGAAGCCGTCTATGGGCGGAGAGTAACTGCCGGCCCACCTCAGATTTGTACCACACTGGCTCACCGCTCCACTGATGACATGTATATTGTGCGCCAACCTACCAATGATGACATGTTTATTCTCCGCCAGTGCGTAGTTCCGCTGATGACATGTTAATGCCACATCAGCTCACTCCTCTACTGATGACACGTTAATGCTGCGACAGCTCACAGCTCCACTGATGACACATTTAATCTACGCTATCTAGCAATTCCACTGATGACACATTAATTCTGGACCTGCTCACAGTTGCACTGATGACACGTTAAATCTGCGCCAGCTCTCAGCTCCACTGATGACACGTTAAATCTGCGCCAGCTCTCAGCTCCACTGATGACACGTTAAATCTGCGCCAGCTCTCAGCTCCACTGATGATACGTTAAATCTGCGCCAGCTCTCAGCTCCACTGATGACACGTTAAATCTGCGCCAGCTCTCAGCTCCACTGATGATACGTTAAATCTGCGCCAGCTCTCAGCTCCACTGATGACACGTTAAATCTGTGCCAGCTCTCAGCTCCACTGATGACACGTTAAATCTGTGCCAGCTCTCAGCTCCACTGATGACACGTTAAATCTGCGCCAGCTCTCAGCTCCACTGATGATACGTTAAATCTGCGCCAGCTCTCAGCTCCACTGATGACACGTTAAATCTGCGCCAGCTCTCAGCTCCACTGATGACACGTTAAATCTGCGCCAGCTCTCAGCTCCACTGATGACACGTTAAATCTGTGCCAGCTCTCAGCTCCACAGATGACACGTTAATGCCGCGCTAGCTGACCATTCTGCTGATGACCTTTTAATGCTGCTCTAGATCACAGCTCAGGCTAATGGATAATCTTTTGTGATAACTGCTAAGCAGCTGTTGCATCTCTTGGCAGATAGGTAACTGAGCGGGCCGTGCGCATCGGCCAAATGTCCTGCGTTAACAGCTCTTGATCCCTGTGTCAGTGTGCACCACACGCTGAGCTTCACCTCTCCATTGCTGCATGTTAATTATCACAGTGGCTTTGATTCATATTCACCTAAAAGTCTTTGCTCATTTTTCTCACAATGTCAGATGCTTTTTATCCGTCAAGTTGCAGTGACTACTGACTAATTGAATATAGTGTAGTGGTGTGGCACGGTTCCATATGAGCAGCGTTCTTATTGCTGATGTGCCTGTTCAAGCTATGTGAATACTTCTAGCCATTGGCCTGCAAACTCTGCCTTAATGGGATTAACAAAGTCAACCATGCTTAATTATTTAGGCCAAAACTGAATGTCACAAATGAAATTTAGCCAGGAGTAAATTTAGCACAGACATTGGGCTGTATTTACTACTTCAGGCAGAGAGTGGAATAGTTTGTCTGCTCATGTTGTAGAGGCAGAACCTCCAGGAGTTTTCTAGATTAGGTTTGATACGGTTGAAGATAGTATCTAGTCCTTGAATATCTGAAGTATTAGGTTCACTTAAATGACAGGAAAAAGGTGAGCATAGTGGGATTGAGTGGCCTGTTCTTTATACTCATGTTATGTGATGAAATAATCTGATGTGTCATTGACAGAGAGGGCACTAAATAACGGTGGCCTTGGATGAGGGCCTGGATGGCGGTATAAGGCATATTTCAGCTGACTATCTGGAGCAGAAATATTCTGTTTTATGTTCTTTCTCTGTGTGCTTTTTTAAGGAACCTCATACTGAGGCAGGGCAGTGAGAACGGCCTCTATTCTCTGTGGCACAGATGCCATGCGATGCTGGAAAAATTCCTTTGATATCCCATAAGAGCCCGGCCCCATTTCTGCCGAAAGGAAAATGATGGGGGATATGAAACAGACCAAAAGCACCACATGGAGTACATTTATGAAACGGGTTCGTATGGAGGCCTGTAGGGGACTATATTACTAATGTAAGCATGAAAATGAAAGTATTTTCCCACAACGGCTTTATAATCTACAGCAACATTGATATGGAAAACAAAATAAACATCTGAGAACATTTTAAAAAATCCAGGGTGCATAAATTTTTTGCACAGTACTGTATATTTCTGATTCAGTATATTTACCCTATTTTTGTACCCTGTTTGGATGCCTAGAGATATACACTGAACAAAAAACGCATGAAGTGAGTTTTTTTGAATTATTTTTTATCAATCGGGAAATATTTCAACAAAACAATTATCATTTTATTCTTGCCTTAATATTCGAGCAACAGAAACATGAGTAACACTTTACTGTACACATTCGTGAGTTACCACAGCCTGAACCTAACAGGGGTCAGGGGGCAGAGTTCACAGCAGGCAGTAATGAGTGTGTCCGCCATCGGCATCACGTAAAGCGGTGCACCTCCGGCGCATGGAGTTCACAGCAGTCAGTAACGAGTGTGTCCGCTATCGGCATCACGTAAAGCGGTGCAGCTCCGGCGCATGGAGTTCACAGCAGGCAGTAATGAGTGTGTCCGCCATCGGCATCACGTAAAGCGGTGCACCTCCGGCGCATGGAGTTCACAGTAGTCAGTAATGAGTTTGTCTGCCATCGGCATCACGTAAAGTGGTGCACCTCCGACGCATGGAGTTCACAGCAGTCAGTAATGAGTGTGTCCGCCATCGGCATCACGTAAAGCGGTACACCTCCGGCGCATGGAGTTCACAGCACTCAGTAACGAGTGTGTCCACCATCGGCATCACGTAAAGCGGTGCACCTCCAGCGCATGGAGTTCACAGCAGGCAGTAATGAGTGTGTCCGCTATCGGAATCACGTAAAGCGGTGCACCTCCGGCGCATGGAGTTCACAGCAGTCAGTAATGAGTGTGTCCGCCATCGGAATCACGTAAAGTGGTACACCTCCGGCGCATGGAGTTCACAGTGGGCAGTAATGAGTGTGTCCGCTATCGGAATCACGTAAAGCGGTGCACCTCCAGCGCATGGAGTTCACAGCAGGCAGTAATGAGTGTGTCCGCTATCGGAATCACGTAAAGCGGTGCACCTCCGGCGCATGGAGTTCAGAGCAGTCAGTAATGAGTGTGTCCACCATCGGCATCACGTAAAGCGGTGCACCTCCAGCGCATGGAGTTCACAGCAGGCAGTAATGAGTGTGTCAGCTATCGGAATCACGTAAAGCGGTGCACCTCCGGCGCATGGAGTTCACAGCAGTCAGTAATGAGTGTGTCCGCCATCGGAATCACGTAAAGTGGTGCACCTCCGGCGCATGGAGTTCACAGCAGGCAGTAATGAGTGTGTCCGCTATCGGAATCACGTAAAGCGGTGCACCTCCGGCGCATGGAGTTAACAGCAGGCAGTAATGAGTGTGTCCGCTATCGGAATCACGTAAAGCGGTGCACCTCCGGCGCATGGAGTTCACAGCAGTCAGTAATGAGTGTGTCCACCATCGGCATCACGTAAAGCGGTACACCTCCGGCGCATGGAGTTCACAGCAGTCAGTAACGAGTGTGTTCACCTTCGGTATCACGTAAAGCGGTGCACCTCCGGCGCATGGAGTTCACAGCAGTCAGTAATGAGTGTGTCCACCTTCGGTATCACGTAAAGCGGTACACCTCCGGCGCATGGAGTTCACAGCAGTCAGTAACGAGTGTGTCCACCATCGGCATCACGTAAAGCGGTGCACCTCCGGCGCATGGAGTTCACAGCAGGCAGTAATGAGTGTGTCCGCCATCGGCATCACGTAAAGCGGTGCACCTCAGGCGCATGGAGTTCACGGCAGTCAGTAATGAGTGTGTCCACCTTCGGTATCACGTAAAGCGGTACATCTCCGGCGCATGGAATTCACAGCAGTCAGTAACGAGTGTGTCCACCATCGGCATCACGTAAAGCGGTGCACCTCCGGCGCATGGAGTTCACAGCAGTCAGTAATGAGTGTGTCCACCTTCGGTATCACGTAAAGCGGTACACCTCCGGCGCATGGAGTTCACAGCAGTCAGTAACGAGTGTGTCCACCATCGGCATCACGTAAAGCGGTGCACCTCCGGCGCATGGAGTTCACAGCAGGCAGTAATGAGTGTGTCCGCCATCGGCATCACGTAAAGCGGTACACCTCTGGCGCATGGAGTTCACAGCAGTCAGTAATGAGTGTGTTCGCCATCGGCATCACGTAAAGCGGTGCACCTCCGGCGCATGGAGTTCACAGCAGGCAGTAATGAGTGTGTCCGCCATCGGCATCACGTAAAGCGGTGCACCTCCGGCGCATGGAGTTCACGGCAGTCAGTAATGAGTGTGTCCACCTTCGGTATCACGTAAAGCGGTACATCTCCGGCGCATGGAATTCACAGCAGTCAGTAACGAGTGTGTCCACCATCGGCATCACGTAAAGCGGTGCACCTCCGGTGCATGGAGTTCACAGCAGTCAGTAATGAGTGTGTCCGCCATCGGCATCACGTAAAGCGGTGCACCTCCGGCGCATGGAGTTCACAGCAGGCAGTAATGAGTGTGTCCGCCATCGGCATAATGTAAAGCGGTGCACCTCTGGCGCATGGAGTTCACGGCAGTCAGTAATGAGTGTGTTCACCTTCGGTATCACGTAAAGCGGTACACCTCCGGCGCATGGAGTTCACAGCAGTCAGTAACGAGTTTGTCCACCATCAGCATCACGTAAAGCGGTGCACCTCCGGTGCATGGAGTTCACAGCAGTCAGTAATGAGTGTGTCCGCCATCGGCATCACGTAAAGCGGTGCACCTCCGGCGCATGGAGTTCACAGCAGGCAGTAATGAGTGTGTCCGCCATCGGCATCACGTAAAGCGGTGCACCTCCGGTGCATGGAGTTCACAGCAGTCAGTAATGAGTGTGTCCGCCATCGGCATCACGTAAAGCGGTGCACCTCCGGTGCATGGAGTTCACAGCAGTCAGTAATGAGTGTGTCCGCCATCGGCATCACGTAAAGCGGTGCACCTCCGGTGCATGGAGTTCACAGCAGTCAGTAATGAGTGTGTCCGCCATCGGCATCACGTAAAGCGGTGCACCTCCGGTGCATGGAGTTCACAGCAGTCAGTAATGAGTGTGTCCACCATCGGCATCACGTAAAGCGGTGCACCTCCGGCGCATGGAGTTCACAGCAGGTAGTAATGAGTGTGTCCGCCATCGGCATCACGTAAAGCGGTGCACCTCCGGCGCATGGAGTTCACAGCAGTCAGTAACGAGTGTGTCCGCCATCGGCATCACGTAAAGCGGTGCACCTCCGGCGCATGGAGTTCACAGCAGGCAGTAATGAGTGTGTCCGCCATCGGCATCACGTAAAGCGGTGCACCTCCGGCGCATGGAGTTCACGGCAGTCAGTAATGAGTGTGTCCACCTTCGGTATCACGTAAAGCGGTACACCTCCGGCGCATGGAATTCACAGCAGTCAGTAACGAGTGTGTCCACCATCGGCATCACGTAAAGCGGTGCACCTCCGGTGCATGGAGTTCACAGCAGTCAGTAATGAGTGTGTCCGCCATCGGCATCACGTAAAGCGGTGCACCTCCGGCGCATGGAGTTCACAGCAGGCAGTAATGAGTGTGTCCGCCATCGGCATCACGTAAAGCGGTGCACCTCCGGCGCATGGAGTTCACGGCAGTCAGTAATAAGTGTGTCCACCTTCGGTATCAGGTAAAGCGGTACACCTCCGGCGCATGGAGTTTACAGCAGTCAGTAACGAGTTTGTCCACCATCAGCATCACGTAAAGCGGTGCACCTCCGGTGCATGGAGTTCACAGCAGTCAGTAATGAGTGTGTCCGCCATCGGCATCACGTAAAGCGGTGCACCTCCGGCGCATGGAGTTCACAGCAGGCAGTAATGAGTGTGTCCGCCATCGGCATCACGTAAAGCGGTGCACCTCCGGTGTATGGAGTTCACAGCAGTCAGTAATGAGTGTGTCCGCCATCGGCATCACGTAAAGCGGTGCACCTCCGGTGCATGGAGTTCACAGCAGTCAGTAATGAGTGTGTCCGCCATCGGCATCACGTAAAGCGGTGCACCTCCGGTGCATGGAGTTCACAGCAGTCAGTAATGAGTGTGTCCGCCATCGGCATCACGTAAAGCGGTGCACCTCCGGTGCATGGAGTTCACAGCAGTCAGTAATGAGTGTGTCCACCATCGGCATCTCGTAAAGCGGTGCAGCTCCAGAGTTCACGAGGTTGTCAATAGTGGCCCATAGAATGCCGTCCCATTCCTCCTGCAGCACAACTCGGAGCTGGCGCATTGTTTCTGGAACTGGAACACGTCTGACCCGCAGATCCAGAACATCCGAAATTGGCGACATATGGTGTGAATGTGCTGGCCAGTTGAGAACAGGGACATCCTCCACATCAAGAAGATCCGGGCAGTGTGTGGCCCAGCATTATCGTGCTGGAATGTCACCTGATGGGGTCGCACAAACGGTATGACTTTGGGTCTCAGGATCTTGTCACGGTACCGCCGCCCGTTCTAGTTTCCCTCAACGAAAATGACGCACATTGAAGTGTGTTGACACCGCTATCACAGATATCCCAGCATTCAGCATGCCAATGGCACACTCCCTCATGACTTGTGACAACTGTAGCATTGTGACTTAAGACAAAAGTGCACAATTTGCAGCGGCCTTTCATTGACCCTAATGTAAGGAGCGCCTGTGTATTGGTCACACCGACTGACCAACTCAATGTTCTGCTCAATGCAGCTCAGGGGCAGAATAACTCTGTGAGTGAGTTAACCTCACAGGGAGTGGTCAGTGAGAAGTGGGTCACCAAAATTGAGCAAAACAAATCATTCAGTACACCAATAAATACTATTTGTGGGGATATTTAATTATTGGTCAATTTAACTCGGCATTTTTGGTTTGTGCGTTTATATTTTTGTTCAGTGTACATCTGTGTGTCTACTGCATGAGACACACACATGCACACACACACTCATGCTTCTTCAGAGGCATGTGATGTCAATTGCTACTTCTTTTCACGCGGAATTTACTTGTCAGACTCACACAGACACGAGGCCGAGAAATTCTGCTTCGGTGCTCAAATAATAATGATTCTGCTCTTCTGATCCCTGCTATTCCAGCCTGTGTTTGTTCAGCAGGGAATCGTCCCAGGCAAATAGGTCAGAGGCTCTGATTCAACATGGAGGTTGTGTGTTTTTCAAAGGAGTTGTGTCAAAATTACTGCACATGTCGTGTTTGACGCATGCAAATGAGTAAACAAAGCCATTAGTGCAAGTGAAAACTTCCTACTCATATTGATCAAAGTTTTACTGCAGACTTCACTAAGGATTTCTGTTGGAAAACTGCAAAAATAAGTGCTTTGGCAGACTACGGCACTTTTCTAACGGTAAGGGCCTGCATTTTGTTTTCGGAACAGTGTTTTCGCGGCCCGTGTAAGTCGGATTTCAACAGCATTTTGTCATTAGATACATAAACCATGTCTTTGGGCCACATGAAGTCCTGATTATTTGCTTCTCATTCACCCAGGATAATGTCCCCGGCTTTAGCCGGAGCACCAGCACTGGTTCAACAGAAGCTGGAAGAGGGCGCACCAGATGCCCTTGCAAAACAAGTCCTTCAGTTTCATTTCATTTCCTTTGGCTGAAGTGCTAAAATAGCACTTTGAATCCTTGAAATTCCACAGAAAACTCCTTATGATAAAAAGCGCAATGCCTGAGTAAGCAAAATATATGAATACAATACAAAAGGAAGATGGATTAGCAACAATGGAGTCAGATTATGACTTGCAGTCGACCAGATTCACTTGCTTTCGTATCATTATTAGGCTAGCAATTTACAAAGTTCTGAGTGTGCTCAGTAATCGTGACGCAGCTCCTTTAAGCCCAGACTGTCAGCCATATGTGAGCTCCACGCTGTCTGCACGCTGCAGTGTTCAGCCTGTGAAAGAAAGAAAAAATCGCAGTCTGGGAAGCCGCCAAACTCACGTTTCCGTCAGAAAGCCAGCGGCTGCATCACAGAGCTCTGTGTTTGACCCTGCGACAAAACATTCTCTCTCTCGCTCCTGCTTACTCATCTGGCAGCGTTTAGTTGGCCTGGTTCCAGCTGGCTCGTGCTTGGTGGATCCGCTGCTGATGTCTGAGTGTACAGGAAGATTTACAAGGATGACTCACAGCGAGGGGCAGGGCTGCTCGGTGTGTGTGTGTGTGTGTGTGTGCGTGCCAAGCACACAGCTGATTGTGTGTGTGTGTGTGTGAGCATGCCAAGCGCACAGCTGATCGTACGCAGACCTGGCAGCCTGCCTTGTTTTTCTTTCCCTCCCTGGCCGGCCGGCGTGTGACGCGGAGATGATTCCCCGGAGCTAATGGGCCGAGGAAGCCTCAGCGGTTACTGCTCCCAAATGTACGATAAGATAAGAGTCCGGGGAGTAAGGATGCAAATAAATCCTATAAGAGATTTGGAAAAACTGTGCAGAATAGGTATACATTTACTTTTGAGTAAAAAGAGGACAGTGAAGGCCTGTGCCTGAACCCCGGGGACAGCTTGTCTCACAGTCCCTGAATCATGATGGAGAGAGCAGTGTCACTCATCCTTTTCGGCCGACACTGGGGAATTAACTCGAGATCCTGGCTCCAGGGTGTATCGCTGCGTCTATACACTCACGGGGAATCAAACGGTCTGAGATTTAAGACAGAGCCAGGCAGCCCTATATGTGCTTGTAAAGTGATTAATGTTGTTTAAAAATCAAACCTGAATTTTGCTGACAGCCAGTGGAATGAGGCGAAAAGGGGTACAACATCCTTTCTCTCCGTCGTCACAGTCAGGAGTTCTGCTGCAGCAGTTCGTTCTGATGGAAGTTTTAATCAGTTCCAGAGGCTCAGAAAAGTATAAATAAATTATGATACTAAAAGGTACGGGGACATTACAGCATGTGTGACCCAGTATATGTTTAGATTGCATTTTCTAAATACATGGCTCAGTTGGAGTATATGCTGAATATCTAAAAAGAGTATTGGGCCAAGTATGGAACCTTGGGAAACTCCTCACAAAACCATGGGAACTGATGACCTGGCTTTTCCAATGGCAAGGAAAACTGCTGCATAATATATGACTTCCCTGCACATTAATTGGATGAGGGTGGAGTGATGGACTTAACTCCTCCTTTCTAAACCCTTCACTCCCTCCCCCTCTCCCTCTTCTTTTTCTCTCCCCATTCTCTCTCCATCATCCTCTCGGTCTACCTCGTTCTCTTCCTAATAATCTGTATCTTCCTCTGTCTCTCTCTCTCTCTCTCTCTCGGCTGCGTCAGGGACACTTGGGCTGACAGGTTGAGGGAACCGTGGGGTCACGGAGGTTAAATTGAACAAATCTGGCCATTGACTTCCTGTCTTCCACGCCTTCCATTAATATCATTATTGTAGAGCCCCCTGGATGGACACATCATTCAGTCCCAGAGTCGGGGTCACAGTGCAGACCTCCCACACAGGGGCGAGTGTCATTACACAGCACTGTCGATGGACGAAAAGAAAACAGATTTTGCTTCTCTCTTGCATTTTAAGTGTGGCGTCAAAGTCAAACGTGAATTTTTGCTTTTCTGTTTAAACACATTCCCGCGCAGCATGAGTGATTATGAGGAGCACAGCTGGATTGCATCTCCTGAAATACGTAGCGTTATTTAGATGGGAGGCTGATCATTTTTCACATCCAAACACTCCCGTGTGTCGACTCCCAAGAGAGCCGTCCAGCTCTGTGGGGGTGCGAGGGGAGGGAAGCTGGCATTTATGGGGCAGCATTAGGGTTTAAAGCCCCTCTCTTACAATACCCCGAAGACACACTGGAGACATTTTTATGTGAAGTCAGCAAATGAATGTGTCCGTTTGTATTGTAAGTCATGCTGTCTCACTCTCTCTAACGCCTGAAACTAAGGCTTGAAATACGAAAGGAAAAACTCCCAGATCATCGCCCAGAATATTCCACACTGATGGACCCTGATCATGTGGTGTACGTGGCAGTCATGTAGTTTGGGTCTTTCGCAGTTTTTCTGTGGCAACACTACTCTTGAAAGGGGAACGTTTCCTAAATGATTGGTCCTGACATGTGTTTTTTTTTGTTTTTGTGAAGCACAGCAGAAACCAGCAGCAGTGTGTGTTTATTTCTCCGGAAGAGGAGTCTGCTCTATTAACCTCATGTTTACACTCTGATATAGTCTGTTATTGAATGAAACATTTCTTGTTTGACTACCTTCCCACGAGAAAATACAAACGTAACTCGTACATGTGTGATTGCATGTATTTATACAAATATTTGTATATATGTGTATGTGTCTGTATGAATGTATGGTCCACACAGTGTACTCCATAGTTTGTTTTATGACGGTTATTTTAAAGGCCCTTTGCGGGACAGCATTGATTTGATTTGATTTTATTACGGATCCCCATTAGCTGGTGCCATAGCACCCAGCTATTCTTCCATTGCATTGGAAGTTAGCTTTAGCTATATAATTACTGAGAAGCAATTTCAGTGAAGTTCTGTGTAAATACAGTATCTGTCCATAACAGACATTAAATAAGTAAATAATGTTCACTGGTGTCTTCCAAAAGCTATCTCTGTTTTAAAGTATTTTGGTTGTTAGACTCCTTGATTTTTTTTCAAATATTCAGGACTTACAATAAAAAAACGAACTCATATAAAATGTCTTCATTCATAGTGAATGATTGTGTTCATCCTGACAAGGGCATGAAAGTCCATTTTAAAGCAGCCTTTCTTTTGCTGGCATTTAAACAAAAAAAATGAAACTTGAACTGAAGTTCTTATCTCTGCCTCCTCTAAACTTCACTCATTACCTGCTTTTTTGCAGCTCGATCCTCTCGCAGAGGTGCTGCCCAGACTTGTTAACCAGGGGCTCTATCTGCCTCATCTACAGACTGGAGCTCGTGAATCGCTGGTGGCCTCAAGAGTAATACAGCGCGTTTTAAGCTGCTAATTGCATTTACTTTTTCAGAAAAAGGGATTCCCTTCCCTTGATTGGCCAGGCAGGCCTCGCACATTTGCTCCAATCGGCTTAATGCACTTTCTGCAGGCTGGTGAAGTGGGGCTGCTGTTCCATTTGAATTTCAGTTAAAGCCCCTCCTTAGATCGTATCTCGGGGTGGGGGAGGTGGGTTATCTCCCAGCTTGGGCAACCCTGTCCATACCATTCATTTTTTTTATATCCATTTGTGCCCAGTCATTATTTGTTTGCACTTTATAAACGTATGGAAGAATTTGCTTCATCGCCTAGTATTGATCTGGCTTTTGAGTGGGTGAAAGCGAGTGTTTATTCACTGCTGTAAGCCCATAATGCACTAGTTATTAATTCAGCACCGAGACAGAATAACAGAGAAGTATTGTGCTGCTACGAGCTCTGAAATGGAGGGTCTACAAACAGCTGTGCATCCCCGGGTTATTATTACAGAGTTTCAGAGTGTGTATCTAAAAACATACTGTCATTTAAACAATATATAATTACCGCATGATTTCAGTCAGGAAGGCCTGCGGAGCACTTAAACTAATTGAAGTGAAGCTACTGTGATGATGAGGCATATATAGATGCAAACACCTTGAGCAGAAATATAAATACAGGACTTTATAAATAGAGGACTTCTATAGTAATATTTTACCCAATGTGTCTTTACCTTCTATGATTTACAAACTTCAGTCACCACTGGTTATATTCCCAGTGTGAATAAGTCTGCTGACAAATAACATCAAAGCTGAAAACATAGGGTTGATACATTTATTTTTCTTGACAAATTTAATTGATGGAGACATTAGCTACATGAAAAAAAGAGAAAAACAAAAATTTTTGATGTTCGCAACCTTTGCTGCAGCATTTCACAATACGTATTTCGCACTAAATAGAACATCTACTGCAAGGGTAGTCGCCCATTATTACTTTTGCCATGTGTTTCAACTGTTCTTCCACTCTGATATGTTTGTGAAACCCTCAAGCCTTTGTAATTATATTTCTGTGGTTTTGTTTGCGTACAAGCAGTATTGATATTGTGCAATGATAAAAGAAGGCTTTTGTGCTCACAGGGAGAAGCTTCTGTCGCTGTTGGCGCGATGATACCATCCAGACAATTAGCTTAATCCGCGGGATTCTGAGGGCTGCAGTTCTGGAATGTTCCTGCATTTACAGCATTAACGTTTCCATTCGTCGAGGTCCTGTGTTTGATAGTGGGCAGCTGACATGTGAATATGCTGTTAATAAGTCAACGCTCTGTGGTGTTCTCAACCTCAGCCCACACAGAAAGCACCTTTCTCTTATTACCCCCCATCGTGGGCCGACAGGCCGCGAAAGGGGGTTCTAGTGGAGATCTGCGTATGTATGTACGTACGTATGTACGTCCGTCCGTCCAAACATTTTGCACTATATCTCGGAAGCTCCTGGGCCGAATCCAACCAAACTTGGTACCATAATACTTTGGGGTGGGGGAAGGGTGACCATGGTGACCTTGACCTAATTTGCATTATAATTAGGTCATGGGGTTAATAAGTGCAAAAATCACATTTATGGCCATTGTTAGCTGAGTGATGAAGTTAGGTGGCTGAAGTCTTTACAGCAGCTAGTCCTTCTCCTTGGACATCATCTGGATGCCAAAAGATCTTGAAGATGACCTTTACCCCAATCGCCAATCTCCAGCCGATAGGCGCTGAAAGGGGGTCTAGTGGAGACATACGTCCGTCCAAATATTTTGCACGATATCTATAAAGCTTCTGGGCTGATTCCAACCAAACTTGGTACCATAATACACTAGGGTGTGCGAAGGGTGACCATAATGATCGTCACAGTTGACAGATGCGACGGGGGGTTCGCCGCAGCAACGGCTTTCTCGTCTGATTGGCACTTACTGATCAGTCACTGCTGCAGTATAGTGACTGGTCTCTATTACACTGTCTAATGCCGTAGGTCTCTCTTTGAGGCTATAATGCTGTACGTCTCTCTGTGAGGCTGTGATGTTGCTGGTCTCTCTGCGAGGCTGTAATACTGTACGTCTCTCTGTGAGGCTGTGATATTGCTGGTCTCACATTGAGGCTGTAATGCTGAAGGTCTCTCTGTGAGGTTGTAATCCTGTAGGTCTCTCTGTGATTCTCTAATGTTATAGGTCTCTCTGTGAGGCTGTGACACCGTAGGTCTCTCTGTGAGGCTGTAATGTTGTAGATTTCCCTGCAAGGCTGTAATGCTGTTGGTCTCCCTGTGGGGCTGTAATGCTGTAGGTCTCCCTGTGAGGCTGTAATGCTGTAGGTCTCCCTGTGAGGCTGTAATGCTGTTGGTCTCTCTGTGAGGCTGTGATGCTGTAGGTCTCTCTGTGAGGCTGCAATGCTGTTGGTCTCTCTGTGAGGCTGTAATATTGCTGGTCCCTTTCTGAGGCCCTAACGCTTTCGCTCTGTGGCTCAGGCTCTGCTCTCTGTGAGAGGAGGGGAGCACTGGTCCCCTCTTTCATCCTGCTGTAGTCACTTACACCCCTGTACAAAGGCCCCGAGAAGACATGTTCAGACTGGTGGCCATGAGCTTGGCGGCTAACAGAAAAGCCGGAATTTTCCCAAGGACACAGTGGGGGGTGCTGGAATTCTTGGTTCTTGATTTTTAAAGATGTTTCAGTAACCAAGACACTTAGTTTTAACAGTAACGCAACTTTAGGTGGGATTCTTTCCATTGAGCCATGTAGATAAAACACACAAGGTGCACCCACAGATAAACACACTCACATTTACACACCCACATGCCTACACTGACAGTCAACAGTAACACTCATACGTGCACTCTTAAAAACACATGCATACAGGCACTCACACACACACACACACACACACACACACACACACACACACACATACACTCACATACACTCGTGCACAGGCACTTGCGCATTCTCACGCTCTCACATTTAGATGCAATCTCACACACTCGCTCACGTACAATGATACACAGACACACACACACACCATTGCATACTCTCCCACACACTTGCTCGAATACATGCACATGTATGTGTACTATCACTTAGTCTCACAGACACATTCAAACTCAAAGATTCACTCACATACACACACACAAGCACGTGTCACACATACACACACACTCCCAAACACCTGCACAGACACGTACATGCTTATGCTCTCACACTTACACACACACACACTCACATACATGTGCACACACTAGCTCACACGCACGCATGCTCACTCTCTAATTTGTACTTTTATGTCATGATGTTAAATGTCCTTCCCAGAACACAAAGTAGGTAAAAGGCCTTGTGAGGAGTTGAAATATAGTGGACACACTCATAGACTTTATCTGTTGATTCGCTCATGGTTATACTTGAGGGCTGAATGGGCGTCAGCATTGATTTTATTTTAATCTTGATATTTTGGAACAGTGAGCTGTGGCCATGAGCCAGACGGCACAGCCGCGAGGCCAGTGACCCAATTACAGTGCAGCTCCGCCCACTGCGGCAGCATCCCCACGCTGTGTACTTTCCTCATAATGAGATCATATTTTTATAATGTCATAATTTAACCTATTCCTTTTTTATTAATATTCCCTCTTTTTTTTTTACAACAAATTGTGACAATTTTTTACAAATCGCATGTAAAATATCATTGCATAAAAGTCATTAATGTCACAAAATATCTCTATCTACACAATTCTCCCAACATTTCTGTGGAGAGTCCCAATTATATAACATTTTTAAACTTATTTATTCATTTATCTGGCCCTCCCACTGTTTTCAGCCTGGAAAGCTTGTGGGGTCTGGAAATTTTTCCCTGTTTGGTCGGTCACAAGGGCCAGTAAATCAGAGCGATGGCCCTGGAAACAGAGAGAGGGGATCCATTAAGAGTAGAGCCGAGTGAATAGAGGGGCTTAAACATGGACGCAGTCTGTCCCGGCAGCAGTGGTCCGATAGACTGTCCCATTCCTTACGGAGAGCTAATGAGCGCGTGCGCGTTATGTGCTGATGCGCAGATATCGAACGCACTTAGTCTCTCCCACTAAACCCGAAGACATCATCTCCCTGATGAGGGATTCAAGTGCCCAGATACTCCAGCACAAACTCAGACATTAAAGAGTTAAACGGTCGAGCGCCATGCTGTGACGCGGCCGGAGACACATACAGCAGTCCGCTCCTTTATTTGCATTCTGAACATGTGGATGGTGGAGCAAAGTCCTGTGCTGTATAAAAGGTTACTTATTCAGGCTGCAAAGGGTCACTTATATTCCCAATAGTTCAGGATTACAGGGGTTGGGAAGGACAGCAAGGCCCGTGGGCCAATGGCCCGTGTCATGGAAAATCAATGGGCCGTTTTCAGAAAGTATGGGCCATTCCTAAAATTCAATGTGCCAAAATTTTAACGATAATTGACCTTTAATCAAAAGGTATCCTGCATATACGCATACATACAGTTTGTTTTGTGCCTTTAACGTTGAAAACATACTGATGCATACTGTACATTTACTTTTAATGTTCAGCATTACAATATTGCTTAGAACTCAAAGGATCGATACATAATACAAAAGACAAGATTATGCACTCAAATACAGGAGAGGCAAATTTGCCGTTGCAATTTGAATCATTCAGTAAAGCTACTGGCTTTAGCATTAGTCTACTGATTCACTGGTAAGTATTTAAGTTGATGGTTACTGGCGGCACTGGCTCCAGCTCTACATTGACGAGTGTGAAAATTACTTGACTCTGAAAGAATCATGGCTACAGTATGAGCCTGGTATCAAAATGAGACCTTTCATAAGCGATAACGTCATTTGATCATCATCCATATAGTGATACAACCCCGTGAAGTTTTCCTAATGCACATTTTTTCAAGTTTTCTCTGGTGAATTATGAGAAAGCACATGACAAATCCATGGCTCCAATAGTTGTTTTTAATACACTATATCATAGTTATGAAATTGGTGCAGAGTTGCCGTTGAAACTTCTACTGTTCTCATGATATTGAAGCTTTAAGTTGGTTACAGAACAAATCCCGTTTAAGAAAATACAGATTTTGGCTTAAGACTGTGACACCTATAACGGGCATACAATTGATTTCATTGCAGTTTTTAACAGTGTTCCGATGTGTCTCTCAGTTCTGAAAATTTCATTTCACCATTTCTAGTACACATAAAGTTATGAGGGATCAGAAAAGCTGGGGAAAATTGATGCGAGTTTGAAAGCTTGAAGCATCAACCTACTCCCACATACTTTAAGAGCCTGTAACTCAAAAATATTCACGAGATCAGAGTAATACTTGGCAAGTATTCATTAAATATGCTGAAGTTATTGTACTAGAACAATTTGTTGATTCCGAGGAGGTCAGGTGGTAAGCAGTTGTACATTTTATATATTATTAATAACAAAGGAATTACTAAAGAAACAAATAGAATAAAGCAAATTCACCCATTATGCCTCAAATCGCAAGTTAATTGCGATCCTGAGTGAACATGAATGGCTCTCCAATGTAAAGACGTACCCTATGCAGCCACATACCGTTTTAAAGCGTCGTTACATTAATGAACTTAAACTGTGCTGAAAATAGGCCTACCATATATGCCCGGAGAATGTTCCGCGACACGAAGTTTTAATTGGTGTAATCGCATTATACAAATAAATGATGGCTTTCCGGCAAAAGATGCGAGTTGCATTTGGTTAATTGGCTCTAAATCTCCGATGGACTTTGCTTGACAGACAGGCTTCAGTGACCAGCATCTGTAACCGCTCTCTTTCGGAGGTAGACACCGGCCAGCTTCAACCCCACGTTCGCCTGAGGGCAGTGGCTATTTTTACGATGGTGGTTAACTGTAAGTTTCATTTTGACGGCTCGCGATGCAGTGGCGATGTACTAATAAATGCATTTCCAAATTAATTAGCCTATAAATAACTCGGTTCGCATTACTCGAGATAAAGTAATAACAACTACGTCTTAATGTTCACCGATCAAGCACGTGAAACGCACTAATGTGCGGAGAGAATATTCAGTGGCTGATTTACCGTTCTCTAGTGTAGCCTGTGCCATGTCCGTCGCTATGCCTCGTTGCGCATGTGTGCAAGCGGGGCATACGGTTGTTCGTTTGTGTGTCTGTCTGTTACCGGGATTGCCGCTACGCCGGTCAAAATCAAGTCCTAGAATGTGGCTCTAAGGGTTTTGTACCATGATATCTTGGATTTAAATTTGCCAGATTTTTGAGATAGAGCTTTGCTTTCAACTTTAACGCTTCCATAGGCTCCAATAGGAATCGAGGAATGCGGAAGTAATGCGTGTCATGGGGAAATCAATTGTTCTAAACAATTAATTCATTACCTCCGCCAAGGAGGTTATGTTTTTGCCGGATTTGTTTGTTTGTTTGTTAGTTTGTCTGTTGGTTTCCAAAATAACTCAAAAAGTTATGGACAGATTTTGATGAAAATTTCAGAGAAAGTGGGTATTAAGTCAAGGATCAGGTGATTATATTTTGGCATATCTAGGACAAAGTACTGCTGAGATATACGCCAAAGTTCAAGATTTCAAGTCTTTCCAATGAGCCTGAGTTCCAATCGCCGTGCTTTTGGGTTTTGCTGCCCCCTGGCGGAGGTCTGCGCTCTCTGAGTGCTTTTCTAGTTTACATTGGAACGCGCTTGCAGGTAAGTTTATCAAATGATTGCATTTTTGGGAAATTTGTCGCATTAGCTGACCCCTAATGTATTTTCTAGCTGTCATTTTCTGTACCCAGCTTTTGTTTATGTTGATCGTCAGATAACAACCTGTAAAATTCGTATTAAAGTAGATGATGTGAGCAGCTCTTAACGATCTAGCATAACCACGTCATTTGTTCATTTAGCTGCCGTAAATTAATTGCAGTTATTGGTGTTCGTGTGAGTACAATGTTCGTATTCGCTTATTAGATTCGCTTATAGAAATAAAATGCGGTTAAAATTTACTAGTTAATTCTGTTGTCCACCACACAACTCCTGTTCACTCGAAGGTTCTGCGATTCAGGGCGAAAATAAATAGAAACGGCTTAAAAATGTCAAATCTATTCGATACACCGATTTGATCGCATAGCAGCAAGTAACATCATTAGGCTACGCACAAGTTTTTATTTGCTTCAATGCTGTTTGGTGGGAATGCATTTTCACCGCCTTTATTCACATGAATATCTTTGGCGAACGTCAGGTATTTCGATTGACTGGTGGATGGAAACATAGCTTTTATGTCAAGCATAGATGCACATTGCACAGCTAGGGCACTCTGACATGTCCACACAGAATTTTATAGCTTCGTCAAGGGACATACTTGTCACTGCTGTAAGCACCGAGGCGTCAGCACCTTCGGTGCTTTCATTGAACTGGGTAGGCGAAACTTTGCTTGCAAATTAATTCCAGATTTTTTTTGACTCTCTGCAACGAAATGCTGCCAAGCATTGGTGGTATTTCTAAATAAAACATTACTGCTCGTTTGTTCGATATAAAAATTATTCTGACCTGCTTTCTTGAGTCAGAAACCCCTACATGATGATTTAAAATGAACCCCGAACCTTTCCCGTCATTTTCACAGCCTCGCGATGGTGATGGACGCGCGAGGGCCTGGAATTAGAATTGATCGATCGAGCATCAGAATGCAACCGACCAACTGCGATCAGTTGAGAGTTTTTTCCGAAAATTCTGGTACTGTCTAATAGAAAAAAATTAAGATTTAATTGGCACAGGGGCGCATTCATGGCCCGCTCAGTGGCTTTCTAATGCGCCATATTTTGATTCTCTGCGCCACTTGCGCATGGCGCGTGGCCTTCCCAACCCCTGGGATTATTAATGTTTCATTCATGGTGTAGAGAGCTCAACCTCTGTATTTACATGAAGAGCTTTTTCACATGGTTTGGATGAATATTTCATTAGTGTGAAATATTAGTTTACTCATTATTATTATTATTATTATTATTATTATATCTTCATTACAGGCATGTTGGGATGCGGGGTTATACCTTCAGAACAGGTGTGTTAGGCTGTGGGTTTATATCTGCAGTACAGGTGTGTTGGGCTGTGGGTTTATATCTGCAGTACAGGGGGTGTGTACTGTATGTGTAGTACAGGTGTGTCAGTCTGTGTGAACGGGAGGGGAGGTGCTTCTGTCTCTCTCTGGAAAACGAGCCATTGGGGGGTTGTGATCTCATGCTGTTTATATCATCTGTTGAATTACTTGAAAATATCTTTCCCCAGTATCCAGCATCCTACTGTTCAACTTGACTCTTTGAGAAAAGTACATTCATATTTATACTAATAAGCGGTGCAGAGAATTGTCAGATTGCAAAAACTGCATGCAAAGTGTGTGGATTTCTTAAAGACAATGCAGCCTGCTAACGTGTGTTTCTTGCGCTGTGCGCTAATGTGTTATTACAGGGCTCTTATTACCTTTGTCCTGAACTCGCTCACCTGGTTTTCAAACGTCTGATCTGTCATTATTTTGTTGAGTTTGGCGGACTGACAGGTTAGTTTAGTGCGCTTTTTTTCAAGAAGACGATCTACTGTCCAACTCAGTCGTCCACTACGAGTTGGCAAAAAAATTAGGGTGTTGCAATAATTTAAACATGAGAAGATTTTTTTTTCTTCTGTTTGTGGATTTTTATGGATACAATGGATATATTGCAAAATTTCCATTTTCTTTCATTAAAAATATGTAATGTCTAGTTATTCTCGTTATTCATTGTCATGCTTGGCGAATCGTGTCTTGCTTTTTGGTGATCAGAAGAAAAATGTTTGCCTGATGATATTTATACTTCGGTTGATGCGGTAAACGAAAGGTTTGATCCCCAACTATATCGCTACCTGAAGGCTTTTCTCATGGACCGAGACCGAGATGTTATGAGTCCTTGTCAACTTACATCACTATGGCGACGGACATCAGAATAATCAGGAAGATGTTAATTTAGGACCGGAATGTTCAGGGTGAAAACTTCAAGCATAATTTCAAAAAATTAAGCGCAATAAACCTACAAACCTTCAAATGCAGCTGCTGTATTCAGACCTGAGGAACTTCAGGCTTGATCTGAATTCTAGTTGAGATTTCAAATCTCCACGGTTTATAATGATCCCAAATATGACCTGGTGAATTATGCCTCTCCCTTCCTGGGGGGGGACATTGTTTTTGCCTGAATTCTCATTGGCGTCGGCGTTGGCGTCGGCGTTCCCATTTGTTTCCGGAGCATAACTCTGAAACTGTTCGACCGATTCTCACCAAATTTGATATATTGTCTCTCCATAACATGTAGATGTGCCTTTTGAGGGTTTGAACTGCTTTTGAATTTTATTTTTTCTGTTTCCATGGCAACAATTTGGACTTGGGCATATTGAAGGGTGGGACTCGTTTCCGGACCATAACTCTAAAATGTGAAAGGGGGGAAGGGGGAGACATCTGTTTTTACGTGTAAAAACCATTGTAGTTACAATTCTTTGTGTATAAAATGATTTACTAGATTTAGATATTTTACATTTGACCAATGCGGTTTCCCGGGTTTGAATATTTGTCTCAATATAAGTGTGATGCAGCTTCAGTGAAGCACTGCCACCAGCAGATACAAATTTGTATTGTCCTACAATATAGAAAAAAAGCTTTTTCTGATTTTTAACCTACTTAAGGGAAAACTCTAATGAAAAATTTGAGAGGTTAAAATGTTATCTTTCTGAAAAAAAAATCATATTAATCCATTTAACAAAGAATTGACACATGGTGAGCACTTGTTTTGCAAGGTCAAGAGAACATTTGCAAAATGTAAACATTGATTCCTGTCCCTCATTGAAGTGATTATGGCTGAGTATTACAGATATGAGCATTTCTGTGTACTGCTCCCAACCTCAGGGTCTCTTCTGTTTTATCAGGAAAAGATTTTGTCCTGTGAGTCAGGTTAATATTTGAATCGCAGCTGGGGTGACATTGAGTAATTCGGAGAGGTCGCGGTGTACTGACAACAGGATTGTGGGTTTAATGAGTCGTGCCTATTAAGCAGATAAATGAATAATTTATCTGCGCACATTAAACCAGCCTGCGGAAAAGCGCAGTTAAACATTACACCGGCTGCGCTGTAGTGGGGGTTTCATGTAGAGACATGTAGAGAGACACTCGTGCATCGAGGAGCAACTCTGAAGTTTCTTTTTTTTTTTTGTATAGTCGCATTTTAGTATTTTGCAAGATCGCGATTACATTGAACAGAAAGCGTGATTCGTGTCACGCCTTGATAACCACCTCCATTTCCGTGTGGCAGACCGTCTTAAGGCTGACATTCCAGCGCTACCTGTTGACTGGCAGCGGATAAAGGGGGAAGATTTGGCGTAGATTAGTCAAAGAAAACATGTGAGTGATGGCCAGCCCCCTCGTCTGACTTGCGCTTTGTTAAAACGCACTGATGACCCCCACGCGCAAACACACAGGGCGCGGCGGAGGGCTTTGAAGCGGTCCCGTCAGGCCCGATGTCACTGGGTTTACGCTGTAATGACTAACCGGCAGTTGGTGCCCTTGATTCTATTTCTATTTTTTTCTCCTCTTCAAGAACCAAACTAGCCATCCAGCCATAAACGCTTGAATTAATTTCTCATTTCTCTACAGCAGTAGTCTGCCTAATGGTTGGAAAGAGTTATAATCGCACATTTGCATGGTGATTTTACACTCTTGTCAGTGGTGGAAGCGCGTGATGATGGGTGGGGCGCAAGAATTATTTTTGGGCACCCTAAGACTACTCAAGCACAAAAAAATAAAAAGACTACTCACCCTAATGTAATCCTGTTAGGTCGCGCTTGTTAATGCACACACTGACAGCAATTTACTGGCAGAACGTAAAGGCTTCACATCAGTTCATGTATTCGGAAAGCCACAATGTGCATAACATCTTTGATTACCTGTCTCCGCCTTATGCACGATAAATAACCCAATGTAAGATAGCTTCCCTAAATTGCACTCTGCGGATATGCAGGCCAGCCTTCTCATAATGATGAATACTAGCAAGCAACTGTTGCTAATGTTATTATCGTATATTATGAGCCTTAACATTGTTAAACGATAGATAAATTGCTAATAAATTGTGAAGTTTTATGTTGTATGTTGTATCATCAGCTTACAATATTTCAATTTTGATTTCTTCTCTCAATAGCTGGCTTGTGATCTAGCTAACTGGCTCGTTCTCTGTGTAGCCTGACATCCCTCATAGTTCCCGCAGAGACAACTGTTTTAAAACTTAAAATTTCCTGTAGATAAACCAGTGTTTTCAGTCCCATCCCAATCCAATGAGTAAAACTCAGATATTTTTTCATGATTTAATATATTTTTGCAAATTTAAGTTCTCCAGTTGAATTTTGTAGAAAAACTGGGTGCAAGATAATTTCAGGTAGCAACCTGCATGCTGCTGCAGTCTGTCTTGAGGAGGCGAAATGATCGAGCTGAAAATAATTAATAAATAAACCAGCAGCATCTAAAAAAAATAAAGTCCAAAGATAGGGTGACGGCATTATAGCAGACGGTCTCGGCAGCCAGTTAGATAGCTAGCTAGATAACACAGCTCGCTAAGGTGATGTTAACGGTTAGTAAACGCCAGCTGACCAACAGGCTCCCGCTGCCTTTTGTCTCTCAGTTGTTTCTCTGCTGCTCATCGCAGGGGAAGACAAAAGATAAGAAAATTATTTCGGCAGTTTTACTCTGTTTTACGCTGCCTCTTACTCTCAACTTACTTTTTTGATGCCTGCATTTTTTTGTGAAATCACCAAGAAAGGCTGGCTAACCAAAATTGTATGCTTGGACGATTTATTATTCATCATATTTCCTATAAATCTCCACAAAAGCAAGGCAAGAGGAAGGATTTTTTTCCATAATATTCACAGAAAATATTTTGCCAAACCACCGTCAGTTGAAAGGGTTATTTCCATAAGTGCTCAAGTCCATATTCATTCAAATCGGCTAACACTACATATCCATTCTTTAACCGATGAGGAAGAAGCCACATCAGCTACTTTTGGCCAAGAAGCGCTCAAGTACAATAAAAAATGAGCAGTGAAGTGGAAATTCTCCAAGAAGCCACTTCTAGTGGTGGCCAAGTCCAGTCTAACACTTCTTCAAGAACACAAGTCCAGTCAGCCAATCAAAGCATCGCTCAGAAAATCAGTAGGCGAGGAGCAGCCACTGGAGCTTTCTTACCAAACCAAAATGGCTGACTGTACAGGCCAGGGTGTGTGTGTGTGTGTGTGTGTGTGTGTGTGTGTGTGTGTGTGTGTGTGTGTGTGTGTGGACTCAACCCAAAAGAGAGAGAGAAAAAAAAAAAAGACCCAGGCAGCTGGAGACACGAGCTGAAAACAAGCGAAAAAGGAGTCTGGCAAAAGGTCGTCTTTTTTAGCCGCTTATTCTTTGGCTGACCTTTCCAGTTGCCGCGCCACATCCCTATCGATGACGAATGAAGTCTTCAAACCTGATTGGATGGTGGTACTGCCCATTCATAATTTGTGGAGGTTGGTTTTGATTGTGGCCTTTGTTCAGCTGCATTTACCTTCCATTTCACTGTATGTGTCTTCCCTTAATATTGTTCGAGAAGCTTTTTGATATCCATGACTGTAGTATACTGCTACGACAATATTTGCATTAGTCATTAGAAAGTGGTGTGTTTTGTTTTCAAAAAGATGCTCTGTTTTATTGCTCCGAAATAAAAAATTATTGCTGTTAATTTTATCTTGATTTTAAAAATTTTCATTATTTTGAGGGATTTGCTTCTAAAAGTACTCAAGTCCGCAAACTGGTGTTTGAAATATCTGGGCTAAAAATCAAGATACAGGCTAGAAGGTCTCCGAATATGTTTTAAAATATATTTTCTGATATTTCATTTCATTTACATCAGCTTAACACATGTAACATGATCCCCACAAGTTGTCAAATTCTTAAGATCTCCTCTCTCTAAAAAGATGAAAACGGACTTGCGCACTTCTTGAAATCAACCCTTCAATTTCTGTTAAGAAAATTTCATAATCACGGTCAAATGTAGTCTCCAAAATATTCACCTAAATATTAAACAAAGACTGATCATAAATTTTACAACGATAGTCTCCCGAGGAGGTGATTTTTTGGCTATGGTTTTGTTTGTAATGCGACACATACTGAGAGGCAAAATTAACTTTGAAGCGACCTGTCTCTTTATGATTATAGCAATGACACTGTAAATGGTTGGTGCGTATTACTTTAGGGCCAGAAGAGTGACATCTGCACCATTGTGTCAACTGGCACTCATCACCTGCACCTCTAATATTTCCACCACTGGCTCTCGTCATCGCTGTTTCACGCCGCCGTGAAAGAATCAAAGCTATTTTGTGGGGCACTGACAATAATTGGCTTGTTAGTCAGGTTTGCGCTGGTGAAATGTCATTGATAATGTTTCACAAGATTGATGGAACATTCTTACTCATCAGGGCCTCTGGGCGTTTACTATTGTCGTTTAATGAATAGTGAAGGCAGGGTTATTGTGAAATGACTGAAAAACAATGCCTGGCTTCAGTCAAAATTAATCCTGACCTTTGACTTGCAAATATATTCCAGGTACTCTCGAAATGCGGTGCGATGGGTTCAATAATAACTTTCACCTATTTGAGAAAGATTAAAGGAGTATATATTTTGAGTCAAAGGCTTGAACCAGTTTTGTTCTGTGCGGACCAACGTGGTTTCGCCTGGTCCTTCCTTTGACTCGCACATAAAGGCAGCAGGTGTGAACTTGTAAGAGAGCATGAGTTCGTCCATTACTCATTTATTTACTGTCTATTTAGTGGCGATTATTTCCACAGATTAGTCTTATTCTCTAAATGACTCGTAGGTTCACTGAGTACTTTCTGTGGCTATAGAGCCGTTTATGTGGGCTTCAAAAACCCATTCAGACCGATGCAAATTGTAAGTCGCGCACCTGCCGAACCTTAGCGCTCGCATGTGTGTGTGAGTGTGTGTGTGTGTGTGTGTGTGTGAGGGACAGAAAGAAAGAAAGAAAGAGAGAGAGAGAGAGAGAGAGAGAGAGAGTGGCTGTTCTGCTGTGGTAGGCTGCATCAATTTGAACCACTTTATCATTGGAGACATTTTGAAGGTTGGCCTAGTGTGGCTTTCTAATGGATGACCTTTGTGTTGTGGATCCACCCGACCGTCTTCATGACCTGTGTAGGTATTGCAGGTGGAATTAAGAAAATGCCATTTAAACCTGTATATCCAGAATGTAGGGGAGACAGTTTCTTACTCTCGATGATTACGAGTCCTGTTTATCAGATAAACGCCGACATCTCCCTGGAGATCTCCTCCTGATGAAACATGAAATGAATCATACACTGTTATGCAATTAACTTCCTGCTGTTCTTTTCATATGTGTAAATGATATCGCTGCACATTTGCGTGAGCTCTCTTTTGTGAAGCTGCATTAGCGTGAGAAATAGTGAATAATATTACCCATTGAAATGAATAAATATCATCAATCAATGTGGAGCTCAGGGAGACGTTTTCTGTCATGAATCACTCAGTTCTGGGTTTTCTTACCCAAATACAGAACATGACTTGATCAACTGAATCATGATTTTTATTTTATAACTATTGGAAATTGTTATATCAAATAAAGGCTATCTGGTTACGTGATTTAAAATGATTAAGCAGGGTCTCATTTCAAACCCTGTGCTGGTGAGCTTGGAGAAGTCTGGCGCTAAGATAGTCTGAGCTTATCTTCCGACAACATGAGCTGAAAACATTTCCATATCGTCTAAAATACACAGAGCCATATTTCTCAATGACCCTATGCTTAGTGTCTACACGTGTTTACAACCACAGCTGTAATACAATCCCAATTCCGAAACAGTTGGGACAAAGTGTAAATTGTGAATAAAATCAAAACGCAATGACTTTCAAATCACACCAGCCAGCACTTTATTCACAATAGAACAGAGATAACAAAGCAAATGTTGAAACTGAGAAATTGCATGATTGTATCCACAAAATGAGCGCATTTCAAATTTGATGGCTGCTACAGGTCTCAAAAAAGTTAGGACATGGGCCTGTTTACCATGGTGTAGCATCCCGTCTTCTTTTTAACACAGAGTGGAGGCGTCTGGGCATTGAGGAGACAAGTTTCTTGAGTTTAACCATTGGAATTTGATCCCACTCTTGTTTAATACAGGCTTCCAGCTGCTGGAGAGTTTTCTGTCTCCTTTGACGGACTTTTTATTTAATTATGCGCCAAATGTTCTCAATCAGTGAAAGATCAGGACTGCAGACAGGCCAGTTCAGCACACGGACTCTTCTACTATGAAGCCATGCTGTTGTAATAGCTGCAGTATGTGGTTTTGCATTGTCCTGATGAAATACACAAGGCCTTCACTGGAATAGATATCATCTGGAGGGGAGCATATATTGCTCTAAAACCTTTTTATACCTTTCATCATAAATGGTGCTTTTTAAAACATGCAAGTGTCCCACACCATATGCGCTAATGCATCCCCATACCATCAGAGGTGCTGGCTTTTGAACTGAACGCTGATAACAGGAGGGGTGGTCTTTCTCCTCTTTAGCCCGGAGGACACGACGCCCATGATTTCCTACAATAATGTCAAATTTGGGCTCGTCTGACTGCAGGACACTTTTCCACTTTGCTACAATCCATTTTAAATGTGCCTTGGCCCACAGAACGCGGCGGCGCTTCTGGATCATGCTCAACAATGGATTCCTTTTTGCATGATAGAGTTTTAGATGGCATCTGTTAATGGCACGGTGGACTGTGTTTACAGACAGTGGTTTCTTGAAGTATTCCTGGGCCCATTTAGTAATGTCAATGACAGAATCATGCCGGTGAGTGATGCAGTGGCGTCTGAGGGCCCGAAGATCACAGGTATCCAGTAAAAGTCTTCGGCCTTGTCCCATATCCACAGAGATTTTTCCAGTTTCTCTGAATCTTTTGATGATGTTATGCACTGTCGATGATGAGACCTTCAAAGCCTTTGCAAATTGACGTTGAGGAACATTGTTTTTAAAGTATTCCACAATATTTTTTACGCAAGCCTTCACAGGTTGGAGGGCCTATGGCCATCTTTACTTCTGAGAGACTCAAGCTATTTTCAAAATCATCCACTCATACACTCATTCCCTATCCTCTACATCGTGTACATGATATAGTACACTACATAGGGAATGACCAAAACAGATTTCGGACCCTACACCGGAATTTTCTGATCATGGTTGGGTCAGCAAATGCGCTGAATATTTCTTTGATGTGAGCGGACACGCCGAGCATCATGTTAACAAACCGGTCATGAAACAAATTTTTCGCACAACAGATTACATTCAAAATCAATGTAAATACGCGAATACACGCGAAATGCATCCGGTGCGAAAGTAGCTTTACTGTTGGACCCCGTGATGGTTTTCTGGAACATGCTTTACACTTAGCTATAATAGTTACGCTAGCTCAATCCGGTAGCTTAGTTAGCTAGCTACCTAACAAGCTTGGTAACATTTCAAGGACGATAATTAGCCGGTCAGCTAATTATTAGTCTTTGCATTGACTTTGAATGTAATCTGTCGTGCGAAAAATTCGTTTCGCGTCTGGTGTGAAAGCAGCTTTACAGGAACACTGGAGAATGCATTTCTGCCGAGCGGAGCCATCTCGCTTTTCATATTCTTCTTCTGTGAAAAAATACGTCCGCAATGCATTGTGGTATACAGCACGATAATGTAGTGTACATTGCTTGTTCACTCGATTCTACTGTGCATTATGGGTATTTTATAGTCCACTATATAGTGGATGAAAAGAATTCGAGCAACACTACAAAATGGCGGACACACTATATAGTGCACTATATCCGTGATGGGGGGCGATTTCGAACACAGCTTCAGCCTCTCTAAGACATCCCTTTTATAGCCAATCATGTGACACACCTGATGCCAGTTTACTTAATTACTTGCTAAATGTTCTTTCAGCTGATTCCCATATGTATTAATTGCTTTATCAGCCCATTTTTGCCTGTGTTCCAACTTTTTTGAGACCCGTTGCAGCCAGAAAATTTGAAATGAGCTCATTTTGTGGATAAAAATGTAAAATGTCTCAGTTATACATTTGAAATGTTATCTATGTTCTATTGTAAATAACATATTGGTTCATCTGTACTGAAAGTCATTGCATTTTGATTCTATTTACAACTTACACTTCGTCCCAGCTATTTCGGAATAGGGGTTGCATAAAATGTCCTGCTGGTTTGCTGTAAACCTGCTTGATTAAAGCATAAAATTAGCCAGATGAAGCTCATTTGTCACCCGTTGGCAGGAAAATGAACTGAATGATCTGCATTTGTTATGTTGGTTCACACATTTACTCAGGTTTTGTCCCGTAATTTTTCACTGGTCTCTGTATTCCTGACTTTGGGGTCACATGTGAGTCCCTCGATGGTAACATGTATGACTGATGTACTGTTCAAAGCACCCTCAGCACCTGTGTGTTCCAGTGACGTGTTAAATTACACACATCTAATGGTTTCCTCTCTTCTTCCTTGTGTGTGTGTGTGTGTGTGTGTTTGCACGTACCCTGGGACCTGACCCCTGCCTGGACCCACCCTCTCGTCTCAGGTAAGCGTATTTATTTAACCCTTTAGTTGTGTGTCTGTCTGTGAAAGACCAGCCCTGCTAAAGCACGTTTCAGCGCTTGCATTCAGGGCAGGGGAAAATGATCAAAAAAATCTTGAATGAGGGTACTTGTGTACATAGAAAACCGGAATTTAAAAGTACTGTGGATCACCTGTAATGAATTTTTAAAAAAAAGAAAGAAGTTCACTTGTGCTGTTGAAAACTTATCATGTGGCGACTTCTTTGTGGCCTTTAAACTCCAGCCCTACGCTAAAGAAGCCGTACACAGCGTCAGCTTTCGTCACTGAATTGAACACTCTTAGATGTGGAGACGGGAGGTGCTCTTATTTGTCCTAACCAAAATGTGGTACCACTTCGGCTCTGAGCCACACTTCAACTAATCATATTGTTCCTAACTGGAATTGTAAGCCAATCAGATTGTGCGTAACTGGAAATTTTCCCAAACTTGGTTATGAAAAATAATTAGGCAGACATGAGTTGTCCTACATCTGTGAACCGAGTCATACCTGCCCTTTCTTAACTGAGGTCGTCGAGTATCAATTACAGTATACCTTGCATGAACGATTATCAAATGCTATGATTGTGCCAATTGGGTTTGAAGTGTGAATTGTTTGGGGGAGTGAGTGCAGGAGGGTGTGCTTTGAGGGCAGATGAGTGGGTGGAAAAGCCAGTTGGTGTTAATGGGAGAGCGATGGAAGTTGGGCTTGTTGGGGACATTTGACATGAATTTCCTCAGCAAAGTGGCGTGAAGCAGCATTTCGGTGTCCAACACTGCATGTGTGACTCCACAACACTGACTAACAGATCCATCAGAGCAGTGGTTCCCAACCCAGTCCTCAGGACCCCTGTCCTGCAGGTTTCTGTTGCAGCTTTACTCCTGCACACCTGATCCATTTAAGGCCCAACGCACCTTCATACACACCCTGTTCAGGGAGATCTTTTTAAACTAATCAGCATGAAGCCCTGAAATGGATCAGGTGTGAAAGAGTAGAGCTGGAGCACAAACCTCCTGAGGCAGGGGGTCCTGAGGACTGGGTTGGGAACTGCTGCATTAGATCACTGAGCCCCAGCGGGTCTGGCACAATGAGTCAACTGTTTGTTTGGTGTGAGGGTGTCTGTGTGTGTGCATGCAAGAATTTGTGAATGTGTGTGTGTGTGTCTGCAAGGATGCTTGAATATGCGTGCGTGTGCATTAGTGTGTGTTTGTGAGTACATAGGCCTAAGTGTGTATATGTGTGTGTGTGTATGTGTGTGTGTGCGTGCGTGCGTATGGGTATATATCAGTGCCAGATGCAGACTTGATATCTGATGTGTTGGTAGGACAGTATGAAATTCAGGGATCACACAAGTCTGTTGTCACTGTTGCACTTTTGTCGTAGCTTGTCATACCTGGCTTTAGAAATGAGCTTGTAGTGAAAATCTTAGGGAGTGAAAGTGATTTGATTTACAACTGAGAGTTATATCTGTGAACATGTGTGATTCAGTTATCATCACTTTGTTGTATTTATTTATTTTGATGTTGTGCCCAGTTAAGATCACTGCTGGCATTAGATGGAGACTATCTTACTCTCTAGCTTTGTTTTTAAACCTTTCGGTGACCTTCTAACTCATTTGTGGGCAAACTGGCTGATCTGAAGCTGCTATGGTGCCAAATCATGATAACGTCTGCCTGCTGACATCAGCTGTTTCAAATGACATCATTATTCAATTTTTCTTTACAGGGTTACTAGTCCTTCATTGCCCCCATCCCACCTTTTTATTAATATGTTGCTCACCCGAATGGCAGGAATTGATGTATATTTACAAATAAAGTGAAGTTGACCTGACAAAAGATTGAATACTTTGCCTACATACTGTCTGCCATGAAATACAAGTTAATGTAAATGTAGAAATTACGGTTTCCTGTTTCGATGTGCCCTCCCATCTTTTATGGCCCGCTGGAGCAGAGCACTACAGTGCCCATGACTACTATTGGCACCCTTGGTAAAGATTAGCTGAAAAAGCTATTACAAAAATGTAGCTGTCATTAACCCACCCAATATTTTATTCAAAATATCAACAAAAATCTGACCTTGAAATTAGAGAAAACAATTTGAAGGAAAAAAATATTCTCACCTTAAAATAATACTTTTCCAACAAGATGTGTATGAAAGTCATGGACACCCCTAGAACACTTAATTGGAAAAATCCAATCGCAGGAACTCCCATTTACATGTCCATCACAATGATTTAGAAAACTTTGTCACCTGTGATTTCCTGTTTCCCTGGGGTAAAAAAATGAGGTGACACACTAGTCATTTTCCTTTTATCATCCATCACAATGGAAAATGATAAAGAATACAGCAGTGATGTGTGACAGAAAGTTATCGAGTTTCTTAGTTGCAGAATTTAGTGGTTTTTGTGGTTTATTTTTGAAGTACATGATACATAAAATGCATAATTTACATAAAGGCATGTGAGAACAGTTATTGATTGCTTTACTCCAGTGGTTCATACGAAAGACAGCGTCTGTACCTACACTGATTATATAATACCTGATTATTTCCTGTTGAAGGTAGGATGTAGAACCAGGGAATCAAAATTAATCAGACAAAATATACATTTGAATTTGGTGAGAAAACAAGACAAAAAAAGAAAGAAAAAAGTAGAAAAATTATGAAAAGGAAAAAAACAACAGTGAAAAAAGACAGAAAATTCAAAAGTAGTGCAACTAAGTACTTGTTCTCATTTCATTTGAGCAGATGATGTTTACAGGCAATCCTTGTGCACCGTTAATGATAGAATACAGCAAAGGGAATTGGAAGGAACCAAGAGACAAAGGGAGTAATGCTGCTAAATTCTAAGAGCTAATAGATTGATAAAATTGACCCCTTTAGCTTCTTTTTGAAACTCTTAAGCGAAACAGACCGTTTGATATCTTGTGCCATGTTCAACCGGAGAGTTGGTGATGTGTAGAGAGAACTTCATCCAGCAATGTCATAAATCAGATTTGGCACTTTTGGATCACAACTATGCCTTGTTCCATAGATATAACTGTGATACTCAAATAATTCAAGCAAAGACTGGGAGATAACCAACCACAATTCTCTTCATAAAACAACTTATGACGTAAACATACAAGTCGAGCGAATACAGGATGCCACTTTCTTTGAACAGCGGACGTGTATGTTCATTATAAGCTGAGAAAGACACTATTCTCACCGCCCTTTTTTGGCGTACTTGCAAAAGACAAAGAAACTTTTGGTAAGTGTTACCCCACAACTCGAGGCCATATAACAACTAGAGCACTCGGCAACCGAGCACATGTATCCCCTGAAGGCCCCCCAGTTGGGCCCAGATGGTACCAGAGTACCCAAAATCAATAGGTGTCGTGGACCTCCTATAATACATGTCCCTGCCAAATTTGAAAAGAATCGGTGCACTTAGGTGGGCTGTAGAGCGTTCACAAGAAAATCTCTGCGGACGCGGCGGGCGAGGCCAAATCCATAGTATCCTCAAACTTTGTTCGGGGATACAAATATGGATGGATCAAGCTGAAGTATAACGTCCTTAGAAGTCTTGGAGATATAAGATATTTCAATACATTCAGCGCATTCTTTTCTCTACTTATTTTCTTCTCACAGTGTTCTATATGACAGTGCCAGTGAAGCTATTCATCAATATATAGTCCTAAGAATTTTGTAAATTTGACCATTTCAAGTTTTTCTTGACCTGTATAAAGATCAAGATCAGATCTGGGCTGGTCTTCGTGTCTGAATAACATGTATTTTGTTTTTGATACATTCACAGAATACTGATTTGGACAGAATCAGTCATTTATGTTCGCAAAATCTGTGTTCAAGCACTGATATAAATGGTTTACATTTTCATTCAGCATATATACTGTAGTGTCTTGTGCAAAGAGTACGCATTTAGTATGAGACAGCGCATTTGGTAGATCATTCATATATATGATGAAAAGTAGTGGTCCAAGGACATTTCCTTGTGGAACACCATAGGTGACTTCCTAACGTTGCAATGACTCTCCTCTGTAGCTGACACACATGGCTCGGTTGCTTCAGTAGCTTTAAAACCACTGGTTGGCAATACCTCTAATGCCATTGTGTTTCAGTTTATTAATCAGCTTTGAATGATTAATGGTATCAAAAGCCTCAGATAAGTCTAGGTATACACTGAGACCCAGCTTTTTTTGATCTAGCCCGTAAATTATGTCAGAGCCGAATTTACTGATGCCATTTATTGTGCCATGTTTGGGTCGGAATCCAAACTGATTTTCATATAAAATGTCACATTTGAGCAGAAAATCATACGGTCTTTTATGGACCACTTTTTCCAATATCTTTCATATATCGGACAGGAGAGAAATTGGAAAACTCCATTCTGGAATTTGCTTTATATATTGGCACTACCTTAGCCAATTTAAAAGCATCCGGGACGATTCCGTGAACCAAAGACCAATTAACAAGCATTGATATTGGTTCACTAAGTACATGACGTAGCTGTTTTAATAGCGACATGCTCAGTTCATCATCACCACTCCTCTTCTTATTATAATACTGTCCCATGATTTTGTAAATCTCAAATGGGTGAGTTGGTGTGAAAAATATTGATTGTAGATCAGTGTTTATGGGTGTGAACCGAAGTTGGAATAACGTCTGCAAGCTTTTTTCCAATCCCTGAGAAACACTCCCCAAGACCATTTGCAATTTGCTTGGCATCAGTCACTTTTTCTCCGTTTATAATGAAAGTGTCTGATATAGTTGTTTTGTCGTATGCGCAACCAATTATTGAATTCATGACTTTCCAAGTTTTGCGAATGTCCCTGGAGTATTCATATTGGAGGTTTTGATAGTACAAAGTCTTGTCTTCACGTTTTAATGTGTTGTATGTATTTCTGTATTTAATATATTCTTGGTGACTTTGGCAAGTTTTTGCTTGACCAACAGACTTCTTGTACCGCTGATCTTTTTTACAGGATTATTTCCATAGTGCTGGCATCATCCACAGTTCTCGAATAACAGAACGACTCGGGATATTGACGGCCCTCACTGGGCCATGGAGATCCAACATCTCGATAAAACGCACATAAAATTTTGCGTAACTGTCATTAACATCACTGTCACCCAAAAGTCTGCTCCAGTCAGTGTTCTGTAGACCATCTGAGAAATCAGAGATTTCATTAGGACCAAGTTTTCTTTATGAAAAAGAGAGAGAGCCTTTGTCTCGTTTATGGCGTTTGCTCTTTCCAATAAATGTTAATATGGGGAAATGATCTGATAGGTCACTCAGCGAAGTTCGAGATATAACAGTGTTCTCACATCCACGATTTACATTATCAATCAGAGTAGCCATACAATGCGTAACTCTGGTCGGGGTTGTCACCGTTGGCAAGGTGCCAAACAGAACATATCGAGCAAGTCAGACACATTTTTATTTGTGTCACATTAATTAGTCAAAATTTTGGTCCGTTCCAATCAGTACATCACAATTTGCTCTGCATAATTTAGTCACGATATGTTCATAGCGAGAAATAGAGTCTTTCTCAGGTGTGTTTGGAACTCTGTATAATTCAGCAACAATGATTTTTCTTCTCTTCAAGGACGTATCAAGTTCAAGTACTAAAGATTCAAACTCGCCCTCAACATTTGGGCATAAATCAGGCCTCTTAATAAAGTGTAGAGTTTTTGAAATGTATATGGCAATACCTCCACACTGTCGTGTTTGCCTGTTTTGATATGTTAGTTGTAACCAGGAATCTGGAACAAATCAGCATTTATATCAAGCAAGAATGTTTTGCACAATAACAAGACATGAACATTACTATGAAGCTCAGAGAGGTTACTGATGAATTCCTTGAGCGCGTCAAATTTACTGGGCAGGCCATGGATGTTAAGATGTAACACACAAAGGGCAACATTCCGCATTTCAGTGTAATGATTGTCATCCTTGATTCTATCAATATCACAGTACTGACTATTAAATTCAGCTCACAAAGACGTTCTTTGGTAGCTACTGTATGCACGAATTGCGTTAAATCGCTATCGCTATCGCTCATTCTGATAAAAGTTGGCTGTGCGCATGCATAATACTACATTGTTATGAGATAAATTCTATGCATCTTTAGATGCAAGGTAGCTGTAAACATATATTTGCTTTAAAAACAGTGTACTGTTTACATCCACTATGAAAATGATCTGAACAATTTTTCCAGATGGGTGCGCAATCATAAACAAAAATACAAAAAAATAAAAACAAAGAAGAAACTAAGTGTGACAGTTGTCTTTTCCAACAGAAAATCAACATCACATACAGACAATATCTTGTCCCTGTTATTATTCACGTAGGTGACAGTTTATGTATATTATTAAACTGCATGTATTTGCTACATGTAATAAGGCAAGTTTTCATTGTTTAATCAAAATATCATATACCTCACTATCTGACAAATCAGTAAATTTCATACGCATTATATGTTTGTACAGCTGCGCACACAAGCAATGTACACTGTACTACAGCGGTCGATGATTTAAGCTAATTTCATAGTAGAACTGGGAGTTTTGTCAAATAATTAACTTGGCGCATGGGTGAAGACATCTCAGTATCACATACTAGGTCACAACGATTAAGTCATGCATTAGAATCATAATCTTATGGGTTTGTCATATAATCATATTGGTCATAAAATCAAACATTATCATATCATTAATCCAAAATCAAACATAAATTTTATGAACATCCTACAGTTCGGTTCAGTTCAGACGACTTTATTTGTCCTAAAAAAGGCAATTCAGTTTCTCCGGTCTACCGGGAGGGTACTGCAGCGGGTCGCACACTGAGAAGGTACTGCAGCGGGTCGCACACTGAGAAGGTACTGCAGCGGGTCGCACACTGAGAAGGTACTGCAGCGGGTCGCACACTGAGAAGGTACTGCAGCGGGTCGCACACTGAGAGGGTACTGCAGCGGGTCGCACACTGAGAAGGTACTGCAGCGGGTCACACACTGAGAAGGTATACTGCAGCGGGTCGCACACTGAGAAGGTACTGCAGCGGGTCACACACTGAGAAGGTATACTGCAGCGGGTCGCACACTGAGAAGGTACTGCAGCGGGTCGCACACTGAGAAGGTATACTGCAGCGGGTCGCACACTGAGAAGGTACTGCAGCGGGTCGCACACTGAGAAGGTATACTGCAGCGGGTCGCACACTGAGAAGGTACTGCAGCGGGTCGCACACTGAGAAGGTATACTGCAGCGGGTTGCACTCTGAGAAGGTACTGCAGCGGGTCGCACACTGAGAAGGTATACTGCAGCGGGTTGCACACTGAGAAGGTACTGCAGCGGGTCGCACACTGAGAAGGTATACTGCAGCGGGTCGCACACTGAGAAGGTATACTGCAGCGGGTCGCACACTGAGAAGGTATACTGCAGCGGGTCGCACACTGAGAAGGTATACTGCAGCGGGTCGCACACTGAGAAGGTATACTGCAGCGGGTCACACACTGAAAAGGTATACTGCAGCGGGTCGCACACTGAGAAGGTATACTGCAGCGGGTCGCACACTGAGAAGGTACTGCAGCGGGTCGCACACTGAGAAGGTACTGCAGCGGGTCGCACACTGAGAAGGTATACTGCAGCGGGTCGCACACTGAGAAGGTATACTGCAGCGGGTCGCACACTGAGAAGGTACTGCAGCGGGTCGCACACTGAGAAGGTATACTGCAGCGGGTCGCACACTGAGAAGGTATACTGCAGCGGGTCGCACACTGAGAAGGTATACTGCAGCGGGTCGCACACTGAGAAGGTATACTGCAGCGGGTCGCACCCTGAGAAGGTACTGCAGCGGGTCGCACACTGAGAAGGTATACTGCAGCGGGTCGCACACTGAGAAGGTATACTGCAGCGGGTCGCACACTGAGAAGGTATACTGCAGCGGGTCGCACACTGAGAAGGTATACTGCAGCGGGTCGCACACTGAGAAGGTATACTGCAGCGGGTCGCACACTGAGAAGGTATACTGCAGCGGGTCGCACACTGAGAAGGTATACTGCAGCGGGTCGCACACTGAGAAGGTACTGCAGCGGGTCGCACACTGAGAAGGTACTGCAGCGGGTCGCACACTGAGAAGGTATACTGCAGCGGGTCGCACACTGAGAAGGTACTGCAGCGGGTCGCACACTGAGAAGGTATACTGCAGCGGGTCGCACACTGAGAAGGTATACTGCAGCGGGTCGCACACTGAGAAGGTATACTGCAGCGGGTCGCACACTGAGAAGCGCCCCGGACAAACTTCATTACAGTCAGAAATTCTTTGTGCATATCAATATACATTAACGTATTACTGCTGGTCACTGTTATCCACATGTAATCACACCATATGCAATATAACCCAACAAAGTATTGTAGGAAAGCTGCATTTACCCTGAGTAGGAACATGTTTTCTTACCTGTGTTTTACCAGTTAATCACTACAACTTACTCAGGACTTCCTCCGCGACGTGACGTTGATGTCGGAAACGTTTTTCTGGGGAAGCACAGATCCAGGTTTGCAGTGTCTGCTCACCACACAAAGCACATTCACACCCCGTGTTCATGCATGTAATTCAACAAATCGAGACCCATGCCATGATCGCAATCAGAGTCAAAAAATTTTCACAAGTCCGTTTATCCATCTTGAACCTGTAAGCGTAGATAATGTGGCTACTACTGCTAATGCAAGAACGTGCTGCAGCAGAGTTGATACTGGATGAGACAACAGCGAGCCTGCTGACAGGTGCAGCAAGAGCCTTGAATGAATTGCCAGAGTCCTTCACATCTTGGCTTGTCTCCAATTGGATATCATCATCCTCACCTTCTGCGGCTACGACTTCTGGTAAAGTTGGCTTTATGAATGCAGTTTAAAGCTTTTGTTTTACGAAGAGTTTCCCATCATTTAGTCAAGCCTTGTGGTTGGGATCTTTACGTTTTTCTTTGTTAGTGTTCATAACAAAAGAGTTGCGTTCTTTGATAGCAGAGTGCATCTGTCTGGATACGTTATGTTTTGTATCCCTGAGCCGATTTCCATGAGATACTATTTACTCCAGTTGAGAAGCCACCGGAAATGTAGCTAGAATTGGACGCCATTTGCCCTTAGGAGCAGGTAGCCTATGAGCAACTGGAATAAAAAAATCCATTGCTTTGTCTATTCTCATGACATCTCTGAGAAAAAATTTTATGACGGAAACAGTGTCCTCACCTTCTACTTCCTTTCCATGGTCAGTTGACATGTCAAAAGTAAAAATAAGGTTATACTTCATGGAATGTTGTTTTTGGTGATCAAGTTCGCTTTGGAGTCTAGTGTTTGACACTTCTAGCTGAGCAACTTTAGCAGTTAGCAACAACACTGCACAAACTAGCCTCGATACATCAACCGAGTTTACTTTCTCCTCTAAATGATCAATTCTATCTAGTGCAGATTTTGTCTTGGCTTCAATTCCTTGCAGTGAAGCCATATTGTGTACAATTTGCAATAAGAAGACCGCAAAAACAATTGAAAGGGGCTAAAGGCCCATGGCAGTGTTATAAATATGCCTGGAAGAGGATGTGTGCCTATTTTGACTGCATGTATTGTGAGGAGGATGTTTCATGTGGTGAAGGAAATTCCAAGGATCACTGTTGGCAAATAGCAGATATTTATTTCGTCTTGGGGTCGGAAAGTCTTGAAAACAAGGAACAGACAGCATCTATGCGACTGCAAGATACTTGGGAGGGTAACGAGAAAAGAGGTCTGATATCATCAATAAACAAATTAATGCAGCTACATTTTGACAACCAGTACAGAAACTTCCTGAGGGACTGGGTTTTGTTGTCAGATGACACTAAAATAAAGCTCTTTAACCATAAAACCTGAGATGGGTTTGGCGTTAAACGAAAGCCAGTCATTCCATAAAGAACCCCCTTTCCCAACTGTGAAGTATTGCAGTGGATCTTTGATATTCTGGGGCAGCTTTTTCTCCCAAGGCTCCCGTTAGGATTGGTGGCATCATGGATTTCATCAAGCACTTGCAGATACTTCATGAAAACCTGACAGCCTCTGCTAGACAGCTTAAATACGGCAAGGGTTAAAGATCCAAGACATGCATCAAATGAAGACAAAAATGGTTCCCTAACCACAGAATCAAGGTATTGTCATGAGTGTGTATGAGGGTGAGTACTTCTGTTTGTGTGTCTGTGAGTGTGTTTATGCCTGTGTATGTATGTGTGTCTGAGTGTATTTGCGTGTATGTATTTGTCTGTGTGTTCAAATTTGTATACTAAGAGGCATTAAAAATGCAACAAGCAACAGTGTACAAAATTTCATACAAATACTGTAATCAGGAAAAAATAAAATACAAGGTCCTTTAAAGCAGAGTGCAGCAGAAATGAGTGCAGCCTGAGTTGCGGCACACTTTGGAGCACATTGTGCAACTGTTGCATGTCTGCAGACGCAATATAGGCAGGCAGGAAGCGCGTGAGATCAACCGTGGCCTGGGCAACCATGTGTGACCATGCCTGTGCAGAATCGCTGCATTTGTGTGATGCATCTCAGCGACCACTTTCGTCCAGCATCTTTGACTGCTGCTGAGGTTCCTGAAAGGCGCCTAAAGCCATATCAGCTCCTGTGTGGGGCGAAGACAGCTCCGGGATGATGGCATCTCTTCACTGAGAGCACATGCTGGTACGGTCCTGACGGATCGTAGACGTGCAGCCCGTCGTCAATGGGGACAAGCACATTCTAAAAGAAACTGGCCAAACAGTCAGTGGCATCACATTATTTATTGTGACGAGTTGCACTACTTGGTGTATCGCAACGATGGGAGGTAACGTGAGTACCAGATTTTGATTTAGCGATGGTAGAGTGATGGTGTGGAAAGCTGTTCGGTATGTCTGGATGTCTTCACTGGTATTTCTTGATGGAACATTGACAGTGTAACACTACGTGGATGAGATGGGGAACCACATATTGCGCCCTTAATCTGGGACTCAAGTTTCTAAAATAACAGTTACTTATATAACTTATATACTTTTATGGCAAGAAGTGCTTGCAAGCTAGCTAGCAAATTATTAATCTCTTTGAGTTGAATAAACTGCAAATTGGAAACTAATACTAGTCATGGTCTGCAGTTACCAGAAAGAGGATTGGTAACAGTACCGTGTTTGCCACTGGACGGAATCTGACCAGTTGGGAAGTGAGAAAGTTGTATTACACGTGTAATACCAAGCCTGTATCTCATGAGTTGTATCACACCGATTTTTAATCGTAATTATGGGATAAAACACTAACTTAAATGCTTTATAATTCCATACTTTAATTATTAACCTGAAGCTCTGATACACCTATGTTCCTGCAAACAAAATAATACATTCATAATGTACAGTGGCCGACAGGGGCCAACGCGCTGCAATGGCCTAAAACATCTCTAATCGGAGAAATGCGCTGCAAAAACAGAAACGATGCAAATTCAAATACACTTAAACCCCGAAAGCAAATGCCTAAGTAAAATGCTGTATATCAATGTCAACACATACCCGCTGCAATCGTCTTCAATCAGAGAAACGCGCTGCAGCGCTTTTCTCTCTTGTTTTTGCTTTTTGGTTTGCATGTTTTTGGCTTTGCATAGTTTCAGTTTTTGCAGCGCGTTTCTCCAGTTGTTGATGGTTTGGGCCATTGCAGCGGGTATGTGTTGACATGGATGTTTTACTTTTGCATTTGCTTTTGTAGTTTGCGTGGTTTTGAATTTGCATCGTTTCTGTTTTTGCTGCGTGTTTTTCCAATTGGAGATGGTTTGGGCTGTTGCAGCGCGTTAGCCCCTGTCGACCACCATAATAATGGCACCATCACGGGACTTCTACACTGAAATTTACCTCATAATTTGATATGTCCACCCGTGTTGTGTCTACTACAATTAGCAACCTGACTTATTAGCCGCACCGATTCAAGTTCCTAACACTAAACTTTACATAAGACAATATTTTTTCTCACACTCTCAGACAATGAAATTTCCGCAAAAGTGATACATACCGAAGCTAATATCAAATATATGTCATGAGTTGGGGCATGGGAAAAGTGCTATAGTTACATGATGAAGAAAAATCTGGAACAAATGCCAAATTACGGTTCTCTGCTACGGGCAAGCCATTGCAAACACCATGTAATCAGAGCCGGCGATCCAGTTGCGCGTCTCAAGCCCCGCTTTGGACAAAAATGAATATTTATGACCTGAATAGAGAGGTTAATTTACACTTGACTTTTAGCCTTCAGGCAGCCCCTCCCTTTCAACCAATCAAACACTAGAATGCGTAAATGGGTTGTCTTGGAGACGTAGCCTCCGCAACTGGGTATAATATGTCTTATCTGGAAAGATGATAAGATCGAGTTCACTGAAATATTGGTAGGGGCAATCCCGCTTCCCAAAATATTGGTAGGCACATGTCCCTACCGTCCATACGCAAACCTATGCCCTAGACACCACCCTTCCCAGGATATAATACAGTACACCATCCTGCCAGGGATATTATACCCAATGCTTTTTCACACCTCGCCTATTGAAGCTTCCTACTGACTCATTTTTACATTTGGTTTTTATACATATTCTTACTGACATTAAGAGTTGATTAGGATGGCTGGTGACTGTCGGAGCAGTTGTTAGTGCACGGTTTGTAAGTAACCCTGTAGTTTCCTTTTTTTATTGACCCCACGATGCACTGTGTCTTTCCTGTGGGTCAGTGCAGGATATACTGTCGCTTGTGGTTGACGGTGTGGGATTATGGGATAACTGAACATAATTTTGAAACAAAACTGTCCCACAGCAGAGGTTTCTAGTTAGCTGATAGACTGATGGGTAGAGACAGAGAGAGTGGTGGCGGTGGGCTTTCCCGATCTCGTGTGGGGATAGTTGGAGATGCGGCAGCAGTGTAGTGGAGCAGACGTGACACAGACACAGCGGGGTGAGGAGGGGGTGTTCAGCACACAGTCGTAATGAGGGGGGGACCGCGTCAGCAGGATGCGTCCTGCTGAGGACACCGTTAGGAAGTGTTTGTTTTCACTGTTGACCAAACATGGAAAGTAAATGTCTTTTCCCTCTGGATTTCACTGCTGTGTCCACCCACTTTTCAGAAACTGCCCCAAAGTGGTCGTTTCTTCCTTGTGCTGCTCTTATTACTCCCTGTTTCAGTTGAATCTAAATGTGGGAGGACTTGTGAGAAAGATGGGGTGGCTGTTTGGGCACTGAAGCTGAAAGTAATTCTGAATAACCTGTGCACTCTGTTTTCAACTTTCTTTCCTTTCAGTCGCCTTCCTTGCACTTCCTCTCTGTGCTGTTTCCATGGAGCTGATGCGGCTCACATAATTGGCTCATTACCGACACCAGGAAGTAAAAAGATTTGTGCTTCGCTTAATGAAGCTATTCTTCCCCATGAACATTATGTACTTAAAGACTGAAACCAAACCATATCATGTAATATTGCAAAACAGGAAAATGTGATATAATTGTTCGTGATGTATTTTCACATTTAATTTTTTGTCCAGAAAACTTTAATCTTTAAAAGTGCTGCAAAAGGTGGGAAATGTTCTCACATTTGCGTAGTTCTGTGACTTTTAGGTCAAAATTTACTCTATCTTCAGTTTCATCCATCATGAATGATCATATAAAAAGGCCTTCAAATAACTTTCATAAAAATCTTTTAGTTGAATGTACAACTTCTCAGTTAAAGGCAAATGCTAAAATAACAGTTTACGGTGAACGGTAAATTACATATTTTCCTAAAAACTCATGTTAAGTAAAAGATTGGCGAGTATCAGAAGCGGAGAACAGACATTACAGGAAATGACTGACAGAATGCTCAACCGCACCGATCATCTGAGAGACGGCTCACTCGCAGCTTCCATCCTGCTAACGGGCGGAAAACAGTTGATATGATTAGTCTCTCAAGCTCGGCAGAGACTGAGGCCTTCGTCCCTTCACACCACGGTGTTCCCGCCTTAATAAGGTCATTATCTGACTCTTCCGTAGCGCAGTCCCATGCTCAGCAATCATCTGCAGGGTTCACATGTACTTTTGAGGGGGAGGATGTGTCCTTGGAATTTTTCTCGATGGCATTTTTTGTTTTCTTTTGTTGTTCTGCATATAAATCACCCTGACCCGTCCCGTCCCGTCCCGTCCCTGGGCTCGAGGGTCTCCTTTCTCTCCCCCCCACCCCCCGCTAGAGCAGCGATGCTCCCTCGGTCGGCGTCATTAGCACTACAGAGATGTGGGCTTCATGCACTTCCAATGGAGGCTAAAGGTCAGCTGACTGGGGAGACCTTCCTCCTGCAGTAAATCTATTCCTTTTTCAAGGCTGCGATGATTTTATTTTTCCATAAATTAATGACCCACCGCTGTAGCCGATAAATCAGTGGTGCTGTTTAATGGTGTGCGACTTCTCCGCTCCACTGTGACGATAGTCACTGTCAGCGGAGCTTTTCTAATGCCGAGTCGTCCAGCATCCATCTTTCTGTCGGTCCTTCCGTCTGTCTGTCTGGTGTCAACTTTACACTTCAAATGTGAGTATTTCAAAAACTGTTTGATAACATATGCCTTCCTTATGATGTTCTGATAATCCCCTTGCGAATATGAGAACATTTTTCGCCCCGGTTCTTGAGAAATTCCGCATTTCATTTTGAAATAGTTTTCAAGGGCTTCTGCAGGGCTGCCAACTTTGTACGCAATCTCACGCATATGGCGCTAGTTTCACACAGTTTTTGAAGGCATATTCATGGTACTCAGCAATTATTCAACTAACGAATATTAATAAGATTCTTAAGTGTAATTAAGGTCCTTGTCAGTAGAAGTTACAGTTTCACGTGCGTTTCGGTGGATTTCTCTGCAAGTAACATGGAAGCGATTGTGACTCCAAACGTTGTGCACTTTTCCTCGCTCAGGGGTTGGAAACAATGTGTGTATTTTCATGATCGTTTAAATTGTTTAAACGAAATAAGACCATTTGAAACGTCTTTATGCAAGTCTATTGCTTCCAACCCCTGTGTAAAGACAAACGTGAGAATTCAAGAGTCATAATTGTTTTCCAGGTCTCTAGTGGTGAAATCTACCGTAATGCACATGAAACTGGTGAACTTCCATGCTCAAGGACTCATTTCCGTGTGAGAATCTCTTAAATATGCGTCAATTGAATAATTGCTGACTGCGACATGGGAATGTGAATGCCTGGAAGAGGCGTGAGACTCACGGCGAACGCATGAGAGTTGGCTGCCCTGCATCTGAAATGAAGTTATGACATGGACATTTCAGTCACCCTCAGCAGAGGTTTCTGAGCCGACAGGCCTCTTGTTTTTAATACAGTGCAGGTATAACTGAAGCAAACATGAAACTGAAAACCATTTTGTATTTACATTTTGAAATTAATTTCTCCCCCTCTCTCTCTGTTGGCAACAATTTGTTCTTTAATGAAAACAAAAGCTTTGATTTCTGTCAATCCTTCCAAACATCTCAGTTGTATAAATAGTGTCAGATCATAATTTTGGAGACTCTCTGACCCCAAGACAAAATCAGAGTGCTTTCACACTAGGGACTCAGGCAAGGATCCGAGTACACTTCACCCCAAAGTCCAGTTCATTTGCTAAGTGTGAACACAAGCGTACCGTGTTAGGGCACCGTACTTGAGTACGGTTGGAAGAGGTGTACTCGGGTACAATTCATCCATACTCGTACCAAATGTGAAAGCAACCGTACTTGAGCACAGTAGATTACTGTTATGTGTTGCGGCTCTCTTGTTCTGACAAATGCAGCGGCGAAAAAATATCTCCATTCAAACAAAGAAATTCACTGGTTGCTGGAAATGCAGGCAGACGAAAACATACATTCAGAACTGGATACTACACGCAAAAACTTGGAGATTTATTGAATAATTCGTGAGTAGTTATGTTTGTGTGGTTATCACAGAATAATAGATCGGTGCCGTGACAAACTAAAGAAAATGCGGCTGCAATATTTCAAAGTGCAGGACGCGGTGCGAAAGTCTGGCAGCTCAAGTTATGAGATAGATACATTTTTGTGGTGTGAGACGGTGGACAGCATAATTGGCCAAAAACACGAGGACAAAAGAATTCCGTAAGCAACATCCACCTATATCAAATGTACATCAGTGCATTTTCGCCAAACATTGATGTTTGGATACCCAGAGAAAGATTTGGATGTATAAAAACATCAAGCATTCAGTCAAGAAAAATTCGTGCTGCTATAGGCTATGTGGTAATGCGTGTTGCAGGTGACACACCGGGTTGCTAGGATACGCGTTGCATATGCATTGACGTTATTAATATTTGTTTTTAATATTCTGAACCCCCTTCTCAATAATCAAACCCCCTGAAATATATTTGCGCCTCCTTTTGAAATCGTTCCCCATTTAAAACCACCTAGGTGCATACTGCAACATGTTGTATCAGAATTGACCAACCTCAAGCCCCGCCTCCCACTGTTACTGTGGCTGGGTCGGACAACTAACCAGGAAACTTCAGCCTTGCCTGAGGTCAAAACAACAAGCGTAGCGACGCTGGTTCCGTTCACTGATGGGTTGCATGCGAGTCGGTGTTATTTTGGCATCGACATTTTTTCTTCTTAAATATGTGCTTTTTGGAGGATGAAAAGCTGCACACTTACTAATGGGAAGATCGAAATGTGACTCGGTATCAACACTTAAGTGCGAGCAGAAAAGTTAAGTTAACGTGACCAAGGCTTTTAATGACCCTCTATTAAGATATGAGCTTGGAAGTTTTCCCCGTTTTAAGTAGCGTTGATGAATGTCCGTGTACATTATCAAATTACTCTCTCGTTTGTTCACTTCATTGAACCCTGGTTGAGCATATTTGCAACCGAATTGTTCATATTGAATCATACGGCTAATGCCAACGTTGTTAAAAGGAAGCGCTAGTGAGCTCTGGCTACTCCTTTCCTCAGCTTCATCTTTGCCCCTGTCCTGTTAAAACACTGCTATCAAAAATAATCACAGCACAGGATCAAGGGGACAGAGAAAATGTTTTTCCTCCTGATTTCTAGCTAACAGCCAAGCCTTTCTCCCCTCCTTGTCTTTTTGAACTCTGTATGAACTGACAAAGCGACTTGTCCACTGTTTAAAATATTATGTAGGTAAGAAGTATTGTTGTTGAATGTCAGTTACAAGCAGCTAGCTTGTTAGCCACCTTGTTAATCATGCTCAACAGAGGCTTTGTCTTTGCATGATAGAATTTTAGGTGGCATCTGTGGATAGCACGGCAGACTGTGTTTACAGACAGTGGTTTCTTGAAGTATTCCTGGGCCCATTTAGTAATGTCAATAACAGAATCATGCTGGTGAGTGATGCAGTGGCGTCTGAGGGCCCAAACATCACGGGTATCCAGTGAAGGTCTTTGGCCTTGTCCCTTATGCACAGAGATTTTTCCAGTTTCTCTGAATCTTTTGATGATGTTATGCCCTGTGGATGATGACACCTTCAAAGTCTTTGCAATTTGAAGTCGAGGAGCATTGATTTTAGAGTATTCCACAATTTTTTTACACAAACCTTCACAGGTTGGAGAGCCTCTGGCCATCTTTACTTCTGAGAGATTCAGCCTCTCTAAGACATCCCTTTTATAGCCAATCATGTTACTCACCTGATGCTGGTTAACTGAATTACTTGCTGAATGTTCTTTCAGCTGATTCTCTGATATATTAATTGCTTTTTCAGCCCTAATTGCCTCTGTCTCAACTTTTTTGAGACCTGTTGCAGCCAGAAAATCTACAATAAGCTCATTTTGTGGATAAAAATGTAAAGTGTCTCAGTTTCAATGTTTGAAATGTTATCTATGTTCTTCTGTAAATAACAAATTGTCTCGTGATCTGAAACTCATTGAATTTTGATTTTATTCACAATTTAAAACTTTGTCCGAACTGTTTTGGAATTGGGGTTGTATTTCGAATTTGAACATATGTAATTAATGGCTGAACTTCAAACTCTGCCATGCTATCACAGGTAATTTTTAGCTTTGTCAAATGACATCTAAATAGACAAGGAGAAGCATTTAATTCTGTAGCTCAGCAGCCCTGATAATCACAGTGCCTCTGAGTGAAACCCTTTAATGTGTGTTTATGAGCAATAACTTTTCCACTCTGCTCCTCTCATATTGTCATTTCTCTTAAACGGTTGTTAGCATAAACACACATTAATTTCCAGCCCACAGGCTGTTATAATAATGTCTTGCTCAGTGCAGTGTGGCAATCAGTTACGCCAGGCCCTGGCACCGCGGCAGGTATTCACTGAAACCGGAGTTAAAGGTGTTTTAGAGGTGTGAGTGAAATGGTTCAGGGTGCATTTCTTCTGCGGCCACTTAGTGTCCCAGTTCAGTCATTCTATTACACACTTAAACTTTTGAGTTTTTGCTCAAGTTTTCCCTTCAGTCGGTTAAAAGTCAGAAAAAGTTTTTTTTTTTCTTTAACTATTGCAGGACGCTTTCACACTCACACACACAGGCTTGCGCACATGTACATACAGTGTATGTATTATATATGTGCTGTTTGCAGTGCCTCAGTGAAGTTACATTGAGAGAAATAGTCAAACGCAGGACACAATATTTTTATGATCACAACATGACATCAAATGGAAAATGTCTTGACTGTGTGCATCATTTTATTCGCATTTTCCTGTAATTTTCCTGGATATATTTGGGATCGCAAACACAGTGTGCACTGATCATTTCTAATGTTACTCTTTCATCTTCACCATTTGTGGAAAGAATTCACATTTCTGAAATATGTGTCTTCATTCCTTCTATGGGGCTACTTTCTCACAAAACAACATCAAAAGTGATTATGATTCTCAGGCTAGTATAGGATGACATTTGATCTTTTTTTCAGTCTTTGTGAAAAGCTTTAGTAAAAAAAAGACTTGTTTTCTGTTCTTACCTTTTACACTGTAAAAATGGTTGTGTCTTTGGCATTCATATTATGGAATATATTCCCTGACTGGTCGTATGATGTTGCTGTATTTAAATAGACGGAATACGCGCGCAGATTTAGCAGATGTGTTCATCATGTTTCTTAAGCAGTAGTTTCATTTAACACCTAGTTTGCCTGCATTTGTTGCATAAATAAGTACAAGTATAATCTAAGGCATATTTTCGAATTGTTTTAAAAACAGCCGTCTTGGATACCATAACCTGCATTGGATGATATCAAATTTCATCCTTTCATCCAAGGCCTAGCTGTGTGTGTTTTTTCCTCAGCTGATACAGTTGTGCCAGATCACCAATCTGCATCGAACTCTTCAAACATTGTTTCATAGTTCTCAAATGACAGAATCCCTACTGAATCCTGGCTAGTGTTAAAGGCTGGACGTAGATAAAGGGTATCGATTGTCTGTTGACTCCTGCCTCTGGGCCGTCACCGTCTGTGGGTCTCCATAACCACAAGGGCTGATGCGTCATTGTCTGGAACTTGTGTTTACTTTTTTTTCTCAAAGACTTTCCTTTTCTGAAGTTCTCAGAGTTTTCTTTAGCAGACCTGAACTTACTTCCATCTACGGACCATTTAATCACGCGGCACAAATACGCCTCTGGCCCTTTTACGTAAGGAGGCCTTCCAGGGTAAACACGATCCGTCAGCTCCCGCCCAATGCAGGTGTCACATTAATTGTTTGAGGGAGGCAATTTGTGGGCCTCACAGATCTAGCTGGATCTGTGAATTTACATCCTGACTCAACGGGTCCCCAGTGAATCAAATTAAGGGCAGATCCATTGTTCTGTTCGCTCGGGGCAGATTAAATGTCGGAGGGGCGGCGGCTTATCTATCGAGAGTAGATATCCTTATCGCAGATAATTGCGCACGGCTTAAATTATATGCTGTAGACGTGGTTTAACAGGGGCCAGTGAAATATTTTTGTGAGTCATCATTAATTTTAGGGTATGCAGGGAGAAGTGCACTTCTGTTATAATTACGGCTCAAGCGCACAGGATGTCTGTGGTGATTGACGGCTGAAAAATGCGGAAAAGGGCCTGATTTTGGCAGCTGAAATGATTTATTGTTTGCGCTTTGGGACAGTGGAGCTGCGGGACATCTGGCTTTGAAGTGGCTGAGATGAAGGGCGTTACGTTCTAACATCTGAAGCCTGGTAATGAAGGGGCTGGTTATGGTGTGGTGGGGACAGAGAGAGAGATGGGGGAGCGGAAGAGAGAAGGCGAGGGTAAGAGAGAGGTCCTCTGACCGCTCATTCTCTCTTCACCTGCACAGACTAGCCCTACTGGCACAAAGGCTGCTTATCAGTAACATGGAGACCAGGGGTGCATTTCCCGAAATCACAGATGCTAACTTACATAGTTGGTGGTGAATGGACAAACTACGGTATGCTAACTAAGTTAGCAGCTAAGCTTTCGGGAAACGCGCCCCATGGTTTGTCGGGGAAACCCTAGCTAAGATTGTGTTCCTTTACCATCCATTCTAGGAATAATCCAGCGAGTTGATGGCACACTAATTCTAGTACGTACTATATTATGTACTGAGACATATACTGGAGGGGGCCATTATTTCACCAATTGTCTCAATCCCTATAATGAACAGGCGGAAGTCAGAGCCTACTTTTGTACTGGCTGTTGTTTCTGGCATTGGGCTGTTGTTTGTGGGCTCTTGGTGAGGCATTGGGCTGCTGTGTTTGGCTGCAGTAATAATGAAGAGTAATTACAGCGTTGTGGATGAGTATTTTCCCCCTCCCCCTTTCTTCATTTTTGCACATTTGTCACACAAGTGGAATTGTCTTTAGTGGACTAAGGAAAAACACGGCCAAATTCATGAAAATAAACTATGTATGAGCTGTCAATATCATAGGCTATTCATCATCTGAGGAAATGTTGTTCCATTTCAAAGAATTTCCTCTAGAAAACTCTTGTGGACGACTATTTAGGTCCAACTCAACTCTTTCTCAGAATACATCACAGATAACATTTCAGTGTCACTTTCCATCATTTTCCTCAATGTTTTTTATGTGATGATGAACAAAAAATAAATGAATTGTAATGCATGCACAAAGTTTGCCATTTGCGAGCGATTGTGAACAGAGGATTTTTTTTGGAAAATGATGTTCTGTGTTTCGAGGTGTCAAACTATTTTGACAATAGCATAAAATTTCCATATTTTGCTGTCATCAGAAAGAGCTAATTCTCAGCTTTCTTTTGATGTATAACTGGATGTAATCAGCAGTACGGAAGAAATGTGATCGCGGAATATTTGATAACCTTTCTCACCGGTTATATCTGACAGGGATTTGGCAGTGCTGCGGGAAAGGGTTAAAAGTTTCAGAGCATGAAACTTATTTTAGTATTAGAAACCAGAGTAAATTTAAATAGCTATTTTGAAATAATGATTTAAATTTTTGAAGGAAAAAAGATATCCAACCATACCTGGCCTTATGCGAGAAAGTAAATACCTCCTAAGGTGCTAAATCAGCCAAGTAAACAACTTTAATTACCTACGCCAAGGAGGTAATGTTTTTGCCTGGGTTTGTTTGTTTGTTTGTTTGTTTGTCTGTTGGTTTCCAAAATAACTCATATGTTATGGGCAGATTTTGATGAAATTTTCAGGGATTGTACAGATTGGTAAAAGGAAGAAATGATTAGATTTTGGAAGTGATCCGGATCACCGCCTGGATCCAAGAATTTTTTAAAGGATCTTTAACATTAGGAGATAGGGCCATTTTCGACATTAATGCATGTAACTCCACCAAAAAGGGTCAGGGCACTTGGAAAAAAAATACAGGACAAGTTTCGAACATGTTCTACAATATATCAAAGACTGATCCAGGAAATGGAATAATTCTCGATACTATGATACTATGATCCAGAATACGAAGTAGGGGACCTTCGGAACTTTCATTATAGGAAGAGAACAAATGAAGCTACAAACATGCGACAAACACCATTATATAGCCAAGGTATTGCAGAATTAGAGAGTTGTCACAGGATTTACTGTATCTTCAAAAGCCAGGGAACTAGATCCAGAAGAAAACCACCATTACGGAAAATTTGATTTTCGTGAATAACTTCTGAACTAATATTGATATCATTATGAATCCAGTTGCTAATGGTATGTTTTCATGGTCAAGGAATCTACAAATGAAGATAGAATAAATGTAAGACTAATATCTATGGTGGAAGTCGCAATATGGAGGGAAATGTTGTGCTTGGCGGAGGTCTGTGCTCTCCGAGTGCTTTTCTAGTTGATAACTGGGTTCAAATTCATCAGACACTTGCAGGCATCATTCCTGCCATCTCTCAAGAATCAAAAAAATCATTGAAACAGAACCTGTGAAACAATGAGAAGAAGGCAGAAAGCAGCACATCATGCCATAATCTAAAGATATTCCAGAACAGATGAGAAACAAAGTCCTTGACATCCAAAGTCCTATCAGTCTGGAAAGGGTTACAAAACCATTTCTCAGGCTCCTGGTCTCCAGCGAACCATGATGAGCGCCATTATCTACTAATTGAGAAAGCTTCCCACAGTAGTGAACCCTCCTCGGAGTGGCCGGCCCTCCAAAATTCCTCCAAGAGCGCATCAACAACTTCTCTTCGAAGTCATCAGGAGAACTGCAGGTCTCACTTTTCTCAATCAAGGTTAGTGTTCACGATTCCTCAATAAGAAACAGACCAGGCAAATGCCATCCTTGGGAGATCTGCCAGGTGAAAACCATTGCTGACCTAAAAGAACTCAAAGGCTCATCCAACATTTGCAAGCTTGAAAACACCTTGAAGACCACCTAGACTTACGGGATCGTGTAAAGCTAAAATAGCACCCCACAGTAAGAACATCATACCAGCAGTCAAACATGGTGGTGGTATTGTAAAGGTTTGCAGCGGTTTTGACACTTTAGGACCTGGGCAACTTGCCATAAATGATGGAACCGCACACTCTGCGGCCTGCCAGAAAATCCTGAACAAAAGTGTCCGTCCGTCAGCTTTTGAGATATAGCTCAAGTTCTGGTGGGTTATGCTGCAAGACAGTGACCCAGAGCACTCAAGTAAGTCCATCGCTGAATGGCTCAAAAGATACAAAATAAAGATTTTAGAGCAGCCTAGTCAAAGTGCTGATTTGAATCTGATTGAGATGCTGTGGCATGACCCTTAACCGGCTCGAAAGTTTAGGCTCAAAAACGCTTCAATATGGCTGCATCAAAACAACTGCGCAAAGACGTGTGAGTCAAACTTCCACCACAATGATGTAAAAGACTCATTGCTAGTTTTGGTAAATGTTTGATAGCAGTTGCTGCCAGCAAGGGTAGCACAACTATTTATTAGATTTAGGAGGGAAATTATTACTTTTTCATATGGGTGATATGGGATTTGAATAACTGCATCTTCAATCAATGAAATTATCATTTAAAAGCTGTTTATGTTTACTCGTGCTGGCTTTATCTCATATTAAAATTATTCAGATGATCTGAAACATTTTAATGTGTCAAATAAGCAAAAATGGAAGAAATTGGGTTTTGGGAAAATACTTTTCACTGCACAGTACATAATGATAATTCATACGTAGCACACAATGGCCCTGACTTTTCTCATTTCATGTTTGAAGTTTGTGAATCAACAAAAGTAAAAGGCATTGTGTGCTATTGACAGAAATTCCTTGTCACTATTAACAACATCTGATAACATCTTTTCTCAGGAAAGAATGATCAGGCTCTGTCTGAAAACCTTTGCAACTGCCCGTTTGTTTAAAAAGTGAGTAAGAATTTCCACTGCAAAGTAGTGACTGGGGCATATATTCTCTCTTAAAAATGTGAGTTTGCTTTCATTGCCCCAGGAAATAAGGGGAGTCATTGGGCTCTACAATAAAATCAGGATACGAGCTGTAATCCTGAATTATTGATGCAACACAGGCATAAAGAAACAGTCTCTGATCATAATGTATAATTCATGAGGTCAATCCTGAGTGCCTCCAAAAGATTAGCCCTATTTTGGCCTCACCTTAATTAGAAAGGTGGCAGAATAGTTTCCCCTAAAACTACTCTGATTCCCTACATGGGCATGCCTTAATTATGTCATGTAAGCATGTTTCCATCACTGGAAAATAAGTGACTCCGCAATAGGACTCAGGGGTCTCTGGTTTGCAGCAAACCCAGAAGAATACAGATATACAAGCCCCCTGATATTGTGCGGGGTAAGTATTTGGGGAAGGAATGTGAGCTCACAGGCAGAATTAGCTCCATTAACTCTACCGTTTGGTGTGTATGAGGCACATTTTGTCTAGTAATGCCTTTTTTTATCAGAAGGCCTTCAAATGATTGGTGCACATAAACTGTGGAATATAAAGCATGGCAGTACGAATGTGTTATGGGCAGGAGTGTTGTGTTTATATCTTTGTCTGAGAGGTAAGACAGGGGCAACGCAGGAGTGTCGTATTTATACCTTGGTGTGAGATGTAGGGCTGCAGAGTTGAGTTTAAACCTTGGTCAGATTGTTGAGTGTTGAATTTTTACTTTGAATATCATTCAGACCCTTGGTTTGTCAAATTGTCTTTTCAAAAGCAATGTGATCGAGTTGCAATTTGCGACAGGCATCATTTGACTTGTAAGAATTTATGTTCGGATAAAGGAAGATTACTCCACTGAACCATCTGTTGCATCCAACCTAGAAGAAGGTCAAAGGTCGCTCTGCGCCCAGCTGAGAGCAGGTGTCTTGTCTCTGGCAGTTGAGGTTGGTGGGTATAAAGCCATTCCTGAAGACGTGCGTCGGTGTACATTGTGTAATTTAGGAGTTGTGGAGGATGAGTTTCATTTTGTTTTTCACTGTCCATCGTACGACTGCATTAGAAATGTTTTATTTGAAAAAGTGCAAGCCAGAAACACAGATTTGTTTTGGTTATCGGAA